>VCII01000304.1:0-141854 GCA_006030095.1 Triplophysa siluroides
AGACCAAGCCAGGATGAGCAGACACGGATTCATTAAGCCAGGTGAAACCAATCCTGGATAGGTGCGCGCTACGGCTCACTCAAATAGACCCCGCCACAGATTAACTGATTTACCATGGCAACTAGAGCCGCGTACTTTTCCCCGTCGGAAGCACAAATCCTCATGGGGGCATACGAGGAGGTAAAAGATATAATTAAGAAGAAAGGCAAACACCGCCACAGTGATAAAAGCAAAGAGAAAAAGCGTGGCAAAGTATTGCAGACCGCCTGAATGCGTAAGTAGTGCACAATTACACACTCACCGCTCCGCTGAAACATCACAATTACAATTCAAATATTTAATTCACATCTCCAAAACGCAGTTGTACTGTAATTATGAAACGGTTAAATTTTAATTGAAATGCACTGCAGATATGAGTGAAATTGTGTAAAGTAACTCCATCACACTGTATAAAGCTATGATAAATTATTATTAAAGCCTTACATTATTATTTAACGTTACTACGCTCAGTACGGTTTAATCTTAGCCGTTGTACTCTGCTTATGTTGTCCACCGTTTTTTTTTGTGTTTCTCCTGCTTTTATTAATGTAAAGCTGCTTTGACAGAATGAAACAATTGTGAAAAGTGCTATATAAATAAAATTTAATTGAATAAATAGATGAGCTATAATAATAATCACTTTAATTTATATAGCGCCTTTCAAAGGACCCAAGGTCGGTTGCTCACTGCACTGCAAAAATGTCTTTCTTACTTAGTATTTTTGTCTTGTTTTCAGTTAAAAAAAAAAATATCTAAAAAAAATCTTAAATATTTTCTTGAGCAAAATTACCTAGGAAAATAAGCAAAAAAATCTGCCAGTGAAACAAGAGAACTTTTCTAAAATTAAGTGTTTATGGAAAAAGTAAACTTATTTCAAGAGGTGTGTGTGTACGCGCACGTGTGCGCGTTGGTGCAACCTGATAATGGGGACATTTCACCTGAATACATACCGACTCTGTGAGGACACACCGTAACTGAAAGGACACGGCTGATGTCCTCATAATTCGCGCGGCATAAACAGACTTAAGAGCTTCCCACCAACCACTTCCCGCAATTTCTCAATATGTCCTTATATGCACGTTATACCGGTTTTTCAGTGTTTCCCAGTGTTTGCTCAGAGTGTCTATTGAAAATTCGGTGGTATTGCAGCGTTACACACATTTCAGCCGTCAATGAGCGCGTTTCATTGGTTGAACACATTCTGTTCAGCGATTGGCTGCTTTCGATGTCAGTCAAACCTACGCGGACTTTCAGGCAACGTCGTTGATGACTTAATGATCGAAACTCCTGCGAATATCTTCATTTTACACGGAAAACATCTTTACGCGTAAAGGTAAGTTTAAGTTATGCTTATTTGTATCTTATTTTTACCTTAGTAACACGTTTTGTAAGATGGGTAACATTTCATATTCGTGTATTGGTAATGATGATTGTGGCCTACGGCATCAATATAGGCTTCAAGTTTTATCTCTACAAGTTAACTTGTATGTTTGGTACAAATATATTCACAAATGGTTCATAGATAATGTAATACGGTTTAGTTAATGAACCTGATCGTCGTGATTGCATGAGGTAATGGGTTTAGAGTTTAATTAGATGGATAATTGGGCCTAAACAATTAAATAACGCAAGTTACTGGTATGGGTCACACTTTATTTAAAGGTCCAATTCTTGCTATTAACAAACCATTTAACGTTACTACGACTTTTGCCTCAATAAACTCCTAATTTGGCGCTTTTTAAAGTTTGATAAGTTAGTTGTTAGGTTTAGGTATTGTAACGTTCTAATATGATCATTCTAATGTTAGAATTTGATCATGCAGATTGCAGAATATGTGTTTTATAAGTACTAATAAACAGCCAATAATCTAATAATTAGCATGCTAATTAATTTACATGTAGTCGTTGAGCAGACACTTTTATCCAAAGCAACTTACAAATAAGTAACTACTAATAGTGATAATTGGTCCCTAAAATAAGGTGTTACCCAGTTTTTTAATAAACAAATGATCAGCTGAGTGTATGATTTAATATTTTAGTGTGATATAGAGATATAAAAAAAAAACTAGAGCACAGTTAATTATATATTGTATATGTATATTTGTAATGTACAATGTGTATTATTAGTATGATGCAACATACTGATGCAGTTTACTTATTACATAATATAACTGATATAATATAACTGACATTTATAGGGACTGTATACTCTTTATGTTCTTGTTCAGTTAAAATGCCAAGAAAAAAGAGAATGCATCCTGAACATGATGCCAAAGAACATGTGTTGACAGGCAAAGACAAAGCCTTCATTGAAAGACACATCAATTCATTTAAAGGTAGGTTGTGCATCACAAATCACGGACAATTTCTCTTATATAACATGTTACCTACAACAGTGTAACTAAAGTAATTCTATATGATATAGTGGTAAAATCCTGTGCTTGACTACTATGTTTTTAACTGTGCTTCACCTTATATTGCATTTCAGGTTTACAGGGTTTATTTATTTTGAAAGGATAAATCCATGTGTTGCATATCAAATAGGTTCATGTTTATTTTTTTTGCCTTTGTAGGGAGAGGTGTGTTTGCGCTTGAACACATTGAAAAATCCACATTTGTGGTACAGTATCGTGGAATTCTGTCTCAGAGTAAACATGTTGAAGACATTCAAGGCAACTACTTATTTGATTTCACATGGAATGGAAGACGTTATTGGTAAGTCTTCCTCGTTTTGGTATAGCTTGTTTTTTGTTTATAATCAGAGCTAAGTGTTTACATTTCTGCAGCAACAACAACAGTAATACAATTTTGTATTATTACAATATAGACGTTTTTACACTTTTTCCAAATACTAAGTTAACTTGTCATTCTGAGATGACATACACAGAGCTTAGGGCCTACTCAGATTCACCACAGTTGCTTTCAATCGTGCCAGAGCGCGATCGTCCCCACTCACCTGCTGACCTACGCTCACATTGTACTTTACCATCTGCACCCGAGCATGTTTTTATAATTACGATGCAACTGCTTTGAAGTAAACATAAACAAAGCAATCTCTCTCAGTCCAACGTAATGTTCAGTTGTGGCTTATTAGGTGTGTTTAACGTCATGCGCGCGCAGCCCAGACTGATCCCAATCTGCGTATGATATCATTGTCATACGAGAGCGAGAGCGATATGGGAACCGGTCATTATGCTTTTTAATCAACTCTTGTATACTTTATCATGAAGCTGATCGTTACAAACAGTGTTGCATTATGTTTGATGTACCTGATATCTGGAGTAGTTTTGGCCGCGGTCACACACACCTGCACAGGTAGTGCATCAGATACTGCTATGTATCAGTTTTTTTACTGTGACAGCTAAATCTCAGGGAGGAATTTAAAGAGTCAAATAATTTGCGGCATGCTTTCAGTACCACAATTTGCGCTCATACAGTCCCCTTTCCAAACCAAGCTCTGGCCCACCTCTTCCAACCAGACCAGGCGCAGTAAGTGAACTGCGCCTGAGCGCGGTTGCGAGCACTCACACTAGTCAATCGAACCAGGCATTAGGTGTCAAACGCTCCCGGGCAGTTCGATTTAGTGTGAGTAGACCCTTAGATTAACCTGAAAATGTCATGCACTGTTTTTCTCACAGCATCGATGCTTCAAATGAGGATGGATCACTTGGACGATTGGTGAATGATGATCACATAAACCCAAACTGCAAAGTCAAAACCGTTGTGTTTAAAGAAAAGCCACACTTATGCCTGTTTAGTATTAGAGATATCTTTCCAGATGAGGAGATAGTACAACTATGGAGATTCCTCTTGGCCATGGCGATCCATGGTGAGTCTTCAAGTTCAAGTTCTTTCAAGTTCAAGATTATATCCTTTATAGTAATGATATGTAAGGATATTATAAACTGGCATATTCCAAAAGATTGAGACTTAGCATAAAAAAACAAATAAGCATCCAAAAACATACAATCTCTCCTATCGACACCCTACATTAAAAAAGATTGCTAAAATCAGCCATTTGTTCTCAGGTTTATCATGTCTTATTTGAGAATTAGAGCATAGTGCACTATAGACATGAAGTAGATATTCTGTCAGACAGTTTAATTTAATGTCCATTTGAAATCTGATTTCGTTTCAGTATGTTGTATTGTGTCCTGCTTAATTTTAAGAAATCAAATTTCAGTTTTTTCTGTCTGCTGTGTGTGTGTGTAATATGTTAGCATTAAATAGTGATAGTATGTACTCGCATTTGAATTGACCTTTTATACATGTTGATGAAGTAGTTGTAGTGGCCACTAGGCAAACTTTCGTGCCTAAATGTTGTATCTGTCTTTCTCCCATTTTCAGGAATTGGGTGATAAGAGCTCAGGGACTGCGGACGATTGCAGTTTTCAGCCATCTTCATCAGGGAATCGAAGTGTCAATCCTTCATCAGACAAAGAGAAAGTAAGTGAAGATGTTTTTCTTCAGAACACTGATGTGATGTTAGATGTTGAAAGCTTTTACGTGCCAAACATATTGATGGTCGTGCTCTTTCTCTCTTTCTGGCTGGTTGACGTGTTGTCAAGCTTGTGCGAGGCACTTGTCCAATAAGGGACTAAGAAACCCTTGTTTACGAAAGGGGAATACATGTTTGAAAAAGACTTTACAAAATCTTTAGGAACCCCGAGGGAGTGTATCGAGCACATAAATACTACGTTATACCTCCAACTCATTTTATGACAAATTTACTATGTTAAGCATGAGAAGCCAGCACGTTTATCATTGTATAGAAGTCAGAATGCTTGAAATAGCTTGTACTCCACCTTTAAAGATGAAGAATTACTTCTCACACATTGACTAGGTATTTCCTCAATGCTTCCCTTGATTTTCATCCTGTGTGTGGGGGGATGGGCATGACATTGACCTGTAATGTAAGGGCAGTTTCCTTTATGAGGACCTTCAATCTAGGCAAGATTATCCAGTGTAAAATGTAAGTGATAATCCACGGCTAGCCCTGCACTAGAGATTTTGTTGCACGACATGCAGGCGAAGGTGTTTCTCTTCAGTGAACTGTATTCAAAATCCTGTAATGCATGGCCAGCCATGGATTATCACGCTTATACCATGGTCATTGAGTTATAGCATTTATTTGATTTAATTTAGTTAGAGAATGGTGACCAAACTGACTGGAACATCCTGCCAGCCAATCAGAATTTGAGTATTCAGACTGACCATGGTATATCTGGATTTTTTATTATTATATGCAAACGTTCGTGCCTTAATGTTGTATCTGTCTTTCTCCCATTTTCAGGAATTGGGTGATGAGAGCTCAGGGACTGCGGACGATTGCAGTTTTCAGCCATCTTCATCAGGGAATCAAAGTGTCAATCCTTCATCAGACAAGAGAAAGTAAGTGAAGATGTTTTTCTTCAGAACACTGATGTGATGTTAGATGTTGAAAGCTTTTACGTGCCAAACATATTGATGGTCGTGCTCTTTCTCTCTTTCTGGCTGGTTGACGTGTTGTCAAGCTTGTGCGAGGCACTTGTCCAATAAGGGACTAAGAACCCTTGTTACGAAAGGGGAATACATGTTTGAAAAAGACTTTACAAAATCTTTAGGAACCCCGAGGGAGTGTATCGAGCACATAAATACTACGTTATACCTCCAACTCATTTTATGACAAATTTACTATGTTAAGCATGAGAAGCCAGCACGTTTATCATTGTATAGAAGTCAGAATGCTTGAAATAGCTTGGTACTCCACCTTTAAAGATGAAGAATTACTTCTCACACATTGACTAGGTATTTCCTCAATGCTTCCCTTGATTTTCATCCTGTGTGTGGGGGGGATGGGCATGACATTGACCTGTAATGTAAGGGCAGTTTCCTTATGAGGACCTTCATTCTAGGCAAGATTATCCAGTGTAAAATGTAAGTGATAATCCACGGCTAGCCCTGCACTAGAGATTTTGTTGCACGACATGCAGGCGAAGGTGTTTCTTCAGTGAACTGTATTCAAAATCCTGTAATGCATGGCCAGCCATGGATTATCACGCTTACCATGGTCATTGAGTTATAGCATTTATTTTGATTTAATTTAGTTAGAGAATGGTGACCAAACTGACTGGAACATCCTGCCAGCCAATCAGAATTGAGTATTCAGACTGACCATGGTATATCTGGATTTTTTATTATTATATGCAAACGTTCGTGCCTTAATGTTGTATCTGTCTTTCTCCCATTTTCAGGAATTGGGTGATGAGAGCTCAGGGACTGCGGACGATTGCAGTTTTCAGCCATCTTCATCAGGGAATCAAAGTGTCAATCCTTCATCAGACAAAGAGAAAGTAAGTGAAGATGTTTTTCTTCAGAACACTGATGTGATGTTAGATGTTGAAAGCTTTTACGTGCCAAACATATTGATGGTCGTGCTCTTTCTCTCTTTCTGGCTGGTTGACGTGTGTCAAGCTTGTGCGAGGCACTTGTCCAAATAAGGGACTAAGAACCCTTGTTACGAAAGGGGAATACATGTTTGAAAAAGACTTTACAAAAATCTTTAGGAACCCCGAGGGAGTGTATCGAGCACATAAATACTACGTTATACCTCCAACTCATTTTATGACAAATTTACTATGTTAAGCATGAGAGAAGCCAGCACGTTTATCATTGTAAAGAAGTCAGAATGCTTGAAATAGCTTGGTACTCCACCTTTAAAGATGAAGAATTACTTCTCACACATTGACTAGGTATTTCCTCAATGCTTCCCTTGATTTTCATCCTGTGTGTGGGGGGATGGGCATGACATTGACCTGTAATGTAAGGGCAGTTTCCTTTATGAGGACCTTCAATCTAGGCAAGATTATCCAGTGTAAAATGTAAGTGATAATCCACGGCTAGCCCTGCACTAGAGATTTTGTTGCACGACATGCAGGCGAAGGTGTTTCTTCAGTGAACTGTATTCAAAATCCTGTAATGCATGGCCAGCCATGGATTATCACGCTTATACCATGGTCATTGAGTTATAGCATTTATTTGATTTAATTTAGTTAGAGAATGGTGACCAAACTGACTGGAACATCCTGCCAGCCAATCAGAATTGAGTATTCAGACTGACCATGGTATATCTGGATTTTTTATTATTATATGCAAACGTTCGTGCCTTAATGTTGTATCTGTCTTTCTCCCATTTTCAGGAATTGGGTTGGGTGATGAGAGCTCAGGGACTGCGGACGATTGCAGTTTTCAGCCATCTTCATCAGGGAATCAAAGTGTCAATCCTTCATCAGACAAAGAGAAAGTAAGTGAAGATGTTTTTCTTCAGAACACTGATGTGATGTTAGATGTTGAAAGCTTTTACGTGCCAAACATATTGATGGTCGTGCTCTTTCTCTCTTTCTGGCTGGTTGACGTGTTGTCAAGCTTGTGCGAGGCACTTGTCCAATAAGGGACTAAGAACCCTTGTTACGAAAGGGGAATACATGTTTGAAAAAGACTTTACAAAATCTTTAGGAACCCCGAGGGAGTGTATCGAGCACATAAATACTACGTTATACCTCCAACTCATTTTATGACAAATTTACTATGTTAAGCATGAGAAGCCAGCACGTTTATCATTGTATAGAAGTCAGAATGCTTGAAATAGCTTGGTACTCCACCTTTAAAGATGAAGAATTACTTCTCACACATTGACTAGGTATTTCCTCAATGCTTCCCTTGATTTTCATCCTGTGTGTGGGGGGGATGGGCATGACATTGACCTGTAATGTAAGGGCAGTTTCCTTTATGAGGACCTTCATTCTAGGCAAGATTATCCAGTGTAAAATGTAAGTGATAATCCACGGCTAGCCCTGCACTAGAGATTTTGTTGCACGACATGCAGGCAGGCGAAGGTGTTTCTTCAGTGAACTGTATTCAAAATCCTGTAATGCATGGCCAGCCATGGATTATCACGCTTATACCATGGTCATTGAGTTATAGCATTTATTTAATTTAGTTTAGAGAGAATGGTGACCAAACTGACTGGAACATCCTGCCAGCCAATCAGAATTGAGTATTCAGACTGACCATGGTGTATATGGATTTTTTATTATTATATGCAAACGTTCGTGCCTTAATGTTGTATCTGTCTTTCTCCCATTTCAGGAATTGGGTGATGAGAGCTCAGGGACTGCGGACGATTGCAGTTTTCAGCCATCTTCATCAGGGAATCAAAGTGTCAATCCTTCATCAGACAAAGAGAAAGTAAGTGAAGATGTTTTTCTTCAGAACACTGATGTGATGTTAGATGTTGAAAGCTTTTACGTGCCAAACATATTGATGGTCGTGCTCTTTCTCTCTTTCTGGCTGGTTGACGTGTTGTCAAGCTTGTGCGAGGCACTTGTCCAATAAGGGACTAAGAACCCTTGTTACGAAAGGGGAATACATGTTTGAAAAAGACTTTACAAAATCTTTAGGAACCCCGAGGGAGTGTATCGAGCACATAAATACTACGTTATACCTCCAACTCATTTTATGACAAATTTACTATGTTAAGCATGAGAAGCCAGCACGTTTATCATTGTATAGAAGTCAGAATGCTTGAAATAGCTTGGTACTCCACCTTTAAAGATGAAGAATTACTTCTCACACATTGACTAGGTATTTCCTCAATGCTTCCCTTGATTTTCATCCTGTGTGTGGCGGGATGGGCATGACATTGACCTGTAATGTAAGGGCAGTTTCCTTTATGAGGACCTTCAATCTAGGCAAGATTATCCAGTGTAAAATGTAAGTGATAATCCACGGCTAGCCCTGCACTAGAGATTTTGTTGCACGACATGCAGGCGAAGGTGTTTCTTCAGTGAACTGTATTCAAAATCCTGTAATGCATGGCCAGCCATGGATTATCACGCTTATACCATGGTCATTGAGTTATAGCATTTATTTGATTTAATTTAGTTAGAGAATGGTGACCAAACTGACTGGAACATCCTGCCAGCCAATCAGAATTGAGTATTCAGACTGACCATGGTGTATATGGATTTTTTATTATTATATGCAAACGTTCGTGCCTTAATGTTGTATCTGTCTTTCTCCCATTTTCAGGAATTGGGTGATAAGAGCTCAGGGACTGCGGCGGACGATTGCAGTTTTCAGCCATCTTCATCAGGGAATCAAAGTGTCAATCCTTCATCAGACAAAGAGAAAGTAAGTGAAGATGTTTTTCTTCAGAACACTGATGTGATGTTAGATGTTGAAAGCTTTTACGTGAGTTTGTGTCTCAAACTTTGACCAAATAATGAGTATTTGCAAAGATGAAGAGTTTTCTGGTCATAGCATGTCTATTTAAAGCGGAGGTAACGCACACAGTTTCTGCCAATCTCATATTAGTTTGAGTAGCTATAGAGTAGTATTGCAAACTTCATAAGTTCAAAGAGTATTAGTTTGATCTCATTTATAAGAGACAGATACAGCTGTACGATTATTTCTGAAAACAGTAGACCCTTCTAAAGGCGTGCAGTGGGTTGAACTAGAGCACAAGCACCCAATACATCATTGTGTTTTCCATGCATATGTGTTGATTCACAGTAAGTTTGTGTTGTTTACAAAATGCATGAATGCGCTGATAGCCAACAAATCCAGCAACTTTTAGCACTGGGACAGCTCCATCTATCAGTTTCAAACGATCTGCAAATCCAGCGTTATATCCACTGTTTATATAAGGTTCATCACCTAACATTCTTTGTTGTTCTTGTTACAGTGCCCCCATGAAGTTCACTGTTCTGTTATCTCCAGTTTGGATTCTTGTGAAGATTGCAGTGGACCTGTGTCTAGTCGAAGATGGCTTGGCTTAACGTGCAAATGTCAGTGTTTTTGTAATTCAATATTTAGTTGTATTTGTGGTCATTTATGTTAATGTATTTGTTCTTGACTTCATTTAATGAAGTAGCAGTGATTTGATGAAATCCTGGAAAATGAATGTTTATTTTTCTGTTTTTATTTTTAAGTATGTTCAAGATCATGGCACAAAACCTGCTTCCTGAAAAAAGGTGAAATGGTAAGTTTATTTCGTTTATCACCTTGTAAACTTGAAAGTTTGTTTATCAAACATCTCAAGTTATGTATGTAACCTGGTTCCCTAGGAAGGGAAATGAGATGCTGCATGTCATTGCCAAACTTCAGGCATGCCTGCATTACCTTTCTATAGACAGCATTATCTGATGATCTTTAAGGCAGGCTCGGTGGGCACATTGCTTTGTCAAGAGTTTGATATTGAAAATAAATAATGATTTCAAACATTCTCAGACACTGGGCACAGAAGTGCTTCCCCATAGCGTCAACAAACAATGTGCAATAATTTTTACAAAAAACTGTGTAAGTTATAATTATTGTTCTTCTCATTGTTATAATCATCTGTCTTTTTTAGCTCAATGTCGAATTGTCCTGTTCTGAAGACATCAGCTCTGATGAAGAATATACTCCTCAATCCTCTGATGACTTCATTCCAGATTCAAGACAAAATAGTGATAGTAGCGAAAGTCTACCATATTTTAAAACCACACCAGCTGTAAAGTCTTCAAAGGTCGCAAAGAATGTGCCAAAACCCACTTACTGTTCATCCACTGAGCAAGAGATGATTAGTTCTGCTAAGGATATCACATGTGATGGTCATGATCCTACCACAAAAAGTATTGTGATGCTTCAGAGTCCTAGGAGTACACCAACAGTATCTTCTGATGAACGGTCATCAATTGACAATGTGTCAAACCCCAAAGACACTATTTCTACCCACAAGAATTTCTGTTATGTGTGCAAGAAACCTCAGTCTAAAATTGCCCGTCACTTTCAAAAGCATCAAAACAAAACAGAAATCGCTGCTGCATTCTCGCTCCCTAAACAATCCAAGGACAGAAAACGGTTACTTGAGAAGCTCCGAAACAGAGGCAACTACGAACATAATCGAGAGGTTATGGACAATAAGAGTGGACCACTAAAAGTCAAAAGGCGGCCAGCAAGATCAGAGATTGAACTGAATTCCAAAAAATATGTTCACTGTGTATACTGCAAAGGCTTGTTTGTACGCAAAGAGCTCTGGCGACATACACGGAGATGCCCGTCGAAGAAGGTTTCGGAGACTGAAGCAACTGGTAAAGCCAAAGTCTTAGTTTTGGCTGATATTGCAGAGTCATCATTCTCCCAGGCAATATCTCCTGAAGTGTGGAAGCTTTTAGGAAATATGAAGAATGATGACATTTCATCTATAGTTCGAAATGACTTTCTCATACTGCAACTGAGTCAGTCTCTTTACAACAAACATGGTAGCGATCCAACAAAATCTGAATACATTCGGCAGAAAGTGCGGGAAATGGGCAGACTGTTGCTGAGCTTGAGAAGAAAGTACTCCATATTTAGCTTTGAAGATGCTGTGAAACCAAGCAATTTCTACAAAGTCATTGATGCTGTGAAAGATGTCGCAGGTTATGATGAAAAGAGTCACTCGTATAAGACACCAAGTCTTGCGCTAAAGTTAGGACATTCACTTAACAAGATCGGTGACATATTTCTCTGCAGGGCCATCGCAGCAGAGGATGATGCTTTGACAAAAGCAGCAGAGCGATTCAAAAGACTGTGCTCAAGTGAATGGGCAGAACATGTCTCTCATGCCGCTCTTGCTACTTTGAGCAAATCAAAGTTCAATAAACCATCTACTCTTCCATTTACACAAGACGTGCAGCTTCTTAATGAGTACCTAGAGAAGAAATGTGCAGATGATGCTTTTGAAAGCCTGAAAAACAATGAATCTCCACAAACATATGCAGAACTCGCCAAAGTGACACTTGCACAAGTGATCATCTTTAACAGACGTCGAGCAGGAGAGGTCTCAAAAATGACTGTGGAGTGTTTTATGAAAAGAGACCAAACTGCGCTCCATGAGGATATAGCTCTCAGCCTCTCTCCATTTGAGCAAAAAATGTCAAAGCATTTCAGCAGAGTAGAAATAATGGGCAAGAGAGGGAGAAAAGTTGCTGTTTTGTTAAACCCCGAAGTTGTCAAAGCAATACAGCTTATTGGACAAGAGAGACTCATGTGATGTGGACCGCGACAACCCCTTTCTATTTGGAAGACCGAAGTGTTCAGCCACCAGCTTCTTCAGGGGACAGGACTGCATCAGACTTTTTGCAAATCAGTGTGGTGCACAGAACCCGGAATATCTTAGGTCTACACAGCTTCGTAAGCAGGTGGCCACAATGTCCCAGGTTCTTAATCTTAAGGATAATGAGCTGGATCAATTAGCCAATTTTTGGGGCATGACATTCGGGTCCATAGAGACTATTATCGGTTGCCAGATGCAACTATAGAAATTGCTAAAATCAAAGCTCCTGCTGGCAATGGAAAAAGGAACTCTCGCGAGCTTCAAAGGAAAATCTCTAGATGAAATAGAGATTGAAGGTATGTGAATACTTTTATATATTGATAATAATAAGGTACAAAGTACTTTGAAGGAATACTGTGACTTTAGCAAAAACATTTAAGCAGGGGAGGTTTGGGTATAAACTTCAATTCAAATTTAACTTAAGGTAAGAGAAGTGTAAAAACTATTTAACAAGAGACAAAGATAACAGGCAACAACAAGATATTTGAATAGGTCCTTAAAAAGATTAACAGAGAAGAATGCATCAGTGTCTTGTACCTGTGAAAAAAATCGATGGTATCAGTCATTCTTGAAAGAGAGAATTTGTGTAATAGTTGTTCTTTCTTTCCTCTTCCTCATTGTGATGTTTAGCAGTCAGCTTCAAGCTGGTGACCATGAAGATGCTTTTAGCATAATAGCTTCAGTTTGTTCTTTAGTGGTACAAAAACATTGAAGCTGTCTTATATTCTTAAAAAGTAACTAATAGAAAATATTTTTAAAGATGGAAAAGGAAGGTTTCATTAAGATTACACCGTATTATTCCTTATATGGTTTGGGATATACTGTTTATATCTTTTTAAAACCTAATGCATGTGTTTGTCAAATATACCTTTCTATAGATGAAATTGATCTGGAATTGGATGATGAAGAATTAAGTGATGAAGATGATGAATTGTCGGATTCTGTCCATGGACCAAGGGGTATGTATTATATTCACATCAGTTTTATTTGTATGACACCAATCTGGAATTTTAACTACTGCAAGAGAAACACTGTAGCTAGTAGTCAATTGAGTGTTACTGGCTGTTTGAGTTTTTCCCTCAGGCCAGAAATGTTTAATAGTGTAATTATGTCATTGTTGATGCTGTGTGACCCTCATTAAATTGGAAAGTGTTTGGGTTTGACTCTTCATTTCATTTTTTTAATATAGGAAACAAAAGAAGGATGGAATTGACCCAGGATGAGGCAGAAAGTTCCAATGGTATGCTTAATGTATATTTATTTATTTTTATGTATTCAGATTTAAGATGGTCAGAAACTGATTTTACGGTAGATAGAGGAAGTGTACAGTAGTTGTGTCATGGTTGATTCCGTGTGACCCTCATTCAGATTTTCCATGGGGGACATGTTTCTTATTACCAGAAACAAAGTATTTGGGTTGTCATGTTTGACTCATCATTTTGGTTTCTTTTATGTAGGAAACAAAAGAAGGATGAAGTTGACCCAGGATGAGGCAGAAAGTTCCAATGGTATGCTTATGTATATTTTTTATTTATATATATTCAGATTTAAGATGGTCAGAAACTGATTTCACATTAGAAACTGAAATATATTGTTGCTTTTTTTCAAAGGAAAAGGAAAAATGCCCCCAGATGAGGCTGTGAGCTCCACAGGTATATGCATTCTTATTAGATAATTAGATAGATAATGCACAATCAACTGTTTTCAAATGCATTGATGTTAACAACGATTATTAAATGCTGAAAACTATATTGCTCATTCATTTTAGCTAATACATTTACCAATGTTAACAAATACAATCTTACTGTAAAGAGTTACTGTAAAGTATGCGAAAAATTATTTTGGAATAATACAGTACACCCCAAAACTAAAACGTTTGAAGGGCATAATTGAACCCCTTTAAACGACATTCCAAGATAACTAATTGTTTTTTTTTTTATTGCAGAGCCCAAATCAAGGAGAGTTGTTAAAAGGCCATGGAGCCAAATGGAAGTGAATGCTGTAATGAAACATTTCAAAGCACATATTTTAAAGGGACACCTCGCCACAAAGGCAGAATGTGAGCAGTGCAAGAATGCAGAAGACCCTGTCCTAGGAGAAAGAACTGTGCAAAATATAAGGGATTTCGTGAGGAATCGAGGTTTGATGTTTAAAAAGAAATGTTCTTAGAAAGATCAATGCCATTCCATTAAGGTCTGTGGCTTTTGTTCAAGATTTGAGTGGATGACCCTGTTTTGGTTCAAACCATATGGTTATATGTTAAGACATTTATGGACATTTACACATTTATTTGTGTTAGTGTGTATGTTAGAGATGTCCTGATAGATCCAGATTGTTCTCACTATTCAGTTTTGATTAGGTGTGTGTGTGTGTATGTGAATGATGTCCTGATAAATCCAGATTGTCCTCACTATTCAGGTTTGATTAGGTGTGTGTGTGTGTGATGTCCTGATGATCCCTCACTATTCAGGTGTGTGTGTATGTGAATGATGTCCTGATGAATCCAGATTGTCCTCACTATTCAGGTTTGATTAGGTGTGTGTGTGTGTATGTTAGAGATGTCCTGTCCATTATGTCCTGGTATGTTAATTATTGCAAAGTTTTCTGTTAAAATTAAATAAATGCTCTCTTATTAAGGTTTTGTTCCTTAATGTCTTTCATTATTTTTTGACCCAATAAATTCACAAATTAAGGTGGCCGACAATGGCCGACTCACAAATTTATTTTGTTATATTCTCTTTTACATTTTGGTCTAAATAGTTTGAACAAAAACATTTTTGATACCTTAGTTGAAATAAAACCATGATCTTTAACCAGTCATTTAAATATTTATTCCTCATTCTTAAAAAAATGCATGCACGAATATTTCAACTGGGAAAACACTTTTCAATGACAGGTTAACTAGTCAATTCTGCTTTTGGGTTTTTTAATTGAAAAGGCTCTATCTCAAGAAAAATGCCCTTGACTCACTTGCTAAAGCTCACATCGCAAGCTCAAGATTGTCTTCTGTAATGTCATGCAGGATCAAGACAGTTCAAACACTTGCTGATAAAGTATATTTTTTTATATGCTGAACTAAAAACTAAGTTCAGTAATTCAGTACATTTGAGGAGAAATTGTGAATGATTGTCATGTTTAATGATATGTGTGCTTATAGTTGATATCTGGCTAAACCATTTGAGGAAGTCCTCATAAGTCATAATTGAGTAAGGAAACGCCCCTCCTGCCATGTCCTCACAGTGCTGTAGAATGTCAGGTATTCAGAATTCCAGACTGTTTCACTAGAATTTAATTCTGAGTAGTCAGATTTTTACCCCATGACATTAGGATTAGTTTTATATATCTTATTAAGCTCTATGACAAAGTGAAAGATGGGTCCTCATAGACCAGTATGGAACTTGTTTGAGAAAAAAGTCCTCATAAACCCCCCGTACCAGTATGCGTGTGTGTGTGTGTGCGTGCGTGCGTGCGTGCGTGCGTGCGTGCACCTACTTAAGTCACTTTTGAGGACATTCACAACCAGTACAAACCAGTAAACTGAGGACCACCTTGACAATTTAGGACTTTTTTGATGTCCTCATTTGTTTGACCATATAAGCATTTAGTTTGCACTAAAATGGTGTCCAGCCTTAAAACCTCACTTGTCCCTGAAATGTACTTTTATGTGATTTGTGTACTCAAAGTGTGTATGACCCCCTGCTGATTTGTGTATAATGCAGCGCCCTCTAGGAGGAACTGCACTTCCGGAAAGATACACACTTTGGGGATTCTGACGAATCAGAGCCCAGGAAAAATTTGAACCTCATATCGCCTCCATCGACCATTATATAGGTATGATGACATATCAACCACTCGCGGCGAACATTCTGACAAAACAGTACCATTGGGGGAAGGGGGGGGTGGGCGTCCTGGAGGCTGGTGCAGGGAACACTGAACATGACGGGGTGGGAGACCTCCAGGACGATACGTCCAGCTCGGGGACTCTGGAGGGCGCCGGCCGCTCGGGAGGCCTGGAGGGCGCCGGCCGCTCGGGAGGCCTGGAGGCCATCCCTCCCATATGGCTCCCCCCAAAAAAATATTTGGGCTTAGTCCGGGAGCTCATATGGGGGTTGGCCTGGACCGGCTGGGGCAGCGGGCTCTGGCTGGGCAGCGGCGGCGGCAGGGCAGCGGGCTCGGGCTGGGGGGCTCTGGCGGCTGGGCAGCGGGGCGCTGGCGGGCTGGCGCCGGGCTCTGGCAGGGCTCCGGCTGGAGCGGGCTCTGGAAGGCCGTACTGGAACGGCTGGAGAGGCTCTGGGAGGCCAAACGGACTGGCTCCGAGAAGGTTCGGAAGCCGGACGGAACGGCTGGAGGGAAGGCCGTACGGGGAACGGCTGGAGAGGCTCGGGAAGGCCGTACGGGAATGGCTCTGGAGAGGGGGCCGTACGGGGCTGGAGAGGCTCGGAGGGGACCGGCTGGAGAGGCTCGGGAAGGCCGGACGGGACCGGCTGGAGGGGGGCAGGATTACCTGAGGCTCTATCTCCGGTGGAGGACTCCGGAGTGAGGTGAGTTGGGCTGCTCAACGCGTGCTTGGATGGGCTTGGATGATCAACCTCATCCAGGATGGTCTCGCCCACACTGGGGCGAGATTCCATTATCCACTGGATGAGGTTGATAAACTCCCAAACGGGTCTGTCCCTAAACTCAGGAGCCAGACACCGATGGGAGTCATCATCCAACCCCATCACAAAGCACACGTTCAGGGAGCAATCGTCCCAACTCACCTGCTGGCTGAGCTCCAGGAAGTCCTCCACGTATCTCTCCAGAGGACGACCATCCTGGCTGAGATGGTATCTCAAATTGTCCTCTGGAGAGATGTTGAGCCTCAAGTAATCCATGCCTTTTGTTAGGTCGGTTATTCTGTCACGGTTTGGACTGTAAACTAAATCAAAAACAACTTTAATACGCAACAGGGGCTGAAACACATTGACATAAATAATAACCGACAAAGAACTAAGGAACACACAGGGCTTAAATACAAAAGGAAGACACTCAGGGAAAACAGAATCAGGTTACTAATTAACAATGAGACACAAGTGAAAACTAATTAACTAATAAAGAAACAAACCAGGGGAGTAAAAAACCTAACAGAACATAACACAACTGTGACAGACAGCACCTCCTGGAGAAGTACTGTGATGTACCATCTCCTCATTTTATACAAAATGGACATATTCTCTATCTTTACATCACAGCTGGAAAATCCAGCAGAACTGCAACTGCAAGAGAAATTATTAGATACATACCAGAAATGACTGAAGATCAGGCGAAAACTAAAGTGAAGTTGCTTGTTGAAAAAACTTTGACAAAGTACAGAAAGCTAACTAATGAGTGAGAATTTCGTCAGTTTGAAGAAGTATGTAGCCGGAAATTTTGTGGAATCTCCACTACCACCACAGTTCCCCTTGCAAAGTCTCCTTCTGCTGAACAAGTTCCGAAACGTAGTCCTTTGAAGACAAGGCAGGTTGCTAGGACCAATTGTCCTTCTTGTACCAGATATAAGGAGTCTCTAAAAAACATGAGGCAGAAACATCTGCTGATGCAGAGAAGCAAGTACCTGACAATTAAGACACTCAGAGCACGGCAGAAAAATAAGGGAACAATAAGGATACTTAATCAGAAAGTGAAAAGAAAAGAAAAGCAAATATCCGACTTGAAAAATCTGTTGAAATCACATGAAGCTGAAACCATCGCTAAATTAAAAAAGCAATGCAAAGTGAAAGCAAGAAGTCATATGCGCCTGAAGAAATCCCTTACACACATGAGGCGAGAGGACAAGTCAAAAGCTGTTGATGATGTGGAAGAAAAATGCTGCGAATTAGAAGAAAGAATTAATTCAATGGACAGTGAGATTCATGATCTTCAGGTCGAAAACCTTCTTTTGGGAGAACAAATCCAGGATTTGGAAAGTGAAAAAAAGCTTACAAAAACAGATGCAAAGTCATACTCAAATGAAATGCTATTGATGGTGTTTGATGCGATATCCAATCAGGTGCCCACTGCCAACATCCACAATTTGATTAAAAAGTTCGGACTGCGCTTCAAAATTAGTTTAAGTGATGTGCCAAAAAGGGCTACTGTGGAAGCCATGACCAGAGAACTAGGGGCAATAAGTGACCTACAGACTGCCGAAGCACTTTTAGTGAACTCACACTGTACCCTGGGTTTTGATGCAACCACACAGGAGGGAATCCACTTAAACAGAATACATTTCACCACCAAAGAGAACTGTTATGTTGTTGCTGTAGATGAACTTCCAGGAGGCACTGCTGAGGATTACCAGATCCATATTTGTGACTCCATCAGTAACCTTGCAAATGTTTACTGTCATTTTTTTGAGGCAGACTACGAAATCATTCTTCAAAAAATTATAGAGAATATATCAAACACGCTCACTGACCGCTGTGCTGCCAATCATGCGGCCATTCGTTTAGTCTGTGCATCTTGGAACAAGGCCTTGAATGAGCTGAATTGCAACCTTCATCCTCTAGAAACAATCGCTTCAAAGACAAAGAGTGCTCTGAAGGAGATCGAGAAATCCATAGGGATTACTGGGAAAATCAAGGGGAAAGAGTGCATTGGGGCCAACATTGTGGTTCAGATGAATAAGATGAGGTACATGGATGGCAAGGGAGACCCTCGTGGCTTTAAGATCTTTTTGATTGACAAAAATCTCCCTCTCGGTCTCATACCACGCTACAGAGGCAATCGACTGCACATTCTTTTCCATATATGTGGGATATTCTCAAGTCATCATACTGCACTAAAGTCATATCTCAGTGGAGGAACATCCTGTGGAAGCCTGCATGCTAGCATACTGGAAGACTTCAACTCTACAGCTGGACAGGTTGAAATGCAAGTTCTGGGTTTGCTTGGGAAGTTACTGACTGGGCCCTGGATGACCAAATTCTATACTGGTGCAGATGACCAAACTGATTACATTGAGAGTATTGAAATTATCAAAGAGACCGTGCAGAAACTGAAAGATCAACTACTATCGCCTGCTGATTTCCTCACTCGCACACAGACCTCTTTGGAAATCAGCTGAATGCTTCAGACAAAATCCTTGAGAAGTTGCAACAACCACCAAAAGACACAGTCATGTTCACACAAATGATGGAAAGCTGTCTGAGAGCGGTCATTTTAGTCCTTGAAAGGCAGTATCAAAATACTTTGCTGATACATGGATAGTGACGGAGAAACTAAAACAAGAGACAACCTCAGGGAGATCACACAACATGGATGCTGAAGAGCTGATGGGGATGTTTAGTGCGTTGAAGAAGAAAGCTCCAAAGGCCACCATCTGCTACTTGTCCTGTAAAATGTGAGCACGGAAAAACAACACTGTGGACTACTTGGACAGTTTAGACAAGGAAAAACAAGAGCTGGTCATCAGGAAGGCAGTGAGGCTGGGTGTAATACAAAGAAGAAAGAGGCGGAAGAAGCAAGAGCTGCAGGAGGAATTGCACAAACGTCAAGCCACAAAAGAAAGAAAGAGAAGCGAACAAGAACGGAAAGTGATAGAGAAAAAGATTGAAGAATTAGACAAGCAGACAAGATCAAGGAAGCATTTCCAGAACTTTCAGAAAAAAATGAGCTTGATCAAGGAGTTGTTGGTGGCAGAGGGGTGGGGCATTTGTATGTCATGCATGGGACTTCGGTGGCAACAGGGTCATTTTCAATGGGAAAATTGAAAGTTTCCATGCTAAAAAAAAGAAATACACTGTTGGCTATTGGGCCATGAGTGGGGAGGGGTATGAATTTGATGCCCATGACAATGATGTGTCCATCTATGCGATGGCAGCAGATGTCATCTTGGATGACTTGGTTGTACAGTAGCCGCATTGTACAAGAACCTTTTGTGAATATGTGTTGTATGAATATGAATTAACAATTAATTTTGATGTGTATTGTTGTTTTCTCTTGTATTCTCAAAATGAATTCTCAATGTTTATGAATATGAATGAACGCTTATTAATTTTATTTGTTTTGAGTGAGGTACCATGGGTCTGATGCCCATTCCAGCTAAAACAGTATATTTTCATGATTTCATTTGAAAGAACTAACAAAATTCTACCTTCTATTCAAATTTCATGCAAATATCTGATAAAATAAGGAAGTTACAAGCAAAAATGTGTGAATAATAAGCATTTTCGGTCACACGACTTCTATTGTAGTTAATTTTACTATATTCCTCGGTATTATAAATATCATAACTTTCGCAATCCTCAACTGATTTTCACAATTCAGGTGTCGTCGTAAAGGGAATTTTCAGCTCTGTCTAGTCATGTGATCCATTTTGAGCTAAATTTTGTCATCATACCTACATTATAGGAACTTTCCCATTTTCTCATTTGACCAATCAGAGGACAACTGCGTCATCAGTAACGATTGCGTAAGATTTCATATTAAACAATTAACAGATCATTTACAGTTATTTGAAACAAATTGCAGGTATTTAGTTTATACATAAAGTCAGACTAACCTTTGTTGAGTAGCTCTCATGATGCGTTTTCCAACTTTGAATCTTAAACGCGCAGTTTTGCTCCCGCTTCAGTCTCTGTGTAACGGAAGCGTGTGCAGCCCTCTGCCCCGCCTTAGTTCACGTGATATACCGCGAGAATGATTTAAATGCATACAAAGCTGTCTGTTCACGCGAGATTTTAAAGTCATAAAGCGATCGGTCTGCGCATCACTGCTGCTGAATTTGTTTATTCATGGCATACAGTTAGATTCTGGGGAGACGTATTTCTTCATAAAAGACCGGCATGGTTACATTTGTTGAAGTGAATCCTATTTTAATGTGTTTACGTTTAATGAAATACATACACCACAGAAATATGCAAAACAATCCCAAATCTAATGACCTTACAAGTCACTAAATCATCAACATTCACAAAAACTGAGCATTACAAGTCTGGCAGCTTTTTGCCACATTTTAATGGATGTGAAATGCAATTCATTCATCAACAATATGTTTGTGATCTTGTTCTCATGTTTTAAAGAGTATATTTAATAAAGGATCATGGGAAATTACATTATTCCAGTTAAAAATATACAAATCAATTAAGTTTATGAAATCATGGGCGTTGCAGATTGTACATGTTTTAAGTGCGTTTATGTTGACAGATGATGAAACCATGGAAGATTATATTTGAGATAAATGATCTAACATCTTCCTAAAGCTGTGAAGTATAACTGCGCAACCAAACTAAATGAAGAGCAGTTTCAATGCCATTACGGGGTGTTGCAATATACTGGAAAATAACAGCAATAATATTATCCATGATTAATGACTATTTTTATAATACTACACATACTGTTAATAATATAGCATAATCTGGTTGACACTTCATTATAATGGAGGGTGGTTGTTAGATTTTGCTGTATGGGCCATCCTCTGATAGCACACATCCCATGTAGCACATGTACGTCTGTAAGATTCGTGTAAAGATCTGGAACACATCTGCTGTGTAAAAACATCTTAGAAAGAGCAGTTTTACATCCATTCTAAATCATAAACATCTACAGAGGTCTCCTATGTGACAGCAGACATCTCCGAGACGTATAGCAGATGAGCAAACAATGTATTACAGATGTCAAAAATCAAATAGACTTCAAATAGATTAAACCTCATATCAAGCACCGGCCCGTGCACGGGCCGTCTTGGCGTTTGTGGGCGTGTCTACGTTTTTTATTGCCTTTGTTTTACATTCATTTACGATCAACTGTCTTGCTATCGCTAAATAAGCCCCTTCAGTGTGAAACAAGACCCTCCGCTTCATGTCCGGATCACACTGTCGGGGATTATTTCTGACATAACAACCGGCTACATTATCCCTTACTTGCGGTATACTCACATTTAGCTTGGTTGCTGTCAGTCGTGCCCAATGCAATTGTCTCCATTCCCCCGCTGGCCTGCGCTCACATTGTACTATACCATCCGCTACCGAGCACGCTTTCACCATTACTGTGACTGCTTTGAGGTAAACGCAAACAAAGTGATCTCTCTCAGCACAAAGGAATCCATTGTAATGTTCGGTTTGTGTGTTATAAGGTGTGTTCAACTTCATGTGTGCGCTGCACAGACCAATCCGCTTATGATATCATTGTCATATGAGAGCGATATGAGAGTAAGTGGCTAACTATGCTTTTAAAGCACCCTCGCATACTTGATTATTATAAACCTGATCGTTACACACAACATTGTTTGACAATCCAAATATCTGGAATAGTTTTGGCCACAGTGACACAAGCCTGCACTCGCAAGTGCGCTGTGTATCGTTTTTTTACAGTGACAGCTGAATCTCAGGGAGGATTTAAACAGTCGCATAATTTACGTCATGCTTTCTGTTCCGCTCTCTGGCGTGATTTGTGTTTATACTGTCCCCTTTCCAAACTAAACTGTGCTCCAGCCCACCTCTTCCAACCAGGCCAGTGGCGCAGGAAGCGCGGATGCAAGCACTCCCACTAGTCAATCAAACCAGGCTTAAGGTGTCAAACACGCTTCACGGTGCGGTTCGATTGGGACAATGTGAGTAGGTCCCTATACTTTAAAGGGGTAGTTCACAAAAAAAATAAAATCTGCCCTTGGATCCCTATGGTTTCTGTTGCTTCCGACCCAAAACAGAATTTGAAATGTTTCCTTTCAATGGCTGTGTATGTACATGTATTTAATGTACTTTTCAAGTTTCCAATAGATACAAAAGCTTCATAAATGAACCCTGTGTGCATCTGTGTATATTTAAAGTGTAGGCATATTGGTGTGTTTGTTTGGTATTAAACAAACTAAAATATAATCTATTATTTAATGACAGCTTTGGTCTATGTGTAATCATGTTTTACTGCTTATACCAATAGATCTAAACAAATACAATTTGTAGGCAAGCTTCCTGAACTGTGTTGTTTAGAAGAAACACAAGCAAGTTTAAAAAAGGCACAGGCCAGGATTTCATAAAATAATGGATTGAATATTTTGGAATTTATTTTTATAATAAAATGGATATTTTAGAGCTTGTTCACACTGTCGTATCTGAAGCTTGAACGAGCATGTTTGACCCCCCCAGAGTCTGAATAGTGTGAGCGTCAACTGTGCACTGGCCTAGTTGAAGAGGTGGGTTCGGTCACGGTGTAGTTGGGTTTGAGCACGGATGGAATAGTCTGAATTATGCAACTGTTTAAATTCTTCCTTTAGCTTAAACTGTCACTGTTAAGGTGCCAGTTCTCCCAAAAGTTAAAGTTCTGTCATCATTTACTCACGCTCTTGTCATTTCAAACTTTTATGACTTTCCTCTGCAGAACACAAAAGAAGAGATTTTAGAAGAATGTTGATAACCCAGCCATTCACCTACATTGTCACAAGTCAATCGGTGCCAGTTAACCACATTCTGTAAAAAATCTTCTTTTGTGTTCAGTGGAAGAAAGTTATACAGGTTTGAAATGACAAGAGGACATTTTTTGGTTGATCTATCACTTTAAAAACCTTCTGATATGTGCGGCACGATTATGTGCAGCCGTGTCACCTTACATTGTCTCCAAATGTTAGGGTTGTGGGACATCATGCAACACTGCCGAATGATTGGCTTTCTGATGTTATCGCGGGAGTCACTTTAATATGATAAGCAGATCTTATCAGACTTACAAACTTAGCATTATGATGAACTCTATTGTGGTGAAAGAGACTCCGTTTACTACAAAATAGTTGCATCATAATCCGAAAAGGGTCTCAGGTTCAGATTGTAAAGTACAGTGAGCGTGAAAGCCACCAGACAAGTGCAGACAATTGTACTCGAGCACGGGGTTAAGAGCAACCGCACATTTGCTATTGGTTTGTTTCTCACCAGACCCATTTGTGTTTATATAGACTTTTACTAGCTACTCTTTAGTTGTAAATGTATAAAAGAAAAACAAGTATTGTACAAGTGTTGTCAGTCACTTATGCTTAACGGGGATTTGATTTATTTATAGCATGGATGCATCTAAGGAAGATGGATCTTTGGGAAGACTGGTCAATGACGAGCACAAAAATCCTACCTGTAAAATAAAAACAATCGAAGTGAACCAGCAACCTCATCTGTGACTTTTTGCTGTCCGAGACATTAAAGCAGGAGAAGAAATAACTTACTGAAATAATAAATGCTGAAGAAGTAAAGATTGTGGAGGACCTGGTGATTGTTCTGAAGATCAGTGGACAGTCTAATGACTCATGACCAACAAGTAACCCTTAAACAACTATGACTAAACATACAAACCCTTAAACAACTATGACTAAACATACAAACTCTCATTGATTGTTTAGGTGACATCATACAGTATTAAGAATGAGGGGGATGAACACTTTTGCACTGGGCTATTTTTAGAAATTCTGTTATTGTTCTTTAGTGTGAACTTTATGTTAACATTTCTTTAGTGAAATAACTTGCTCAGGGCCGGACTCAATTAAAAATAAACCTTCATTTAAAAAAATCTAAAATTTTAATTTTTTTTCCAAAAGTTTCAGCTTTTTCCAGATTCTGCAAAGGGGTGTGTAAACTTTGAGCACAACTCTATATCCAAGTGAACAAACCATTACATTTACGTTTTGTTTACTTCTGTGGTGTTTTTTCTTTTGTCTAATGTGTTTGGGTGTCACACCTTTCATTATTGTTCATGTACATTTTACTCGTTTGAATTAAAATATATATTAGCAGGAGCGGTTTCAGTCAAGACTGGCCAGACTACGAGAACACCACAACAATAGCTTGAAGCGCTTTGATAGAGCAGAATTAAAAAAGAAACACAAAAAGACTGCCATACGTGAAGATTGCATGGTGGGTAATATGTGAACATGAACATCATGTTACTTAATACTTAATAAAGAATTGATTATTTATGTTTCTTCATGCTTTTGTGATTATAATTTTATTCAAATTTGATTTGTAGTCATTCTCTGTAGCATGCACACCTGGATCCTCTTTGGCATCCTGTGCTGCGTCGACCTCTGTAAAGGACATATCACCCTCACGCCTATTGCCATCATTACCCTCACCTGACCTTAAAATGGCCACAGCATCTTCCTCTCATATGCAGCCCTCATCACCTGACAGTCTGCCCTGTCATGCATCCACGTCTGTGATGTCTTTATCACAGGTGTCTGAGACTCTCACTTAGGCAGGTGAGTAAATTTGATTAGTGAAGGATCTGTATATGCAGACATACTTGTTAAAATGAACATCAGCATTATTGTGACTTTAAATAGCTTAGCACTGTCAGGACAAAATTGCATCTGCATGAATTTACTTGCACACCTTAAAACCACAGTAGTGTAAAATAGCATCCAGCTATGATTTTGTTGTGGGTTCTGATATTAGCTAAGGGCATAAATATGTATTGTTTTAGATTTATAGTACTGCAAACAAGTTTTTAATAAGCAGTGTTCATTGTGTTGTTTGGTGAATAATCATTGCACATGCAGTATTATTTGTTTATTGGTTTTTCTTCTCTTCCAGATGCACTTGAGGCCATCAAGAAAAAGACAGGTATTGTTGTACATGTTGTATGCTAAATCATTTTAATACTGGTAGCTGTCTATCCCATTAAACAAGTTTAAACATTTGATAAAGAAATCATTTGTATTGTGTATGATTTGATTAAGTGTGAAATTCTCTCATTTAGTATTCTGGAAGTGCCTTAAACGATTCAGACCTTTCGGACTACAGTAATGTTGACTACGTACCCCAAATCAGCTCTGATGAATCAGATGGTAGTGCTTCTGAACATGACATCCCTGAAAGCTGTTCAGTGCAGGGGGTTCATCCGAGAAACGTATGACAACACTGTCATCAAAAAGGATGGAAGGCCAAACTAAAGAGACAGACACCTCACCTGACAAAAGGACATTTGTTCAGGCAATGCCATCACCAAAGAAGGATCGCAAATCATATAACAAAAAACAGTACTGCATCTATTGCTCTAAGCCCTATTCAAAATTGGCAAGACATTTCGAGTTTGTCCATCGAAATGAGGTAGAGGTCGCAAAGGCTGTAGCATTTCCAAAACATTCTAAACAAAGGCGAGTCCAGTTAAACCTTCTTAGAAAAAAGGGAAACTTTGCCCACAATACAGATGTGGTGAGAAAAGGACATGGTGAGATGATTGCCTGTTACCGCCCTAAAAAGGGCAAAAACACCAAAGATTTTATTCACTGTGTTTATTGCCAATGGCTTTACAACAAGCATAGCCTTTGGAAACATATCAAAAACTGTCCCCTCAAACCTAAAAATGATGAAGGCAGAAAAAGAGTTCGATCTCTTTGTGCTCTAAAAACACCAGTAGGCTTAGAGGTTAGCAAAGGCTTCAAGAAAATACTTTCCTTCATGAACTATGATGATGTTTCACGCACAATTCACAGCGACATGTGCATCATGCAACTGGGAGAGCACATGTTCAACAGGATGGGATCTGATGTGACCAAACATGACTACATCAGACAGAAGATGAGAGAAGTTGGCAGACTTCTTCTTGAAGCAAGAAAGATTACTCCACTGAGAACAATGGCGGACTTCATCATACCAGCAAACTTCAAACATGTCATATTAGCTGTGAAAGTTGTGTCTGGCTTTGACGAAGAGACAAACTCCTACCGCATTCCCTCTTTAGCTCTCAAACTTGGACATTCCTTAAACAAGATCTGTAGTATTATTGAGAGCAATGCTATGATGAATGGAGACCATGAGCATGCAGAGTGTGCTCGTGACTTCAGAAAAGTACACCAAGCAAGGGGGAATGAATACATTTCTGCTGGTGCTATAACTACATTGAAAGAAGCAAAGTGGAATGCACCACAGATCATTCCTTTCACTCAGGATGTCAACGTTGCATGCACATCTAGAGAAAAAACATGATGAGTTCCTAATAAACTCAGAAACTGTACGTCTGCAGAAAACTATGCTGCTCTTGCCAAAGTCACACTGTCCCAAGTCATCCTGTTCCACAGACGAAGAGAAGGTGAGGTGTCACGGATGCTTTTGTCAGCTTTTCAAATTCGGGATTCTTCTGAGCTACATGAAGACATAGCCATCTGTCTTTGAGTTTGAGAGGAAGCTCTGTAACCACTTCACCAGAGTTGAAATCCATGGTAAACGCGGGAGAAAGGTTCCTGTGCTCCTCAAGCCGTCATTGGTTTCTGCCATGGAGCAACTTGTTGAAACACGTGAGGTTTGTGGTGTTCCAGCTCAGAATCCCTTCATGTTTGCTAGATGTGGAGCAATGTCTGCTTACAGAGGAGGAGAGTGCATACGTAGAGCTACTCATGAGTGTGGCATTAAGAATCCCGAAGCTCTCTCATCAACCAGGCTCAGGAAGCATATAGCAACCATGTCAAAGGTTCTTAACCTTGATGAGAATGAAGCTGACCAGCTGGCTGATTTCCTCGGTCACGATATCAGAGTCCACAGACAGTATTACCGGTTACCGGAGGGAACATTGCAGCTGGCAAAAATGAGTAAAGTCTTAATGGCAATGGAGAAAGGACCACTGTCCAACTTCAAAGGAAAGAGACTTGATGATATTGAAATCGACCCAAATGGTATGATTATAATTGGAATAAGAGTAAACTCTTTAATTTCAGCCCATATTTACAGTGTCTGTCATCTTCCACAAATCAAATACGCTAATACATTTCTTTTTGTTGTAGAGCGAGTTGAGGAACCAGATGATTCCATATCAAGCGATAAGGAGGAAGGGGATGCAGCAAGATGCAGAGATATTCCTGAGACAACAGCACCAGCAGACACTGACCTAGCATGTGTTTCACAAAAGGATGAAGGTACAAACATCTGCAAACCACAGCAAAGCATTAACCGACTAACTATGAATTACTGAAAACATTAGATATAGGGAATGTATCCAGTTTTCAGAATTAAAAACATCTTCACAAGAAAGGTTATTGGTTATTACCCATTACTCATTGACTTTAGTTGTGACGAGGATTTTCATTTTCATTTTTTTAGGTTCATCAATCCTTCCAAAAAGAAAATGGGAGAACGCTGAGGTAAAAGCAGTTGAAAAACACATGATGAACTTCATACAGACATGCAGAGTTCCTGGTAAGCAAGACTGTGAGAGATGCATTCAGGCAGAGCCAGAAGCCTTAAAGGAACGCACATGGACTGGTGTGAAGAATTATGTGCGAAACAGGATAACAACTTTGAAAAGAAAGGGTGGAATGTAGAATACTTCATTGCTTTTACTGTAGAGAAAACAGAAAATGTTTAGGTAAAGTTAAAAGCACAATTCCTGTGTAGGTAATATTAAAATAATCCACTATGAGAATATAGTACATCGAAGACAAGCACTGATAATTTTTACATGGTTTTGATTTTCATTATTTTGTTAGTGATCCTGTTTACATGTTTTCTTTTAGAGTTATCCTAATGTGCAATTTTGTGCAATATAGTAAATTTCTTTGTTAATTGGAGTTATTTAAGTAGACACAAGAAGATCTTACGGAGAAGTAAAAATTAAAGGGAAGAACGAAAGTAGATGAAAAAAGATGGAGGAGCGAAAGTAGATGAAAAAAGATGGAGGAGCGAAAGCAGAGGAAGAAAGATGGAGGAGAGAAAGCAGATGAAGAAAGATGGAGGAGCGAAAGCAGAGGAAGAAAGATGGAGGAGCGAAAGTAGATGAAGAAAGATGGAGGAGCGAAAGTAGATGAAGAAAGATGGAGGAGCGAAAGTAGAGGAAGAAAGATGGAGGAGCGAAAGCAGATGAAGAAAGATGGAGGAGCGAAAGCAGAGGAAGAAAGATGGAGGAGCGAAAGTAGAGGAAGAAAGATGGAGGAGCGAAAGTAGAGGAAGAAAGATGGAGGAGCGAAAGTAGATGAAGAAAGCGAGAGGAAGAAAGATGGAGGAGCGAAAGAGGAAGAAAGATTAGATGGAGGAGCGAAAGTCGAAAGTAGAGGAAGAAAGATGGAGGAGCGAAAGATGGAGGAGCGAAAGCAGAGGAAGAAAGATGGAGGAGTGAAAGTAGATGGAGGAGCGAAAGTAGATGAGCGAAAGTAGAGGAAGAAAGATGGAGGGAGTGATGAAACAAATTATAAAGGAAGGAATAGGGAGGAACGATAGTAAAGAGGGAAAAAAGGGAGGTGTGAAACAAAAAAGTGCTGCAAAGTTAAGTTTCTCAATGTCTAGTTTGTTTAAAGTACTCAAGTCATTTCATTATTTTATATTTCTTTCTGTTCTACTGTTTAAATAATGAGCGCTGCTTAATACATCTGCAAGTGTTCTTTCTACATGGTCGTTGTGTTCAAGCACTAGTACATATATAGCATGTATTAAAGAAATGTTAAAGAAATGCCCTGGATGTCATAACAGCTTGAACCTTTTTTCAGTAACCAGTTTAAACAAGATTAATGAGTTGGTGCTTTTCCCCAAATGTCCCCAAAGTGTCATTTCATAGGAGTTTGTGTATAGGCAGTTTCTTAGAAATCCAAACATGAGACTTGAAATTTTAGAATTGTATTTGTGTACAGCTTTATCAAGTAATCACATTACAGATAATCATGTCTTAGTGTTTTAGGGCTCCAGTGAGCAGGCAAATGCAATTAAGTGAGGAACAAATAGGTTATATGTTTTAGGGATGGTGTCAAAGTTTTAGAATTACATTTAAATACTAAATGTACTAAAGAGATGCAGGTAATGGTTATGGCATGAAAGTTACTTTCACACCTTTATCTGTGCCACTAGCTTATTTTAACCAATATTTGAACCCTGGATTGTATTTCTGTTTCTTATTAGGTTGAATCATGTGTATCATCTCAAAGTCCTAATAGTGTAACATAACCCGAGTTTGTGTTTGTCCCCAAATTGGACATATAAAATACTGTCCCCAAAGTGAAGGTAAAATGTCTGCTCTGTAAAGAAGGCTTTTATTAAAAATATCAAGTTATATTTGTACTGAGGGCTTCACCAGTAGTGAAGTCATATATTTCTTTAGTCTCTAGACCCTTCAGAAAGGGATGTACCCAATGAGGATCATACGTCCTCATTGGTGGGTTAAGTAGGTATGTGTGTGTATGTGTGTGTGTGTGTGTGGGGGGGGTGTGTGTGCGTGTGTACATGTTTCTATATCCCGGTGGGGACCTAAACCTGAATGCACACCAACACATGGGACTCATCACTCTCCCCTTTGATTGATGTAGTCGCTCAGCATATTGATGGACTGAAACAACAATTCCTCCGTTATTTCAGTGAGGATTTCAGTTCATTTGCCAGGGTCAGAGAGCCCTTCAGTTACCCAGAAGAAGATCTAATAATTGACATGAGGAGCAGTTAGAAGAGTTAAAGAGCAACACCAGATCGAGATGTTTAAAGCTCTTTCTCTCTGCCTTCGTTTCGGTTGAATGTAAAGACTGAATATCAGCAGTCGTCTGACGCTGCTGTTAAATTGCTGCTTCCATTCGCCTCAACTTATTTGTGCTAAGCTGGGTTTTCTGAATCGACTGCGTTAAAAACATGATACTGAAGTCGCCTGCAGGTGGAGGTTCCTGTAGCTCAGTGTTTAGAGCACGGCGCTAACAACACCAAGGTCGTGGGTTGGATCCCAGGGGATTGCAAATACTTAGAACAAATGTTTAGGATAATTTAATGTAAGTGGCTTTGGATAAAAGCGTCTGCCAAATGCATCAATGTAAATGGATGATCTCAGGTTTGCGTTGTCCAACATTGAACCGCGCATTGTGCTTCTTTGTAAAACGAAACAAGCGCTGGTTTCCCACTAATGTATGATGACACGGCTGAAGTGAAACGCACCTACATCCAAGTTGTTACAAGTTAGTTCTACTGTATTATTGTTCAAAAAATGTTCATAAATGTTTATTAAAATGTGTTCTCCACTGCTGTCCTTTATATAGTTTTGTTCTCCACTGCGGTCCTTTATATAGTTTTAAAGAAGTACAAAAAATAAAAAAACACAATAAGAGAAGTTTGGTAGGACCTTAGTTCCAAAAGGTTGAGATCCACTGACACAGGCCAATAGTATTTATTAATGCATTGAATGTTGCCTCAGGTTGGTATTATATTATACAGTGATCCAGTGGGAAACTTAAACTTATTACAGTTTGTTTTATACATAAATATATTTGTGTTTATTTTCACTGAGAGCTTTATAACTGCTAAAATATAAGTGGCGCTAGCAGTATATAGTGCTTTGATTCACTTCCTATTATATATTTACATTTTATGTCAATATTCTTTGTTTTCAGTAGATCTGCACTTCACTGTCACGGTTTTGAGTGTGTGTTTGGGTTCCTAAATGTTCCTGAATATAAATATTCTGTTAAGTTTATGTATGTTTTATGCATTTATTGATATTTTATATATGTGTGTCTTATATTTTTAAATGTATAAATGTTTTGGGGGGTAAATAATAACCATAGACCGGGGAGGAAGCACATATGGTAACTTCATTGACCTTGATTTTAACAAAATCGTTTTTTTCTTCTTTCAAGCCACAAAAGTCTTTTAATAACCTGCAATAACACTCCAGGGTAGAAATTTTGAATTTCAAAGCATTTCCATGAGTTTCCTATAAAGAGTTAAAATCTCCATCATCTTGATTCACTGCTGTGATCTGGATTGTGTTCTGAGAGAATGTTGTGATGTCAGTGAGTTTCATTGCATTTTGATGTTTAAAAACGTTTTGTGAAAACAGTCTGTGAACAAAAATTCATATTGAAGCAAACAGACATGAAGAATCAGTGTATGAATCTCAATAACTGTGACAGTCGACAAAAGAGAACTTCATGCTGCAGTGCATGCTGGGAATCATGAATGAGTTTGTACTATGATGTTACCCAGCATACATTGTAACATATGTGTAACAAATTCATTTACACACTGCAAAAATGACTTTCTTACTTAGTTTTCCATTAAAAATGTCAAAAAATTCTTGAATCAAAATGCATTTTCTTGATTCGCAAACTGACATAAGAAAATAAGTTAATTTAGTCAAAAAATATGAAATTTCAGTGAATTTGTGCTTAAAACAAGCAAAAAAAATCTGCCAACAGGGTAAGAAAAATAATCTTGAATTGAGTGACTAAGAAAACAGGTAAACCTTAATTCAAGATTATTTTTGTAAATACATGTATTGGAAGTACAGCCTCTTCCCGTCATTAACTGTGAAATCACAGTGCAGAACTGCTTTGACTTTGACTGTGAAGTCATGCCACTAGTATCCAGTAACATCCTGTGGTGTCACGGTGTCACTTTATACAGTATGTGGGGATGTTATTTGGTGGCACAGAACCTTCAGGACGTCCTCTGAACGTATAGAGGACCACAGGCAGCAAGCTAACAGGTAGAAACCATTGAATCAATGTTTATTAATGCTATTAATGTTGAACTTCAACAAACCACAATGACTGTGATCAGTGTTTGCTGTAGTTGGGCTCTGGACTCTGGACTTTCATTGTGACAATTCAATTCCTCTTTCAATGTGTGAGATGTGTTTCTATAAGAAGACTTGTGTGTTTTCAAAGGATGAAATTAAAAAAGATTAAGTTCTTGTTCTATAGTAAATGTCCCCTATACGTTCTGTGAAGGTCCACCAAATAACGTCCCCACAACCTTTACAAAACTCATATCAGAACGTTCTGGGAATGTATTCAACACCAGCAGGGATGTTCTGACAACGTTCTCAGGAGAAAACATTTCTAGACGGAATATACCTTGTTGTTGTTTTGTAGTTTCTGGTGTGTTAAGAGTTTAGAATCTCTCAGGGTTTGTGGTGGTCACTAGAATCTTGTTTGAATCTGTAGAAGATGATGAATGTTGAGAGACATCAAACTGTAGATCATCACAATAATGTTTCATGTAAATGTCATTTCTTCATCATCATAGACTTAATCATACTCTAGACTTGATTATATCTCACGGAGCTGATCTAACCAATATCGATATTATACCTCAAAGCGACGATGTCACTGATCATCATCTTATAACATGTACACTGCGCACTGCAGAAATCAGTCGTATAGCTCGTTATCGACAGGGTAGAACAATCACCTCATCTACTAAAGATAGTTTCGTTAAGAATCTGCCAGATCTGACTCCTTTAATAACTTTGCCAATTAATACAGAATCGCTCGATGACATGACCAGCAACATGGGAACTATTTTCTCTAATACATTAGAAGCGGTCGCGCATATGAAGTCAAAAAAGATTAATGAGAAGATCAAAGCACCATGGTACAATAGCACCACTCGCGGCCTAAAAAGAGAAACGCGTAAACTGGAGCGCAAATGGAAACAAACCCATTTAGAGGTCTTTAAAATTGCGTGGATAGAGAGTGCAAACTGTTATAAAAAGGCACTAAAAGCCTCAAAAGCCGAGCACCTCCGTAACCTCATAGAAACTAATAAAAACAATCCAAGGTTTTTATTTAGTACAATTGCTAAACTAACAAACAAACAGACTTCTCCTGACCTGGCTATTCCGCCACACCTTGGTAGCAATGAATTCATGACATTTTTTACAGAAAAAATCGAAAAAAGACGAGACGACCTAGTTAAAATCCAACCTCCAAGTGTGTCTGATGAATTAGTACCAAACATCACCCAAAAAGAAAAGCTACAGTGTTTTTCACCTATAAAACAGGAAGATTTAATTAAACTTATTGCAACATCCAAACCGACAACATGCTTATTAGACCCCATTCCAACTAAATTACTAAAGTTACTACCTGTTGCAATTGAGCCCCATTTATAACATTATCAACTCGTCAATTAATCTAGGCCATGTCCCAGGACCCTTTAAGCTGGCTGTGATTAAGCCTCTTATCAAAAAAACAAACTTAGACCCCAGTGAACTTGGAAGCTATAGACCGATTTCAAATCTCCCGTACTAGTCTAAAATACTAGAAAAAGTAGTGTCCACTCAGTTGTGCTCTTTCCTACAAAATAATGACATGCACGAAAAATTTCAGTCTGGCTTTAGACCGCATCATAGCACCGAAACTGCACTCGTTAAAATTACAAACGATCTACTTATGACATCTGATAAAGATAACATCTCACTCCTAGTCCTGCTTGACCTTAGTGCTGCGTTCGATACTGTAGACCACAGGTGTCAAACTCAGTTCCTGGAGGGCCAAAGCTCTGCACAGTTTAGCTCCAACCCTAATCAAACACACCTGATTCAGCTAATCAACATCTTCAGGATACTAGAAACTTCCAAGCAGGTGTGGTTTAGACCTGGTTGGAGCTAAACTGTGCAGAGCTGCGGCCCTCCAGGAACTGAGTTTGACACCCCTGCTGTAGACCATAAAATACTTTTAGATCGTTTACAAAATTATACCGGTATTCAGGGACAGGCACTAAAATGGTTCCGATCTTACTTATCTGACAGATATCAATATGTCCATTTAAATGGGGAATCGTCTAATCTAACGCAAGTAAACTATGGATTACCTCAGGGATCGGTTTTAGGACCCTTGCTTTTCTCCATATACATGCTGCCCCTGGGCAACATTATTAGAAAACATGGAATTAGCTTCCACTGTTATGCAGATGATACTCAGCTATATATCTCTTCAAGACCAGATGATTCCTTCAAGCTATCCAAACTGGCAGAGTGCATCAAAGATATGAAACATTGGATGACTAGTAATTTCCTTCTTTTAAACTCTAACAAAACAGAAATATTACTTATAGCACCAAAGACTCGTAAACAGAATATATCAGATTATAACCTACAAATCGAAGGCTGCACTGTTACTCCGACAAATACAGTTAAAGACCTAGGCGTTATATTAGACAGCAACCTGTCATTTAAAAAAATCATATCTCAAATGTCACAAAAACAGCCTTCTTCCACCTTCGAAATGTTGCCAAATTACGAAATGTTTTATGTGCTGCTGACGCAGAAACTCTTATTCATGCATTTGTGACCTCAAGACTTGACTACTGTAATGCTCTTCTTAGTGGTTGTCCTGCATCTTCAATAAACAAACTACAGTTAGTCCAAATGCAGCCGCCAGAGTCCTAACCAGGTCAAGAAAATACGATCATATTAATTTTATCATCTCTTCACTGGTTGCCCATTAGGTATCGTATTGATTTTAAAATTCTTTTAATTACTTATAAAGCCTTAAAGGGTTTAGCCCCTACTTACTTAACTGAGCTTCTATCACATTACAACCCATCACGCTCTCTAAGATCGCAAAACTCAGGACTTTTGATAACACCTAGAATAACTAAATCTACAAAAGGGGGTCGAGCTTTCTCATGCGTAGCACCTAAACTCTGGAATAGCCTTCCCGATACTATTCGAGGGTCAGACACACTCTCCCAATTTAAATCTAGATTAAAGATACATCTTTTCAGCCAAGCTTTCACTAATGCATAGTAAATGAACAGCAGCTACGCTAATTATTTTCTTTCTGCCTCCGCCTCGGGATGCCCATCTCGAGGTAGGGAAAGTTCTGCCAGGCCCAGATGGACATCATATGCCCATCCCGACTTAGAGACTACGCCAGCTGCGGACTGACTGACCATCCCAGCTCCATCTAAGGCAACTCCATTTCCACCCAAGAGAAAGGCGACCATCCCAGCTCAGACCATTCTATCCCCAACCGAGAGCAAAGATGGAATACTTGTCACATTAATGCTAAAAGTTACAATGCTTGGTATTAAATGCTAAACTACATCACATGTCAGCAGTTTGAAGTTATAGCTGAGTTCAGTGGCCCTGATTGGGGGTTGCTGGGCTGATGTTCGTAGGGGGTGGGGGGGATTCTATTTGTTGGGGCTGTGTGGGTCTGGATGGTCTTGCTTTGTGGTCGATGTCAGACAGCAGAGGAATAATGTTCCAATATGCCATCACTATTTTCTCTGGTTGTTCCTCTGTTTTTCTGGTGTCGATCGCGGAGTGGGACCGGGCTGGACGTGCATGGTTTCGGCGAGTGGGATTGCCTGGGTCGCGGGCAGTGGGCTCTCCCCCCTTCCTCAGGGATGTTGCTCGGTGACTTGGTCGGCGTCACTGAGAGCAGCTATGACACGTCAGAGGGGATCTGGCCCTCCCGGCTGAGCCTGGTTTCTCCCGAGGTTTTTTTCTCCATCAATCAATAAGGGAGTTTTGGTTCCTCGCCACAGCAGGGCAGTGTTGGCTTGCTCACCGGGAGACTGCATCTATTTATCTATTTATTAATTTATTAGATATTATCTATTAGAATGATCTTGCTTGTTCTATAAACACTATGCACTGTGCTGTGTTTTACCTCTGTGTTTTCTTATTTTGCTTCTGTAAAGCTGCTTTGGAACAGTGCACATTGTGAAAAGCGCTATATAAATAAACTTGAATTGAATTGAATTGAATCATCAGTACAGAGTTTAATGACTGAAGTCACTTTGAGTTCAGGACGCTCCTGTCAGAGTGATGTCTTACCTGTAAATCTGACCGGATATGTGACTGAGGTCTTGATGTCATTCTTGTGTTTGAGCTCACATCTCAACTCTGTGTCGTCGTCTTCATTCATGAGTGTTGTAGTCAGAGAGATGAGACAGAGTCCATCTGATCTAATCTGATATCTGGAGTCTGTCTGTAGATCAACATCAGTCTGATTCCTCCACACCAGCTGAAATCCACCAACACTGACCACATAATCACAGTCATATGAAAACAGCTGACAGGAGAGAGTGAGACGTGTGTTTGCTCTTATCTCAGTCTGTGATGATGATGATGATGATGAAGACACTGAAACACAAATCACACAACACACTCTCAGTACTCATGAGTTTCAGTGAAAACACAAGAGATGAAGAGAACTGTGATCTTGAGTTCAACATGTGTTCATATAAATGAAGAGAAACACTGACCATGAAGAACATGTAGAAAAACTTGTGAATCATTTCCATGTTGATGTCCATTCACAAATTGTCTGCAGGTGTAAAGTCCACCATCATGTTGTGTTGTGTTATAGATGTGGAGAGAGCAGTCAGATGTCAGACTCAGTCTCTCAGATCTCTCTGTGTTCTTCCTCTTTATTCCTCCAGCAATCACTTCTACTGCAGATGATGTTCTATTATTACTGAAGATCCATGTAGTTGAGGAGCATCGATGAAGAGCATCTTTACAGGGCAGAGACACACTTTCACCAGAACTGATGAACACATGAGTCTCTTCTGCTCCACTCACACCTGAAACACCAGATGACATCATTCATATTAATACACAATATTAATAAATCACAATATACACTGCAAAAAATGACTTTCTTACTTGGTCTTTTTTTCCAGTAAAATTGTCTACAAATTCTTGAATCAAGAAGCATTTTCTTGATGAGCAAACTGACCTAAGAAAATAAGTCTTGGTTTAAGTAAAAAAATATGAAATTTCAGTAAATTTGTGCTTAAAACAAGCAAAAAAATCTGCCAACGGGGTAAAAAAAATAATCTTGAATTGAGTGACTAAGAAAAAGGTAAACCTTAATTCAAGATTATTTTTCTTACCCCATTGGCAGATTTTTTTGCTCATCAAGAAAATCCGTCTTGATTCAAGAATTTGTAGACAATTTTACTGTAAAACAAGAAAAAAAGACTAAGTAAGAATGTCATTTTTTGCAGTGTATTCAAACAGTTTAATATTTATCTCTCAGTGACAGACAGATGTTTATTATTTTAACATCACATAAACCAGAAGATTTGACAGTAAATAATGTGATCTAGTTCCTCCATCATTGACATCAGACTTTTAAATGTCAGAATAACCCTTATGGAAAGAAAATATATTTCCTAATAAATGGATAAAAAAATACATTACATGACATAATGGTATATTATAAAATATAGAAAATGATAAATTGTGTAAATATATTACAATTGATTGAATAATACATAAGGAATTGCCGCTTTTCATATATTGAAAAATATATGAAAATTGTACTTATATGTCCCAATATATGTAATTTTTTAACAATAATATACTTTATAATAAATTGATGTACATGTGATAAGATATGATACTGGGTGTGTAAAAATATATTGACCACAATATATTTACTCATGCCATATATACACACATATATATATGAAAATATATTTCTTACCTTTTTAACAATTACAACATACATGTTTCATATTTTAAAACACAGCCAGTTTACAACAGCATTAGCACTCCTGCTCAAACTAAACCACTTAGTGAACAGACGATCGCTGAAAAGCTCAAACACTTTTTAAAGTAAAATATAATCTTAAATCTGTTTGGCCAATCGATAACCTAACCACAGGCTCTACTCTTCATCACCACGGTAACCCCACACATTTACACATACTAGAAACCCTTCTACATTTCAAAGTAATACAACGTTAAACACTAACAGATCTCCCTCTATATTCATATTCAGCAAAAAGACATGAAATAACACCCACATTTACACAATTTTACTCTTCTTAAGCAGTCAGAAGCAAAGCATGCTGGGAACTAGAAATCTGCTTTATCTCATTCTGTGAATGTGTCCATATATGTGTATACTATACAATCACATTTACAGTATATGGGAACGTTTTCAGGTTTATTTTTGTCTTCATTTCTAAATATATTTGATGTTCAATATATATCCATATATTGTCAATGCTTATATTGCTGTATATCGAAAAATATTAGCACCAGCTTCCAATACATGGAAATGTATTATTATTTTTTACAGTATATTCATATATTTTGTTCCTTAAGGGAAGACACATGAAGTCTATGATAAATGTGACATGAGATGAAACTGAACATGTTTGTCAGAATGTCAGTGAGAGTCATGAAATGAAATAAATGTCTTGTATAGTTTACCTGTGAATAGTGAAGAGAGAAGGATCAGTCCCAGCAGACATATATCACTCTTCTCAGTCATGTTGTGCTTCTCTTACTGATTCTCTTCTCATCATCTACTTCTAGTTCATCGTGAGAACATTTGTAGCTCTTCCTGTTGTTTCTCATTTCCTCTTTTCCTCGACTGAGTCATGACACTATAACAGACTATAACACATTCTGTAGTTTAGTGCTGATATTTATAAATGACTTCTGTGGTCTTAAAGTAACTGGACTCAGTGCTCAGTTATTACTTTAGTTGTCAGAGACTTTAACAGAGTTCACCTGAGGAAGGTTTTCTCCAAACTCATTCAACACATGACTTTCCCTGCCCGAGCAGAGCAGACGCCCAGCCTTCATTAAAGCTGATCACACCTCCGTTCTTCTTCTATCTGCACACACACAAAAAGCAGAACATGAGTAAAGTCATCTTCACACTTCTTCCAAACCACAGATCGGCAGATTACCCATGATGCATCAGACACAGACATTAATGAACACACTAACTCTGTCACAGATTATATCAGTATGTCCACTGCAGTGGTGTAGTCCTACCAACAAAAATGGTGAAGTACGCTATTACCTCCGACCCCAAATGACCCAAAAAAGTTTTTTTCTAGTAACATGAAATTATTAAAGGTAAATATGCCATTTATTCATAATAATGCAAAATTCTTCAGTTATGCTTTAATTATGAATTTATAGCACTGGAAAAAGTAACCAAATGGCGTAAACGTGCGTATGGCCCCGACTTTACCACCGGTCCACTGATAATATCATCGGGAAAACAACACGGATGTGGAATGCATGTGGAAGAGTTTACACCCAATCCCCAACAGAAAAAAAAAAACAACAATTCTCTGCCTGATGAGCGGAACAGCTTAAATGCACCCTTTGACGCTAGCAACCCCTCGGCTGCAATGAAACTGCCAACTGAAAACAATATCTGTTCTCTACCCATCTCTCTGACGTGCTCAGATCACTCAGGGCAGTCAACCCACAAAAAGCACCAGGTCCTGATGGTGTTGACCTTTGTGTCCTCAAAGCATGTGTCATCCAGCAAGCTGAGGTCTGTACAGACATCTTTAATCTTTCCCAAGTCTGTCTGTAATTTCCACTTGCATTAAAAAAAACATGTTTCCCCCAGTCCCATCAACTGCCTGAATGATTGACGCCCATCTACCATCATGACATGCTTTGAACGGCTTATTAAAAATCACATCTGCTCATCCCTGCCTGAGAATCACACTTACATGTGGATGATGTTCATCGTGTCATGGACGTGGGTGGTGAGGGACAGAGGACCCAAGTGCATACAGGGAGGTAAGGGGTTAACAAGACTTTAATAAATAATAAAATACAAAACAAACACCCACGAGGGGGTAACATAACAGCAGGAACATGGACTAACTAGACTAGACTAAACTAAGAACAACACTTGACATAAAACTACAATAGACTAGACTAGACTAGACTAGACTAGACTAGACTAGACTAGACTAGACTAGACTAGACTAGACTAGACTAGACTAGACACAGCAACTCACTACGATGACGCAAACAATGAACCAGCACAAGACAAGAGACACAAGGTCAATATAAAGGGAACCAAATCAAGAGGGGACAGGTGCAGGGGATAAACTAATTAACACTAACTAGGAAACAGGAGGGCAGGAACAATGACAAGACCGGAGAGAGAGTATGGCAACTAATAGGTGCCAAAAATCTCCTCTCCCCCCTCTCCCCCCGACCAATACCTGACATGGTGAGGCGGAACCATGACACATGGGTTACAGCTCTTCCTTTAACACAATCACCCCAGCCAAACTTATCACAAAGCTCAGAGACAGGAGTGAACACTCATGGACATTCTGACAATCAGGTTCCAAGTGGTAAGAATTGGCAACCTCCTCTCCTCCACACTGACTCTGAGCATAGGAGACCACAGGGCTGTGTTCTTAGCCCTCTCCTATACTCTCTGTTCACACATGACTGTTACCAAGCTAAACTCCAAAACAAGTTAAACTGCACTATATTTTTCACACTTTTGCACATGTACCTTCATTCAAATGTGTGTATCCCAAACAAATTACTGCAAAACGTTAAGCAGATATAAGCTAGTGTCATGTTAATCTTGAATATCTATAGAGTAGTACAGCATACTTCAGATCTTCATAGACTCTTTAGTTTTATGATATTTATGAAAGATAGAAAAATCCATGTACGATTGTACAGTCAATCTCCTGGAGGCGTGCAGTGGGTGGAACTAAAGCACAAGCACACAATACATCATCACATCATCACATTATCCTTGGACTCTTGATTCACTAACATTATGCACTTTCGCGCCAATGGCCAATAAATCACGGACATTTGACGCAGTTTCACTTACTGCCTGCGGTTCATGACTTCTTTTAGTGCTGAGACCACTCCATTTATCAGTTTTAATCCAGGATTGCGTACTTTATAAAACATCCGTCACCGAAACTGCATGATCTTTCTCTCACCGTTGTTCTGGTTGATGTGTGCGCTTGCGCTGTTCCTGCCATTTTGTATTAGTTTTTTTTTGGGCAGTGGATTAGCCAATGAGAATGTGTTATGCTGGTTGGAGATTTTCAATGACGTGTCAGTGTACTATCTGGCACTTTGTGCACTACTGGGTTTTCTTTTGTTTTTAGGGGAAGTTTAATTCCTCACATGGGACACCGAACAGAACAGGTGTAGCTAAATAGTTTCAAAGAGACTAGAGCAGGGCAAGTCAACTCCGGTCCTGGAGTGCTAGTGATCTGCATAGTTTAGTTCCAACCCAAATCCAACACACTGGTCATCATTTTCTAGTAGTCATAAACAAAACCACTTCAGAAGGAAAGCCTGAAACCTCAAGCCAAAACCGCATATCGGCTTATGCTACTGCGGCAGTTTCAGCGGTACATAGGTGCTGAGTACATAAGGTTCCGCGAGAGCAAGTGGAGAGAGGCTGTTCTGCCCTTTGAGGAGAGGGTTGGGCTCCCTCAGGAGCCGGCACTGCTGTTGCAGATGGACAGTAAGTATGCTGCGGGTGCGACACTACTGCGGCAGTGCCGAGTAAAGATTTAGACTTCTGAGGGAGCAAAGGAAGTAGAAGCTGCAGCGGCTTCAGAGAAGAGGACTAGGCTGCTGCGGAGTGGAGGACAAAGATATGGCTCCTGGGGAGCTGGCACTAGTGTGGCAGAGAGAGGTGGAAGCAGTGGCCCCTGCAGGGGCAGTCGCTGCGGCAGTAAAGGCTTCTGGAATAGTGGTGTCTGCTGCGGCAGAGAGAGATGGAAGCTTGCGCACCGGCAGGGCAGTCGCAGGGGCAATGCTAGCTTCTGGAGTCTACAGGAGTTAGCTGATAAGGGCTCGTGAGCATTTTGATGTGATTGCGGTCTGATTGGATGTAGCTTCGATATCCAGAGCCCGAGTGTTTGGATCTGCAGCTTGGAGAGGCGTTTTAACCACAGGGTAGATGTGGTTGTTGCTCCTATGCGGAAGGAGTGGCTGAAGAAATGGTCTGCTGGGAAGCAGGAGAGGAATAAAACGGATTTTAGCCGTTTTTGGAACCAGAAGTGAGTGGTGTGGCGGTTGGAGTCGTCTACGAAAAGTGGGTCAGAGGGGAGTTTGACCTGTGGCCGTCTCACGCTTGGGGAAAAGCAGGAAGAAAAGTCAGATAGCAAGGAAGCCAGGACCTGCAACGCCAGCAGAGGCATGCTCACACTGCTGAGGCGGGTTGTGGCGGGGTGGGCCAGCATGGCGCTGAGAAAGTTGAGGTTGGGGACTTGTCTGAGTGTAAAAGAAGTCAGGAGCTAGCAGCGGTGGAGTCTGAGGTGCGGTCCAGGCTTGCCGAGGGCCTGCCGCAGCAGCCTGCCGACCAGAGGCCCTTTCTTGTGAGGGCAGGAGCTTGATCGGGACATGGTTGTGGTCAAATGTGGTCTCATGTGGCCGGACCTTTAGGAAAAAGAAAGACATTTAAAAATAAATAGGAGATTGTTCTCACCCGGCTTCTGCTCCTGCAGTTAATATGAATGCTTTCATATAAGAAAACAAAAATAGTAACAGTATCAGCATATGACATAGAAATTCAAGCTGATAAATGTGCCTGAATGGAACGACTAAATGACTTGTTTCACCAGAGATGATTTGTTTCACCAGATGTTATATATATAAACAGCTATTTCGTTCAAACTAACATTTACGCTACAAGTGAAAGTTATAACATTACGTGCCGTTTGCCAGATTGGGACGGGATTTTGCGAGCAGTACCAGCATTATGTTTACAGATGCTGTTGTGGCGAATCGGCCGTCCAATGCAGTAAGAAATCTCACAGACAGGGTTCCAGACGACAAGAGTTTAAACTTTATTTGCCCGAGCCAACAAAGAGAAATATTCAGAGTTCATCTGAAGTGATCTAACAAATACACATCTGACTCCATACTTTATACAGAAATCACCATCAGTGTTCGCCAATCAGGTTTCACATGATATCATCTTTTTTCTTAGCCCGTCCCCTTCTTGTTTGCCACTATTATGTTTCAATCGGGCCACCTAGCCCATCTATCGAGCGCCTTCCAGGATTTAAAAAGAAAAACACAGATATCATGTGCCCGTCAAACTATACTTTACCCAGACACATTTCCTGGGCTTATAGGACGATACATGATGATCAGTTTTACTCTGGCACATGGTTTAGTGTAATAATGAGCAACTCAGTGTTCGTGATAAATAAGACATGAAATGCAGAGATGAAATAAATTCTTTGTAGTGTTCAGTATTACGTAGAATTGCTTCTGCTTCCTTTACTGTAACTCTGATTGTTTTGCATTAAAGCCATTTTGCTGTCATCACCAGAATCAATGCAGGTTTTGTGTATAGGCTACTTTGCAGCTCTGCTGTTAAAAACTATATATATATATGCAGTGTATATTATAAAGTTCATGTATACACTGATAAAGTTTAAGGATGTTTCCCATGGAAGATGATAAATGTACTGATGTCCTTTTAACAAGTAATGCGCACAGTAGCACAAATGAACAAGGAAGCTCTTTGGAGATAAAGTCTCATCACTGTGTTGAGCACAAACTTCTGCTACATGAACATGCAGTCAACATGTTTGTAAACTACAGTCTCTGAAAATATGTAAATTAACCTATAAATGAACAAGAGACTTTTGAGTTTTCAATGTTGTAGACTAGAAAGTTTGTTATAAAATATGTGAAAACCATTCTGCTCGCTAATTCACATGAAACAATAGTCATTCAACTTTTGTAAGACACTTTTTGTTGTGAAAAGGCCTTATAAGAGGTCGTGTGACCTATCGAAATCTGTGACTAGAGGGCGCTGTTTCGTAATTATTCACGCGAGAACGTGCCTGGCGCACGTGCACGTTATCGCGAGCGCGGAAGGGGAGTTTCTTATCTATTTACAAGACCGCCCACTCCACGATGACGTCATGTTGCCTCGCGCTCTGTGTGTGTAGCTTATGCGTGAAGCAGACTTCTGGAGAAACAGAAGCGCTGACTGAATAGTGCACAACATGCTCTTTCATTTAAAAGACAAGACCCGATTACATTCTGTATTATCATGACGCTTTTTGTTTGTGTTTCAACAATTCTTTACGTTTTTTCCTCTGGCTATTTCTGTCTAATGTTACTTATTTTACAAAGAATAACACGTTTTTAAAACTTTTGATGACGTTATATATTCACGCTGGTGATGTCTGATCTCATCTATTTTATATCTTTAAAATCAATTGGACCTGAGGTTAACACCCACTCACATAAAGCAAGGTCACCGAATCTGAAAATGCATCATAGTATCTATTTATGTATTGAAGATGTATTTAAGTAATCATGTAGGATAGTATTTTCATTTCTAATCGGGTCAGTAAAAAAGATGCCAGAACAGCATCTAGGGGATCTAATCCATAATTAACCGTTTAGCTATACAAGATTAATTCTCCTCTTTTTGTAATCACGCGTGTAAATCCTGTAATGATTTGTTTGCCTGTAAATCTTTGAAAATGAACCCAGACTTATTCAAAGAAGTTGTTGATTTAATTTCTAAAAATGAATATCCCGCATCAGCAGCAAAAGGTGAAAGGTTTGTGATCAAAAGAAGGGAAGCTAATTACATTCTTCAAGGTGAGTCGCTAGTCACATGTGATTCATTTCCTCACAAAATCTTAATTTACAGGTTACAGTCACTACAGATTTTGCAAATATGAAACATAATTGTAATATTGATCCGATGTGCAATGTGGTTTAGAAATGCACAATGTTATTCTAATTATTTACTGGATATGCATAACAACTTAACATGGCCTGTACTACCATATGTGACATTAATTATACGAAAGATATCAAAAGTAGCCAAATAATGTAGATCCCTTCCCTGTTTAAAAAACGTAGAAACCTAATAACTATCACAGAAATACTAATGCTTTCCATTACAATGCCATTATGAATCAATAGGTTTTCCATTAAAACCATTACAAAAATATTTTGAGCATTATTCCAGTAGGATTTAATATTACACCAATAAATTCCATCATTTAACAGTGGACACCATTCTAGTTTCCATAAAAACTAATACAACTACCATGTCCCTGTCTCTAGTGGAGCCATGGCATTGCCTCTGAAATCAAGTGCTAATCTAATGATCCTGTGTTTGTTCCCTATAAAGAGTCCTCATGTTTCATTATTGTACTTGTTCCTGTTATAAACCTTGTTACTAAGTACAAGTGTAGCTTAGTTAGTCAGTTTATTGGTAATTCTATAGTTAAAAAAATTGGAATCCATCACGGCTTCTTTAATTGTTTTTTTTAGCAGGGTTATATCGGAACTATATACTGTAACGTTTATTTTATTATAGGTATACTTAAGTTAAGTTCAATTTTCTATAATTTGCACAAAGAGCTGTGAATAGTAAACATACATTTTGCACTTTTAAACAGATGGAGAGCTGTACTATATAAAAAATAAAGGCACAGCTATGGAACTGAGTCCTCTGTGGTTCTGAGGCTGCTGACCAGGTGTTCCAAGAATTCCACCGCAGTTCATTTGGAGCTCACTGTGGCCAAATGAAAACCAGGGATGCCATCTGCAAGAGATACTACTGGCCTGGAATGACTTTAGACATAGATGGTTGGGTAGGCACTTATTTCTGACATTATGGTAAACATTGTTCATTATACATTGCACATATGCTGTTTAACAGAATAAACCGCATTAAAATAAATAATTTATAATATTATAATAATTTAGTTCTTTTTTTACTTTTCCCCTCAAATGTAGATTACAAATGTGTGAATTCACATCAGATGGTATTTATTTGGTGGACTATACTGTTTGAAATATTTTGACATCAATACTTTTGGATGGTAAGAAACTGCATTCCATTCACTTAAATAGAAGGTGGGACAAAATACTAGTCACACTTTAAAATAGGAGCAAATTCTCACTATTAACTACGACTTTTGCTTCGGTAAACTTCTATTACTGCTTATAAGATAGTTATTAGGTTTAGGTATTGAGTAGAATTAAGGGATGTAAAATAAGGTATTCAAGAAAAGTGCTTTATACCAACTAATATGACACATGCACGTTAATAATCAAGTAGTTAGTGATGAATTTGTTTACCTTAATATAAAGTGTAATCAAAATACTATTAAATGATGAAGACAGACAGTACATCTACATGGGCAAGATTTTTGTGTGAACTTTTGTGGACTGTGACAAAACTGTAATAACAGCATATTGTGTGTTATACTGAAGGTCTCCAGTTGTGTAGTATGCCAGTCAAAAGGATGCAACACAAAGAAGACTGTGGAATACACCCCGAGACTGGCATGGAAAATTGGTTAAAAATTTGGTGTCAAATCAATTTTTAAAGATTTTGCTTCAGTTTTTAAACATTTTATGATTCAGTTCAATGTAGTTTGTCTGTACATTTCTAATTATGAAACATTTTGCCCAATATTTATTTTTGTGTTTAAATAAATTGTATACTTTCTTTTATATATACATCTTTAGGTCAACAGCCCTTTTGAACTAGTAGGGATGGACCTTATAGGGAAGCTGAGCACTACTGAGGATGGACATCAGTACATCTGTGTAATGATAGACTATTTCACAAGTGGCCACAGGACGCATGCACTGTTTATGAATGGCCAGAGTGCAAAGTTAAATAGTAAACCATTAACTTGACAATAAGCTACAAAATTCTCTGATCAACTCTTACATCAAAAGAGCTGTTACTCTGTGTCATTTATCCTCTTTACGTGTCAGTTCTTACCGAATCCTCTAATTCTTGATTTGGGGCAGTTCTTGCTATGTCCCAAAAAAAAACTGCAAAGGGTCCAATTCTTGACACAAAAACATGAGGAGCTTTCCGATTCCAAGCATCTGTTATGTCTGCAGATATATAAAGATATTTGTCTTAAAAATTGAAGATCATAAAATAAAGATCTGATCATTTTTAAGCTCTGGACAGAAACCCCCTGTGTATACGGATGTTTAGACTCTTGGCCCTTTCCAAAACTGCACTGAACACTGAAGTGAATGGCGGTCCAGGGAAGCTTTGGCTGCAATCACCACATTTCCTCTGGTGATGTTAAGAGCACACAAATATCCTCAAATACAACCATTGCCTCCTCTAGATGTGTGCTGTTTAATGTCAAGGTTAAAGCTCTATTAAAGTCTTGTTGTCTGTCTTTCTGGAAAATGCCTGGCACACTGCCTTTATAATATGTGGAGAGCAAAGATGTAGGATTGTGAATTGACGATCACCACTGATGGCTGTGTTTAAAACAATACGGTGTGCTCTTCATAGATATGTCAAAATGCTCTTCTTGTTAAATGCCACAAGGACACTTGACATGAGTCCCCAGCTGAAGTCAGTATCCACTTGATGATCCTGGCATGATGTTATATGACCAAGGGCCCTTATTGGTTCCATTAGCCAGTATGTCTAGGGTGGAATGGAGTGCTCATTTGTTATGAGCTCACTCACAGGAAGTGCTGGCATGTTCTTTCCCATTCCCGGCAGTACAAGAGCATAGTAGAGCACTCTTTTGGGCTGACGGGAATGCGTGAGGTGACACTCCCAGTGTTACTGGTCTTGGTTTTTCAGATGCTGGGCCAAAACGTGCAATAAAAATTGTGTGTACATGTGTACAGCAAACGGGTCCACCTGCAAATGTTGAAGGTATCCAGCAGTTTCAGCAAAATCAGATGTTGCTCACTCTTTGATTGTTTTTTTGGTGTACGCACCAGCTCCATGTCGTCATGTAGCCTGGTGCTTTTTTCAGTTCACTGGAATTTAACAACTGACCGCTATTTAACATAATCCATTACATACCTTTCTATCAAAGTTACCGGACATTATCAATATGGTTTTGTTCTGACACAGTTTAACTTTAAAATGTTGAAGGTGTTGAATGCATTTTGGCGTGACTGTATATTCCTCATAAATGAAAATAAAAAACAGAACATAATTAAAATGAACTATGTCATGGTCTATGAAGAGATTTTCCTTCTCTATTTGTCACATATTATTGCTTCTGGTTTCACATGAATCCAACAATGTCTCTCGAAAACCTGCATCCTCTTTTGTCACCTCATAATTCATTCATTTGTTGTAGGTGTTGTGTTATTGTTTTACCTAAGAAGACCAGCAGAGGTCAGTGGTGGTGTGTTGTTGTGCATTATTAAGAGAGAGTGATATATATGCACAGTGTCAGTTAAAGAGCTTGCACGCATCTTTGTTATTTTGCTGTATTTTCAATAAAGTTATAATCTAAATGCCTTTGAGTACAAGATACAACAAAATCTTCCCTTTTTTAAAGTGAAAACTCGTATAAAGACTGAAGTTTCCTGGTGTCTGAAGTCGATCATCAGTGAATTAGTGAAAACTTCTTGGCCCGGCCCACGGGATGTGTGGCCGGCTGCAGAGAAGTGATAGGAGGCCCGACTAGCTCCGTGCTGGAGGAGTCGGACGGGGAGTTCCACGACTCCCTCCATCGACGCCACCCACGGATGCTGATGGGTGGCAGGGAGACTGCCGGGAAAGAAGTGGACGGTGCGGAGAGGCCCACGATCTGCAAGGCTTGGCCCTCCGGGATTGTCGCCAGCCCCGTGGGAGACTCCGCCACGGACAGTCCCCTGGACTCGTTGCGATCTGGAGCTGATTTACAAAGCCCAGGGGCCTCAACCTGCGCATCTCCACCGGCTCAAAGGGCTCGTCGAGGCAGCTGTTGAAGATTACCTTCAACTCCACTTCGTTGAACCCCGAGTGGCACGCAGTGGAGAGGAAGTCCATGGCGAAGGTCTTCACAGGTGTGCCTTTCTGGCGAAAGCTGAACAAGGTGTGAGCTTGGCGGCTCCTGAACACCTTGAATAACTCGTCCATGACCGCCTGCTGGGTTCAGTGATGGCCCGTTCGTTCTGTTTCGAATGTGAGGGGGAAGAACCCAAGCGCAGGCAGCAGTCGTGAAGGGGTTAAACAGCAATATTTCATTGACAAAAAGAAAACAACGCAAAAACCCACAATGGGATGCAAAACGGCAGGACTAACAATGAATCTGAAAACAAAGACTTCCCTCGTGGGGACAAAACAAAAGGACAGAAAAACTAATACTCACAAATAAACATCCAGCCAGGGGCAAAAGAAATCCAAACGGTAGGTAAACAGGAACACTAACAAGGCAACGGCGAAATACAAAAAAAGGTATTAAAAAAAAGGAACAACACAATAGCACTGGTACGTACATACACAAGTCTATACACAGGTAAGGACACACAGGTTTTTCCACATGAGTGAGTACAGGTACAACGAACGAGCACAGAACAATGAACACGAGAGTGTTTTAAAGGGAGACAGACAAAGGATAATTAACAAGGGACAGGTGTTTAAACACAAAAAAAGTTTTGCCACACTGCAAAAATTACTTTCTTACTTAAGACATTTTCACTGGAAAACAAGAAAAAAAGACCAAACATTCTTGAATCAAGAAGCATTTTCTTGATGAGCAAACTGACCTTAGAAAATAAGTCTTATAAAAATCTGCCAATGGGGTAAGAAAAATTATCTTGGATTGAGTGACTAAGAAAAAGGTCAACCTTAATTCAAGATTATTTTTCTTACCCCATTGGTAGATTTTTTTGCTTGTTTTAAGCACAAATTCACTGAAATTTCATATTTTTTAACTTAAAACAAGACTAATTTTCTTAGGTCATTTTACTCATCAAGAAAATCCGTCTTGATTCAAGAATTTGTAGACAATTTACTGGAAAACAAGAAAAAAAGACTGAGTAAAAAAGTCATTTTTTGCAGTGCAAAGATCTAACATACCCAAATTTTGTACATGCTCCATGTCATTGGTATCATTTATGGCGTCAAACATGAAAATAATGTTGGTTTTAGCATGTAGATACTAAATTGATGAAAATAGAAATACATGTTAAGACAATTAGTTACAAATATTTCATATCATTGTTATCTGTAATTATGTGTAATTGCTCATTGTTTGTACTTACCACAAACTTCCAGTGTGCACGTGAGTTATTTACTGAAGAGATGACGCCATCATATTGATTAAAGTCAACCTGTTTTACACAAATGTATACAACATTGTTTGTGTTCTGTACATGTAAAAATGCTGAATCTTAAGTAGTTGCACTCACTGTTTGCAGGCCTTGTCGCTTCATGCGCCCGCTTGGACCGTTGAAAATTGACATTGCAGTGTAATGGCTTAGCTGGTAGACATTTGCCTCAGTCTTATTAAGGACAGCCCTCAAATAGCACTCAATTGTCTGTAAACAAAATGAGACGGAACAAACTGCACATGACAAGATACGAGAAGGGATTATATGGACAAACACAGGATAATTAACAAGGGACAGGTGTGGGTAATGAAACACTCAGGGAAAGTTAACGAGGAACGAGATGGCGGAAAAAAGACGAGGACCGGAGAGAGAGCATTGAAGGCCGATAGGGTCAACATCTCTCTCTCCACACAAAACAGGGAGTTTCATTCTGATTCTGCCTCAAACCAAGAAATATCTGACAAGAAGAGGCAGAACCATGACAAATGTGCTCTGTATATTTTGCACGCAGAGACCTAAATATTGCTTTTATGAAGTCTCCTGCTCTGATATTGTTCTTGCTCAGCATTATGTCATGTTTAACAATGCCAAACCAGGTTTCTACGTGACAGTTGGTGTCTCTTGTTTTTTGTGACATGAGTGTTTTCACAATGTCTTGTTCATTTGACACATACCTCCTCAGGTCTCCCAAAAGCACAGCACTCCAAAGTGGAAAAATGGCAAGGTAGTTGTCAAAGAGGACATTGCGGTTGCCAGGACAATAGTATGGATTGTCCTCTGCCACGCGTGTCTCGTTTACCACTTGGTCTTTCACCGCTTTCAAAATGTGTTGAAAATAAGCAGCGAATGGTGAACTGCCTATGATGCTTGTTGCATGCTTCTTTATGTCACTTGCTTCTTTATGTCACACGTTTCCCCATCTTCAGACTGGATTGGGTCTTCCAGTGTATTCTATTTAGATCTTGAAATTACACTTTAAAGAATTTTCAAACGTTCTTTGACAGTTTCTGTCTTTTGTGGGTTGGTGAGAAGACTGCATAATGCATGGAACACAATTCAAGATTCAGTCATGGAGGTGGCATTTTGAGGTCTTGCAAAAGCAAAGAAGACAAAGTTTCTCAGACCTTTGTCTTCTTTCTGCCTTGAGATTGCCTGTCTGACAGCTTTTAAAACATGTGCAGAGAAAATATGCAAGACTGTACATGACTTGATGTCCTCCCATGACTTTTCCCCCATGCACAACTCATAGGCACTGTTAAGGTAAGAGATGGTGTTCTCTTTGTTGAATGCAACCATCACACTTTGAATTAAAGCCCAGCTGTAATCAGTCTCTATCTGGTGAACCTTCACTTGTGTGTATTTTGACAAATGCAATACAAATTGCATGAGCCAAAATGTAATTGGTGGTATTGAGTGATCGTTGGACAGCAACTCACAAAAGGGAAGTGGTGGTGCATCTACACCATTTCCTGGAAGAACGAGTGCATAATAGAGCACACGCTTTGGCTGGTTGGGTATACTTGACAAAACTCCCCCAGTGGCATCAAGATAGAGGGCTACAGGCGACCTGCTGCCCAAATGTTGCTCAAGAATGTTGATGCCAAGCTCTGTGTACAAATGGACAATGAATGGCTTCATACTAAATAGCTGTATGTAGCCTGGTATGTGGTGATAGGCTGTGTCACACTCTAGCTAATATTGTTTGCATTAGGTATATTTCCATCAGGATGTCAGTGTGTAAATATTAATTTCTTCTTACTTCAGAGCCTATCACTTTTAGTACATTTTTATTGGGACAGTCAGTCATGTTCCCAGCAAAGATCTGCTCTGTTGGTGTTGATTGCAGTCTGGTGTAAAAGCAGTGACTGGGGCCATGGTCTAAGGCTTTTGCTATTTTAGCACTTTTTAGGTACGCTGTTGGCCTACTCTTTTTCTCATCAAGTTTGTGAAGTATGTCTCCTGTTTTATGCACTGAGAATGTAATGTCTTCATCCTGTGAAGCATATTTTTCTTTCATTTGGAAAGTGTATTTGGCTGTGCAAGAAGGGAATGTGTAAATATGGAAGGTTTCTTTTTCTGCTTTGATCAGCCTTCACATGCTGATATTGAAATGCCAGAGGACAGCAAGGATTTTCCTTTTTAAAGATGTCATACAGAAATTGCATCCAAGGTTGTCTTAATTTAGAAGATCCTTTTAGTGGTTTGATCATATTCCACTTTTTTTTTTCTCAGAGAAACCGAAAATGTTCTTTTTACCTTTGGACATTGTCTCCAAACATTCGGCTGCCCCTTCTTTACAATCATGCCCTCAGGTTGACCCTCCAAGTTTTTGTCTGAATCCTGGTCAAAGTATTTACATTCCAGAGGCCCTCCGGCCTTCCAGAGTCCCTCCAGCCGGTCCTGTCCGGTCCTCCAGTGGCCCTCCAGCCGGTTCCGTCCGGTCCTCCAGTGGTCTCCGAGCCAGCCTGCCCAGGGCTCCATCCTGGAGCCTGCCCCTGGACTCGGCCCAAATACTTTTTGGAGGGTCGCCATACGGGAAGGATGGCACGATCGGCCAGACCGACCGTCTGGTCTTCCGAGCGGCCGTCACCCTCCAGGCCTCCCGAGCGCCGTCACTCTCCAGGCCTCCCGAGCTGCCGGCTCCTCCCTGGACATATTGAACTCTGGTGCCGGCAGCACCGTCCTGGAGGCTTCCTGTGTCCTGTCCCCTGTGTCCTGTCCCTAGTATCCCGCACGAGCCTCCAGGACGCCCACCCCCCCTCCCCATCTGTTGTTCGGCACGAGGACGCGCCTGTGTGGAGGGGGGGGGTACTGTAACACTCCAGCCTGTGTTCCCCTTGTGTTCTGCCATATTCATTGTTTTCACCTGTCCCTCGTCATTGTTAATTAGTCCCGCACCTGATTCTGTTTTCCCTGAGTGTTTCCACTGGTATTTAAGCCCTGTGTGTTCCTTAGTTCTTGTCGAGTATTGTATTGTAAACCCGGTTGTGTCTCCCATGTTCTCCTACTCCTGTGTTTGTCTTATTAAACCCCGTTGATTGTACCTGTCGCGTCTCCGTTTGTCTTCATCCGTATGCCATTGTTACAATAACCTCTGTGTAGTCATTTGTGATTTTTTTTTCTTTTCCTACAGGACCTCATAGAACATGGAAGTTTACTCTGTGAACACAGCAGGCTTGAGCGTGACATGTGACAGCTAGATTCACTCTGACAACAAGGTGTTAACTGCTGTTGATTAACTGCTGTTTGTAGCAGTTGATGGTGAATTCCATTTTAAATCGGTTCTGTATGCAGTCGAAATACAATTCTAACAGTATTTTGCTTTACCTTTCATATTGTAAGTTCATGGTGAATTCCATTTTAAATAAGTTCTGTATTTTTTTCTCTCCATTTGATACAACGGTTTGGATGACATAAGGGTTTCCTGCATTGCTGCAAATAACATGAATTGTTTTAAATAGATTTTTGTACACATTTCCATTTTCAAGTGCTTTAAGGATTTGTAATGTTTAAAATAATTTAAACAAAGAACACTTTATACTTTATATTGTATTTGGAGTTAATGTCAGTACACGTGTTGGATAAAAGTAAATTCTTTATAAATATTATAAAATCAAATTTATATTTACTAAAACATAAACCAGTAAATAGGATTACAGTAGTGTACTGTTAATCTAGGGTTTTACAGTACCTGGACTGTATTATATAGTTACAGTAAAAGTGAAATGCAGTTATAGTACTGTAAGTCTTAATAACAGTAACTTACTGGCAACAGTGTTTTTACACAATATATTTTAGACAAGGCCTGTCTGATTTAAAGGTGCTTGTTCACTAGCGGCCAAAAGTTTTGGAACACTTGGGTGCAATGTTTCTGATGATTTAAAAGAACTGAAGATCGGAAGCCGTATGCTTAAATGTCTAAAATTAGTTTTATAGACAAAATGTAACTTTGTAAACATAGATGTTTTTATGATGACAAAATTCACAGTTTATATACTAAAAATGTTTTTGAAATGAAGAGAAGGAACAGCCAATAAAAGCAAAGAATAGATGGAAATTGCTTAAATATTGTTAAAAAAGAATCCCAGGGTGAGATCTTAAGAAGCTGCTAGATAAAATGACAAGAAAACAGTTTAAAGCGTTTGAAAAGTCGTTAAGTTAAAATGTAATGTCATATATGTTTTTAAAAGACATATTTATAATGAATGTTTGTGTAATATTAAACTGCCCCTCTCGAAATGATTTAAAGGATCCGGGTTACAGGGTGTTATTAGTTTTGAGCGGATTAGTTTTGTTTCCTGGGAAAATCGTCCTGGCCCCTGGTTTCAAAAATACGTTGTTTGCTCTAAGATGTGTGTTTGTCACAAAATTTTTAAGAATCAACTAATGAGCACTGTGTGTGTGTGTGTGTGTGTGTGTGTGTGTGCGCATATGCGTGCTCGTGCGTTTGTGTGTGTATGTACTGGTATTCATCACTATGTGAGGGCCTAATGTCCCCACAAATATACTAATACCAGCAGATTGTGACATTGTGGGGAATTTTTTCAGGTCCCCATGGGGGGAAACTATGGGAGGCCAATTAGGGCGAAAAACATTAAAAACGTGCGCATTTACATGGACAAATAGGGCGGTCAAGACTTCCACGTTCTTGCCAAAAACAGGCATAAAATCTCACCTTTGTTTCAGCAAGTGCTCTAACCCCAACAGCAGAGTCCACTGCCATGGCAAGATCCATTTCAACACAGCATGAAACAGCTCGCCAGGCCAGTGCCAGCTCTAATCCATCAACAAATGTTCAAGCCTCTTCCAGCAACCAAGTAAGCACCCAAGTTTCATCATCACTGTCAAAGAGCCACACTCCAAGGTGTAGGCAGAAGGATTATGGGATTTACATTAATCTCATAAATGACCTATCTGATGAAGACGAGGACCTGTATACAGCTATTATTGCCAGTATTGAGGACCAGACGTAAGTGAATTCTGATGAATTACAGCAGTAATTTTACTGAATTTTTGGCATAATCATCTAAAAAATCGAAAGTGCTTTTAACCAGTAGAAATGAAGTTATATTAGTTAACATGAAGTAGGTGCTTTGTATATGCTTTTTAATTTAAAAAAATGCTATAGCCCACATTTCCATTGACTGTAATTAGTCATTGGTTGCATTATGCCAATATTACTGATGGTTTAGAAGTTGTGATTAAAGTAATCGCATGTTGTATGTGTTGCAACAAAATTGGAAAAGGGATTATGTCTGGATTAGATTTTTCTCTTTCTTTCAGGAACATTTGTTAACTATAGTCGGATGAATTTTTGGACTGTTAGAGTCAATGTAAACATGTTTTCAGACTTTTTTCTGTAATTGTCATTTTAGACGACCACAAGAACATACCTCAATAAGAGAAATTTTAAAAGAACTGAGTGAAAAGATCAGACAAACGGGCATTTCCAAATTTAACATCAATCGTGCAGCAGTCCTTGATGGAGCTATTCGAGGCTTTCGACGAATGTCATACAACCCAAACCACCCAATGTCCATTAAGTTCTCTGATGACAAGGGTGCAACTGAAGAGGCTGTTGATCTTGGTGGCCCCCGAAGGGAATTTCTACGGCTTCTTATGGAAGCACTTTCTCACCTAAGATGTTTGAGGGATACGAAGGACACTTGAACTTGGCCCTTGATTCCGCTGGTATGTATAATTGCAAAAGATTAAAGAATAGAAATACTAAAGTGCCCATTTTCTTTTATATTTGTTTTGAGGCACACTTGTTATAACATTGTGGTAGTTAACTGACTGGACTTTAATTTCCTTTATTTTACAGCTGTGCGAGATGACAGATATTTTTTTGCCGGTCAAGCCATAGCTGTCAGCCTGGTTCATGAAGGCCCAGCACCATGTTTTCTCTCTTATACCATCTTCAACTGCTTGGTGAAAGGACCAGAGATTTACAGACCAGCGATTGAAGATATGGTAGACCATGAACTCTATGACAAACTGAAGAAGGTTTGTGAGGATTTGTGTGATATGTTAGGTTATTTTGTAAGGCATGCTATAAACAATTTTCTTTTGGATATTTTGGATAACCTGATTGAAACATCTCGAATGCTGAACTTTACTTAAGTCTTTTTTTATTAACGTGTGATACATTTCTAAAAGTATAAAAAAGATACAATTCTTTTTTGGAACCAGGTTTCTGAAGCAACAACACTGGAGGAGTTTCAGACAGCTACAGAACCTTTGACAGATTACTTGGCCAATGCAGGGTGTCTGAGATAATGGTGCTTTGTTGGGAGATGTCTAATGCTTTGACTGTAGTGAGGTTTCGACTTTACAAAATAAGGTGCATGGCATTATATGTGCAAAGACATTTTTATTTAAAAGTCAATAGGTAGTTACAATAAATGTTTCAATTCTTCATCTTTAATGTTATGTACAATGTGCAACTCAAATGAATTTCCATTTTCTTTCCATCTCTTTTTAACAGAACATAAGAGATGACATTTCTTCTAACAACAGTCTTCCTTTTACTCTCTTGTGCAAGAAAATTGACAAGACCCAAGAATATGTCAATCCCATGATTACCATCATCTTGTAAAGGATCAAATGTCTGACGTATTTCATTAAAGGTTGTGTTATATACTTGTAAATTAGTCTCAGGAACTACAACTTGGTTTATCACGTCATAAGCAAAGGGCAAAGTGTCAACACTTATTGAAGACTCAACTGTTTACAGCCAGGTTGTTCTGTCCAACACGACTAATAATTCCTCTGTACCACAACTGCAAAGGTGGCATGTATCTTTCTGTAGAAAGAGCGTAGTTATTCCACTGGTTTGTGAATTCCCTTACAGCTCTTTCGATTCGTGGCATGTAAACGTAGTGCAAATAAATCAGGTGCAGTTCAGACAATGAATCGAGAATAAATTGATTCTCCATGAAACTGAACAAATCAGAGAAATGACTACATACTACACGATTAAATCCGCCCAAAGTCTTTCAATCCTCTGATTATGCGACATGCCAGACCCAACAATGCAGAAGAGCTGAAGGCCACTTTCAGAGCAACCTGGGCTCTCATAACACCTGAGCAGTGCCACAGACTGATCCACTCCATGCCACGCCGCATTGATGCAGTAATTCAGGCAAAAGGAGCCCCGACTAAGTATTGAGTGATGTACATGCTCATACTTTTCAGTTGGCCAAGATTTGGACACACACACACAGACACGCGCACACACACACTCAGACACACGCACACACACACTCAGACACGCACACACACAGACACGCGCACACACACACTCAGACACGCGCACACACACTCAACAACACACACGAACACAAAAGCACACATTTAAGGTAAAGGAGAGAGAAACACAGGTCAAATATTAAATGGACTATAAATTCTTATATGCAATATGAATTATGTAAAACTTTAAAGTTATAATTCTAAAGCAGCTCCCAAGCCAGGCAAATAGTGCAAAACCAGTATGCAAACGGTGGCGAGGAACCCCCCATTACAACCATACAGAATTTATTTATTATTTTTTATTATTATTTATATTTATTGAAAATAAAAAAACGCAGAAAGGTTTGTGTGATTATTAGGTTTAGGTGTTGGGGTAGGGTTAGGGTGTAAAATATATCATAAGACTGATCAGCAGAAGTCTATGGATGTCCCCATAAAACATGGAAACCAGTGTGTGTGGGCTTGTGCGTCTCCCACATAATGTTTCCTGCTCTGTGAGAAAGAGTGAATGCTGCACATCGTTCTTGCTGTTCAACAATGTTCTGAATCTCACAAAGAAGATCTTACAAGGTTTGGGGATATCATCTGGAAAACAGACTGAAACAAATCTGGTTGGACCAAAATTGAAAAAGGCATTTGCCACAGGTTTGTTTTCTGTGTTTGCAATCACCATTTTAAATGTAACTCTCTCAATACAGGTGTGTCTGAAACACCTCGAAATAATCAAGTGTTTTCCCAAACTTATCAGGAGTCTTGAGCCAGAAAAAGTCTGTGAGCTGAAATACAAGCGAGGGCTGCAAGGATCGAGTGAGCCTGTCATGATGCGAGCAGCTACCTGTTCCTTGTGTTCCTTGTAACATCATCCCTTGGAGGACACAATGGAGGGATGGAATGGATACAACATTACACATTTGCACTTATTTGGGGGTAACACTGCATGCACTTTATCAGCTGCCCTGAAAGAGAATGTAATAATGAATGAAAATAATTACATATAATCAAAATAATTATAAAATAACTTTTAATATTACTTTATAATATTAGTTTATGTCCCCTCCCCACAAAATTCACCAAGGGCTCTGGAGTTCATGTGCCCAAAAATGTGTGGTGGTCAGCTAACCATACAAACAGCCCACAACCATGGCACGGATGCTTCTCCTTGGAGTATTTGACATCGAGACGCTCCTAAAGAGCAATCTCAGAGGTATGTCATTGGTCATAGTGTGTGCAGGCGTCTGTACATTTTTTTGGGGGGGGGGAATTATGTAGATTAAAATTCATATCTGAAGTCTTTAGGTAAGGGGTAATTCTGAGGCCCTATTATAGTAATCTATATATATTTATATTACTATATAATAATAATATTTTATAGTTTTAGTTGGACTGTTTACATTATCCCTATTTTACTAAAGCAGGCTGTCCAATAATTAGGTTGGAAAGTTTAATTTATGGTTGAGTAGTTAGATAGGAGTGGATTTAAAGCAATAATTCCCCCAAAAATAAAAAAATATGTTTATTTACTCACCCCCACTCCATCCGAGATGTAGGTGACATTGCTAGAACATTAAAAACATTTTCTAGGAAAATCTGCAGCGCATTATATGAACCACAGACGGCTGCAGATCTTCCTAGAAATATTCTTTAATGTTCTACTGGAAAAAATGTCACCTACATCTCCGATGGACTAGGTCTTAGTAAATAAACAGCAAATTAGTTTTGGGTGAACTATCCCTTTAATTCTGATTTCGCTCTAATCTCTATTATGTTGCTCTTTCTTAGGTGGCAAGTCCAGAAATGCAAACTCTGGGGAAACAAAAGCCCTGGACAGAATTAAAATTTATGCAATTATGAGTATGTATATTACTTGGTTAATTGGCCTCATTTAAAAACCATTGTCTTAAATCAAATGCAACAAGGATCCGCATTCAGTTCTGTGATTATTTAGTGTGTTTGAGATGATTATAATTTAGATATCCTTAGATTAATCTTAAAAAAACTAAAATCCATTTCTTTGTCTTTTTTACAGATGCAGTGATCCAGAAATGTCCGATCCCCACCAGGGGCAACTAGGAATATCTATTCATCAAAAGGACACTGAGTTGCGGACATGCAAAAGGACCCAACAGACTCAAAAAAAGAACAGGCTGTATCATATGGATATTGGTGGATTTTCCTTTTCTGGACTTGTTATGTTTTGTTGTAATATTCATTCAATAGTTGTGCGTTCAGTGTTCAGTAGTTTTCTAATTTTGAGCAGCTTAACATTTTTTCTCTTTAAATGTAAAACTGTTTTAATAAACGTTTTATGTTTTAACTGTTTTCCTGTTTTACTTCTGCTTTCCTATCTGCACTCTTCAACATTTATGCCTTAAGCCCGCCATGTGCACTGCACTGCAAACGTGTAATATTGTAAAAGATGATATAAAACATATTTGGGACATATATATATATATGTCACATTTATGTAAGCAATATACTATGCATAAATGTGTCATTTCTAATTAAACCATATAATTGGGGCATATATATGTCACATTTATGTAAGCAATATACTATGCATATATGTGTAACTTCTATATAAAACATATAATAATGTAAGCTTTCCTGTAGCTCAGGGGTAAGAGCATTTAGTTAACAACGCAAGGTTGTGGGTTGGATCCCAGGGGATTGCAAATACCTATGTATAAATGTATAGGATAATGCAATGCAAGTCGCTTTGGATAAAAGCGTCTGCCAAATATGTAAATGTAAATGTAATAATAATAGGGCGCTTATATATATATATATAATGCTCAGAAATGCAGTAGACACTAAAACAAGACTTCGCAATGACAGAGAGAATAAACCAGGCTTATATAGACAGGTTATTGCAAACAAGTGAGAATGATCAGTGTTCAATGAGTCCGGGTAATGGGTTATGGGAAATGTAGTGTGCAATGACAGTCCGTCTGATGAGGGGAGGGCCCTCTAGTGGATTTGAGAGGGCACTCCATCTGGTGACTGTGACAGATTTACTTGTAACATATTAAGGCATTGACTATTTCCTTGAATGATTAAAACATTAAAACAACAATAAACATGTAAAACATACAGTTTTTAGAACTGCAACTTTAAAACAAAGCAGTTCAACACTGGATGGTCTGCCCACCTTTCAGCAATGTAATATTGTCAACAATGTGAACACATTCCTTACAAAATACACTGCACTCAGCATTAACATTTTCAAACAAACTCTTTAACTAAATAAATAAAAAAAGAGTAATTTCAATTAATAAAATTCATATTAATTGATAAATTCAATTAAAATAACAAATAAAATGGCACAATAAAGAATCTGAAAAAAAAGAAAAAGAAATGCACTATCAACAACAAAACAAAATTAAATTAAAGTGACATTGTGAATTTCAACAACATGTTAATGAAGAAAGGGATTGTAAAACTTTTAAGATTAAGATACTAATATTTGTTTACTACAAAAGATGCTCACACCAAAATGTCAACATTCTCAGCCAGAGTTTAGTTTTCAGGGACTGTACCCTTGCAAAACAGAAAGTGCCCAGTTAAAAATAAAATATTAACAATAATATCGACATCAAACAGTCTTAAATTCCCAAACAAAGTTTAACAATTCAGTTCAACAATCCTTTCGAATGTTTCACATTTTAACATTAAGTTGTTAATATCCATTTAACTTCAAAGATGCTCACACACGATTTCAACATTCACAGCGAGAGTCTAGTTTCAGGGACTGTACTCTTGCAGAGCAGTTAGTGCCAATTTCCTTAAACACCTTCTCAATTACCTCAAAAGATATTTGAGTTATTTTGGGTATTCAAAATCCAAGGCGAAGATGAGGCCAAACAGGTAAGAAACAGCAGAATGTATGTCTGAAATGTCTTTCAGAACAATTGCAAAGTTTGTAAAGCTAGGCAGTGCGCTAGGGGCAACATCTATTGTTAAAGATGTCTCGCTCACGTGAAATATAACATTGAGCGTTTTTCCGATTGATTTCACAACGGATTCATTTGTAAACCAAGGTCGAACGGATTTGCAGAGACCAAAATTAAAAAGCAGTTCTGTGGCGTCAATATTGGAACTGACAGGAATGGTGCAGCAATCTTATTGAGTAAAACATGTTTGTACTATGCGTCACTATTGCTTTGTAAGAGATCGCTCGATGTGCCCTGAGCACTATTCACACAAGTTTAGTATAACCTGAGGACCTCTAGTCATTTGAATTAATTGCAGATTTGTCTGTGATCTTAAGCCCGTCCGAATCGGCATCTCTGTGATTTGGCGGCTCATATATCATTTTCAAGCTTTTATCCACCGTTTGCGAATAATGGAGGCTGTTCTGAAGTGTTTTGGTATTATTTTGGGTAAGTTACCGGGAGTCTCCCGCTTGATTATTTATCATGGGAACTCTCGTAACATTTGAGACCCGCGATCATGGAGATCTTTTGTCCGGTTCGTGATCACGGGTCTCAAATGCTGACAGGTACGGTCATATATCATTTAAGGCAATACAACAACAGGCTAAACAACACCGATGGCACATGGACCAGTCTTTCATCCCTCAATACATCCATTCCATAACTGTTCCCGTACATTTCCATACATAACCTGCACTTTGTCTTTGTTTGTCTAATGTTTTGTTTAGTCCAGTGAGGCAATAGTATTCCCGTAGGAAATGTTATCATCGGACCCGAACGAACCAGCGTAAGCAGTTATGACATCACATCCGGGTCGCGCTGATGCAACGATACCATTGGGTTAAGTGTTTGGGTGTTTTTGTGTATATTGGGTATGAATTTTGTGGAGTATGTTTAAAGAATGACATGCTATTTACCTGTTACATGTAAGGTGTATAAGGTGTCAAAATATGTTACTGTTTTTACATCCCTTTTGGATTCACAATTCCTCCCGAAGACAAGCTGGTGGGCTCGTTTTCATCACAGTGCTTCAACTAAGTTTACTACGCAAACTCCTATCCAATCAAAGCAGTGGCCGTTTACTTCCGAGTCTTCAATGTGGCAACGGCCATTAAAACCAAGCGTTTGTAGAGCCGGCCTAAAATCCCGGGTAGGTAATAGCCTATTCCTTATTGATTTAGATTTTTTGGAATGTAAAAACCAGCAAACGTCTAGTAGACCTCATACAACAGTATAAAACAATAAACAAGCCCAGTTCATGAGACCTATAACACTAGTGTGAAAAGGTTCAGATTGTTTTGCTTCCCATTGGCAGATTATTTGCAGGCGCAATACCCGTAAAAGGTAATACAATAGAAACAAACCATGACGCATTCAGTAGTCAAAGGGTTGCAATATCTGTAACTGTTGAACAGATCTGAAGCTGTGCTGCAAACCATGCATGCTCCGTTTAACTAACCATAAAAGTAGACTGGGGTCCAAAAGCAAACATACTTTCGCATCTGTATACCACTTTGCTTAAAAGCCTCTGCAAAACAATGAGATGCAAATATATGGTAAAATGTCCTGGAAAATAAAGTCAGAGGAGACTGAGCACAAAACACCCTGTTTACTACAATCATCCGGAGTCATTCCCCTCGCCATAGTAGGAATAAAAATGTGCGATTCCTAACAAAGATTAACGTTTGCACATGCATTAATAGACCTCCATTACACTTCGATGGAACCGCATGTTTTTAACTGATAAAGTAAAGTTTAAGATATTGTTACTGTTTATTGCTAAAAGCCAAAGTTTATGGCACAGACAATCACAAGCCTGAGAAGCGGAAGCCAATCACGAAAGACCTGGTCAGCTTTACCAATCAGAGCGTTTGGGAAGAAGGTACTTTATAGACCGGAAGAAATCCAGTCGTTTTTTAGAAATGGGACAGTGATGAACAATAGACTTGAAATATGTGAAATATAATTTTTTTGAAATTGGAAACATGAACATCCATTGTTAAACACCCTGTAATACGGTCCAAAGTCGGGAAGGAAGGAGGCGGGAACCGGCGAACATTCAAAACAAACTTTAATCATAATAAACAACAAAACACGGAAGTTAAAGAGCCGGCAGCCACCTCACGGTCGACTGCCGGCCACAAGAACATAAATACAAACTTAAACACATGTCCGGGCCCGGTCCTCTCTCCTCGTACCTTCTGCCAGCTCGTTCTTTTATGCTTCCGATCTCCACTGTCAGAAATGCGGAGCCGGTGTGCGCACAGCTGATAGCCATTATCACTCACACCACCGGCCCCGCCCCTTTGTCTGACGGCTCTCGCCCCGCCTTCCTCGCTACACACCCATAAAACATAATCAAAGCCTCTAAAACAGCCAAAGACTGGGTAGGTAGTGTAACACTCCAGCCTGTGTTCCCCTTGTGTTCTGCCTTATTCAGTTTTTCACCTGTCCCTCGTCATTGTTAATTAGTCACACCTGATTGTGTTTTCCCTGAGTGTTTCCCCTGGTATTTAAGCCCTGTGTTCCTTAGTTCTTTGTCGAGTCTTGTATTGTAAACCCGGTTGTAGCGCCCATGTTCTCCTACTCCTGTGTTTGTCTTATTAAACCCCGTGCATTGTACCTGTAGCGTCACCGTTCGTCTTCATCCGTGTGCCATTGTTACAGGTAGATGCCTGAACATGACATTTTTTTTCCAATTATCGAGGTTAATGGTAAGAACCATTGCCGCTAGACAAAGCCATGTTCCATTGAGACCTGATCTAAACCCTGGATCTTTGGGATCTACGTAACATTTTGCCATAGTCACAGTTGGATCTTTCAACAGGATAATTAAAGAAAACCACATCGAATCATTTATGATCAGATTAAAACATTTTATTTTTACTCATACTTTACTATAGTTAACTTGGTGAAAACTGACAGGTGGTATAATAAGATTTATATAACAGATACACAACAGTGAAGAATGTTTAAATCTTCAGAGCGATTATATCACTGATCACTGGCAACTAACACCATTAAACCACATTAAATTACCATCTGCTTGTGTACATAAGAGCAACAACTAAATGATGCAGCAAAACACACGACTGTCATCTTTAGACATATTCTTTTAACTGTTGGTTAGTGAACGCTCTAAATGTAATGCCTAATTAGTTACGGATGACAAAGTTAGTTGGCGTTGTGAAAAATCGATCTCAGAACAGCCTTCCTGGTTAATATCATTTTCTTCAGCAGAAGCTTTACGATCGTGTTTTGGTGTGAAAACATTTCCATCAGGCTGGAGTCTCCATGTCAATCTTGTGTCCTTCTCTATCCCATTTTTTTCCTGGATAGTAAGCATAAATAAGTTTTAGGTGATGAACAAGGTCATTGATTTTAGAATGTGCCAGTTTGCAAACAAAGCGGCAAAACATTTTAATCTAGTTTAACTAGTTCAAAAGTTTAGCTCGTAGGTCCTAACCCTAGGGGTTTCACGAAATGTACCAAGATCTATCTTGTAGATAGTTGTCTGGATGAATATATACATTGCACTTACGCAGTGGGGGTATGACACGCTAAAGACAAAGTATGCTTTAAAAAGTTCATCAAAGGCAGCAAGGGAAGACTTTGCCTGACATGGAACCAGTTTTCCATCCAGCACTATGTGAAAATCATGGATGACGTTCTTCGCTGAGCCAACTGCAAGGAGATGTGGTTGAAGGCCTTCAGTCTTGTTTGTGTTCAGTTAGACTACGGCAAGCCTGAATAAAAAATATTAGAAAACTTAAACCCATTATATGACCCATGACAGCTCACTTATGTTTCCATGCAAACCTTGTGAAACTGCACAATGTGGTCCATTGCCTCTCTGATGCTTATCTTGGTGGATTTGTTCCTACCACCACCTGAAGGTAGCAAAAGGTAGGCCAGGAGTAAAATAGAGGACATGTCACTGTCGCATCCTGAAAAAAAAAATGTGGATTAAAAGAAATGAGCTGATTGTGAGTAGCAGACACATTTTAACATCTTTACAGAAAACCTTACCTTGCCAATCGGAATCCTCATCTTATCTGTTACCCTGGGCATCTGAAAGCAGACTGTTCAGATGCAAGGTCGAAGTAAGTGTTCTTGCTTCTGCAATGATCTTGGTCTTTAGACTGTCCCATTGTTCAAGAAGTCTGGAGGCTGTTTCTGTTCCAAATTGGATGTCAAAATCTTGAAGTATCTGCAAAAAATATGAATTAACATTACTAAACAATGCAGGTCCTAGACACCACAGTTGTTCACATAAGCTAAATGTTCTCATCTCGTTGTACTCATCAACTGTATCTTACCAATCCTTTAGTATCGAGAAATCTCGGAGAAACTGAAAGCACTGTATTGGACTTTGTTGCATCATGAATAAGGAGCTGTCTGTGCTTGAATGTTGCTTTCATCTTCTCAAATATCAGGTCCTTTTCTACAAGTTTCTCTATGAGCTGTTCGTTCCTCCACTGCCCACTGTCTGATGTTCCACTTGACCTAGGATCCTTCTTGCTGTGGTGTTTGCTTTGTCCGCAAAACTTGTCGCCAATATATGTACCCTTGGTTGCTCTTAGGGTCATAAAAATGCTCCTTTACATAAAAACAAAAAATCTTGTGAAGATCAAATCAAATGTTCTAAAGTCTTAACTTGTCATTGTTCTTGGCATGAATGAGAAAGTGAGAAGAGTTGCTTAGAGCCATAGTAAAATCCTTCAGCATATCATTTAAATTCTTCTGTTAGGTACTTATGAGATAAGTACTTACATATCTAGTTCTTGAGTATGGATCCCTCATTGATGGGAACAGTGTTACAATTCCCAAGGCACAACGAGTTTTTGTTTCTTTAGAAGGGACACGGCTTTAAAAAGAACAATAGCAATAGTCAAATATGAATTGATTTACTAAGTTTGATAGTTTAACTGTGCTTACCCTTCTTTGTCAGTAATGTGTTCAACAACAATGTTAACCAAGTGTCGCCGGGTTGAGTCTGTGAGTTTTCCATGTTCTTTATATTCAGACAAAATCGCAGGTCCTCCCGCCTTTTCCTCTAGAATGTCTCTAACGAACTACAATGAAAAACATTGTGTTCTGTAATGTGTTCATAATATAACCAAGTTAATAACTGCATCGAAACAAGGTCTCTTGGAGCCTGGTCCAGCACTTTCATCAGTCTCAGGCGACACTGAAAGAGTGTCAGTTCGTGAGCTACAGGAAGAATCGAGAACTGAGCATTCTGGAAGCAAAATAAATAGAACTTAAACAAAACATACAAATTGAATCATTTAAATGCTACGTATGAATTTCTAATTGTTTGTCAACAAGATGTTTTCTCAAAGCTGAAATGCTTAGAATGAGTAAATCTTAACGTGTGGTCATGTTGTTTCAAGATCTATAGTATGTTAGGGAAAGCTCTAGATCAGGGGTCTCCAACATTTTTGTAAGCGAGGGCTACCTGAAGACATACAAATCATCTAGAGGGCTACTTGTTGATAAAATACTTTCAAACTTTAGACATGTAATAAAAACATTTTCAGTACACAGAACCAAATTGAGTTTTCTTACACATATTTTTGCACTTGAATATATGAAAGCTTAAACACCTGCTAATAATATAACATTTTCATGACGATATCCTCACATATTCGTCAACTGTCCTGATCATTATTGTTGAGCCCTTGGTTTGGGGGGCACCTTACAGAGTTCATGCGGGCTACCAGGTGCCCGCGGGCACCACGTTGGAGACCACTGCTCTACAGCATATAACTTCTGTAGTTCTGCTTCATAGAAACTTACCTCCTCGAATCCATTTTCCATGTTCATATATATCTGTCATGAATAGCCGAGGGAGAACAAGGAGCGGATCCATTTGCAGTAAATGGTGTTTAATTGTAAAATCCAAAAGAACACAAAGGGCTAAATTCAGGCAGAGGACCACGAGGGAAACATACATACATACATACATACATACATACATACATACATACATACATACATACATACATACATACATGCATACATACATACATATAATCCACACCAGACAACTAAAACACAAGGGCTATAAATACACAGATGAAGGGACAAACAGGTAATGAGACACAGGTGAAAACAATACATAACAAAACAAAGCATGATGGGAACTTACTAAACAGACAGAACACAGAGTAGAATCGCCTGTTAGAGCAAAGACGGCCAGTTTCAGCTGTGCTGACGGATTCCACAAAAGTTGACAATTCTGGATATACTTTAGTTATTTAAATAATTTCTTTATCTTTTTTTATTTATAAATCACTCTGTGTTATTAAATTAACTATTTATTTTGTGGCCTGTGTTTTGAATATATGTTCCCTTGCATTTTATATTCACCTTATTTATTTCATTTTTCTTTTAATTGTATTTATTAGAAAGTTATATTCTGCTCTAATTTAATTTTATAAATTAATTGTTGATTGTTTTCGGTGTGTCCTTGTATGGTCAGCGCATCTCGATCAGGCCGCTTTAGCCCAAAAAATTATTTGTTGTGCCAACATGTGAAATGCAAATCCTTTCTGAAGTTATTTATTTGATATTTTTTAGGTTTGTTGATCCAAAATGTAGTTCTCGCCTATATCTTTGTGTGGTGTTGTTTTGTACATCGTGGCTTTAAAATGTTCTGAGGAATCGTTTAAGTAATGTTTATCCACATTGCATTGATCCGTATGTTGCATTTCATTGCCTTTCATGTAAGATTAAAGAAATACAAGTTTTTTCACTCACTTGTTGACTACCTGGTGTCGTTCCCTCAACACGCACAAACACACGTTTCTACTATCAGTCGACTGTACGCAAGACGTGACAATTCTGATTCCACTTTAAATCCTTAGGGGGACACGCCTACACTGCACACGTGCGTTCGATCAGTGGACGGGCCCATAATGTAAGAATATTACTTTTTGTCCCCTATCAGAAGATTGTTACTTTTAACTGTTTACTTTTAACAGTGGAGATGGTGGTCTAGTGGGTTAAACCACTGAACTGGTAAATCAAAAGGTTGCTGGTTCGATCCCAGCAGCCACCACCAGTGTATCCTTGAGCAAGACACTTTACTCCACGTTGCTCCAGGGGGATTGTCCCTGTAATAAGTGCACTGTAAGTCGCTTTGGATAAAAGCGTCTGCCAAATGTAAATGTAAATGTAATGTAACTAAGTAGAAAGTTGAAGAGTCTAGTCGCTTGAACACACAAAGTTCAGATCGATCTGGAGACCAAGAATGACACAGACACAGAAGTGCAGTTCATTCAGAGTCCAAAGTTTATTAAACAGGGGTCCAATATTTATATGCATAAAAGAGGAAATCGGGTACGGCATGGAAAAATAGCCTGCTATAAATAGCTTACCATCAGCTGTTTTAAAACTTCTTGCTTCTCACATTTTGCTTCCGAAAACTTCTTGCTTCCGATTTCCTCACATTTTGGCATAATGGTGAAGAACGCTCCACGCATACTTGGAGTCTGTGTAAATCGTTGCTCGCTTTCTGTCATCAGCTCACAGGCCCGTATTAATGCTACCAACTCTGCAGCTTGAGCCGAATTTTAGTCTAGAGCAAAAGCTTCTATTACCTCTCCTGAATCGGTTACCGAGAATCGCCTCTCCTGAACCTCTCCTGAATCCCTCTCCTGAATTCGGAATCGGTTACCTCTCCTTAATTCTATTACCTCTCCTGAATCGGTTACCTCTCCTGAATCGGTTACCTCTCCTTAATTCTATTACCTCTCCTGAATCGGTTACCTCTCCTCAATTCTATTACCTCTCCTGAATCGGTTACCTCTCCTGAATTCTATTACCTCTCCTGAATCGGTTACCTCTCCTTAATTCTATTACCTCTCCTGAATTCTATTACCTCTCCTGAATCCCTGAATCGGTTACCTCTAATTCCCTCTCCGAATTCTATTACCTCTCCTGAATTCTATTACCTCTCCTGAATTCTATTACCTCTCCTGAATTCTATTACCTCTCCTGAATTCTATTACCTCTCCTGAATCACCTCTCCTGGAATCGGTTACCTCTCCTGAATTCTATTACCTCTCCTGAATCGGTTACCTCTCCTGATTCTATTACCTCTCCTGAATTCTATTACCTCTCCTGAATCGGTTGAATTTACCTCTCCTGACCTCTCCTGAATTCTTACCTCTCCTGAATTCTATTACCTCTCCTGAATTACCTCTCTGAATCCCTCTCCTGAATTCTATTACCTCTCCTGAATCGGTTACCTCTCCTGAACCTCTCCTGAATTCTATTACCTCTCCTGAATCGGTTACCTAATTCTATTACCTCTCCTGAATTACCTCTCCTGAATTCTATTACCTCTCCTGAATCGGTTACCTCTCCTGAATTCTATTACCTCTCCTGAATTCTATTACCTCTCCTGAATTCTATTACCTCTCCTGAATCGGTTACCTCTCCTGAATTCTATTACCTCTCCTGAATTCCCTCTCCTGAATTCTATTACCTCTCCTGAAATTCTGAATTCTATTACCTCTCCTGAATTCTATTACCTCTCCTGAATCGGTTACCTCTCCTCAATTCTATTACCTCTCCTGAATCGGTTACCTCTCCTGAATTCTATTACCTCTCCTGAATTCTATTACCTCTCCTGAATCGGTTACCTCTCCTGAATTCTATTACCTCTCCTGAATGAATTCTGAATCGGTGAATTCTATTACCTCTAATTCTATTACCTCTCCTGAGAAAGAAACCTCTCCTGAATTCTATTAAAAGAATCGGTTACCTCTCCTGAATTCTATTACCTCTCCTGAATTTGCTGTTGTTTGAATGCTAAGATTTTTTTTGCCAGCAGAATAGCCTCGTAACCCGAGCGTCGTTGCGCTGTCATGTGTTGTGTTTGCATGTTGTGTAACATTGCGCCTACCTGATGTGATGCGTACAATGTTAATGGGTGTGACAGAACAGTTTTCTCAGCCATCTGCACAATCAGAGCCGCTGCAGCCACAGCACGAAGACAGGCTGGCATACCTTTGACTATGTTGTCTAACTTTTTAGACAGATATGCTACTGGTCTATACGTGGAACCATGCTGTTGCAACAGGACACCAACGGCTACACCCTCTGCCTCTCTGGCATGCAAGTGAAAAGGCTTGGTGTAGTCCGGTAGGCCCAATGCTGGTGTGGTAGTGACGGCTGCTTTCAGTTCCTTAAAATGTTCTTCTGCCTCCGCAGTCCACGTCAGTGGTGTGCTGGGGGGAGTTTTGTGATCAATTAGACCTCTCAGGTGCCTATCATGAATCGCACAGTCAGGTATCCACAATCTACAATAGTTAACTAGTCCCAGAAAGCTTTGGAGCTGCTGCACTGTTCTTGGGGACTTAACGTTTCTGATTAGCTGGACCCTGTCTGTTGATATTGCTCTGAGACCCTGCATCAGCACATGTCCCAAATAGGTCACCTTAGTCTTGACCCATTGCAATTTGTCTTTCGAGGCTTTGAAACCTGTTTCAGCAAGTACATTGCAGACAATGACAGATGCTTTCTCACAGTCCTCCTCCGTCTCCCCCGACACGAGGATGTCATCTGCAAACTGAAGCACATACACTGTTGAAGGCAAATCAGTCATTTTGGCCAAAGTTCTGTGCACTACTGCAGAAAAAACAGCGGGTGAGTCCGCATAGCCCTGTGCAAGGCGTGTCACGAATATTGTTGCCCCTTATAGGTAAAAGCTAACAAAGGCTGAGTATCTGGGTGTACAGGTACAGAGAAAAAAGCTGCACACAAATCAATGACTGTAAAATACTTCTGTGAGTATGATACAGAATTCATAACCGTCGGTACATCAGGTACGATCGGTGCGAGTGGTATGATTAACTGATTAATTGCTCTCAAATCTTGAGTCAATCGCCAAGTCTTTCATCGGCTTTAACTACCGGATTAATTGGAGTGTTGTATGGTGAATGTTGGTTCGAGGACACCTTGCTTGACAAAATTTTCAATCAAAGGTTTAATGCCTTCTTCCTTATCTTTAGACAAAGGGTATTGTTTAATGTAAACAGGTTTGTTTGTTTTAAGTTTAGCCCTGTAAGGTTTCATGTCAATGAAACCAGTGTCATCCTTGAACTGAGACCATAACAAAGGGTTAATCATGGAGTCCACCCGTGTGGGCATGCTGCACCCGGAAACAGGCGCTTGTGAACCGCTGTGGTGTTCACCTGTCGGCAAAGGATCGACGGATGCCTGTAAACTGGACAGAAAAGAAAAACAACCTTCGGTCAGTAAACTTAATATCCATACCCAATTAATGCATCATATCACGACCTAAAAGATTTAATGGAGCATCTGGAATAATTGTGAATTTGTGAAAAAAATTTTTAATACCAGAAGCTACAACTTCCAATGGAGGTGTCACAGCGCATGCAATGTCAGTTCCTGAAATTCCCACAGAGTGAATTATTTGATTAGTTATAGGACCCTCATAACTGTTAAAAGTCATAGACGAAGCATCTGCTCCGGTATCAAGCAGAGAAGTTTGAGGCTGCCCATTCACCATAAGAGTAAAATAAGGCAAATCCTCCCCTCTATTCGAGAATGTTCGGGTCATCATACATAACTCAGAACTGACATCACTCTGTGGGCTCCCCTATGCTTGGTTTGAGTGGCATCGGGTTTGATATGTAGCACCCGAGTTCTCATTCCTCCGCTGTGGTGAGTTTGTGTCACCAGAGTTCAGCTGAGGTGAATCATGCCTCTGCAAGTATCTGCAGTCACGCTTAACATGGCCCCTTCTTCCGCAGTGAAAACAGATTATCTCGGGCTTCCTCCTCGTGCTAGGATGCGGTTGCTGCGGATTAGGAGTTGAAGTGCACTCAAAGTTCCTCCTTTTTGGGTAGCCTGTAAACATAGCATTTTCAACCTTGACAGCAAAACCACCACATGCGTCTAGTTCCCTAATTCTCTTTCCTAGAGCGTCTAGAGTCATATCGTGCAAGTTTGAAGTGGTAATTCTAATGAATTGCCCTTGTTTAGTATTCATGTTATTTAACAACGTGTTAATAAACAAGGGTTTTATTTCATTAGTCATTGGTAATTTGGAATCTTCTAACCATGCTTTCTTAAACCGCACAAAGAATTGAGCAGCTGACTCTTTCGCTGCCTGTTTAGTGCTGGCCGCAAAGGATAAATCCTGTTGGCTTCCTAAACGTTCATCAAGGAAAAGTCTCAACTCTTTAAAAAATGTCTCAACATCAGCAGATGTTTCCCAAAACAATTGATGCGGACTTGCAGACGTACCACTGTTGGTGATTTTATCATTGTCAAGTGATAACGCGGGACACTTTTCAATCAGCAATTCTTCTGTTACGTCTTTTTCGAGTGTTCTCAACAGCACTGCTCGGAAAGCGCTACCTGTGAAATGTGCATATTTCGTATGTGTTTGTAAAATCGACACATATTTACCCACTTCCAGTGGGGAAGAAAAAACATTTACAAATTGCTTCCATATCAGACATTCTTATCGGTCTCACATTTACAGTATTTCCTGCTCTTTCCCAAACCATTGAGTTTTGAGGTGTTGTACGCATGTCAGATTCGTGACAAATAATTTTAGTAACCGTTTTATTTGGTGGTCTCACCTCAACTCTTTTTTCCTGCCCCCCTGGCTTAGGTTTCTCCTGCGGCGACAGCAGAGGTGCAGAGGGTGAATTACTGGGTTGGCAAGGGGCAGAGTAAGCCGGGGGCCTTTCAGACGCCCATTGGTTTTTCTTTGCAACACAAGCAACAATTTTCTCTTTCTCGGGACCCTGGTCCCAAACCTTTTTCATCTCTATCCATACGGCATAAGCTTTATTCATGTATGGATAATCCCATAACGGGTCGCCCCAACCTCCTTTTACCATACCCTTTGCCAAGTCCATTCCCTCGTCTGAAAATGAACCGTCCCTCGGATAGGGAATCTCGATCTGCGGTTTCATTTCCTCCGACCATCCTGCGAGGTTGCTAATATATGGTTCAATGTAAAACCCTCGATTATTTCTATTCATAAATTCAACTGGTTTTTCGCCGGGCAACGGTCTTGAAAGAGAACTCCCCATCTTTCACACAATCAACACAAATAATACAGCAAGCAAAAACAACAACGGAAACTTGTGAAAAAGTTTCCGTTCTAAGTACCAATATATATAATATAAACTTCAGTGCTCAATCGACCAACTGTTTCAACTATAGTGCATGTATCGTATTGTGACCGTGGGTGATATATTTATTCACCGTCTTTTTCCTGATCACAATGTATCAACATACAGTAATTGTGATGACAATAGTTTGTTTCCCAATTGAATAATTTTTTTTGAATAAAATTGGATTTTTGTTTTTTAGAACAAACAAAGTTTCTGAACACAAAGCCTATAATCTGAGCAAAGCTGCACCGTGATCAACCCATGCAGTGTGATCAGGACTGTATATCAAATCACTCCCGTTAATAATGTCTCAATTACTGTTGCCAGCCGAAGTGTCACAACAATGGGATCTAAATCCCACTAACCATGAGTGTTTAACTTTAATCAGTCGACTATACGCAAGACGTGACAATTCTGATTCCACTTTAAATCCTTAGTCGAGGACACACCTACTGCACACGTGCGTTCGATCAGTAGACGGGTCCATACAGAGAGACATTGTTTACTTTCTCTTTCCTTTTCAAGGAATGTGGCTGCATCACCGGTTCTGTGTGTTGTAAAGCAGTGCACGGTGAAAGACAGGACATGCCAGATATTCCAAAAATGACATGAGGATGTGCAACAATGTGCTCAAAAACAAGCCTCTGAGACTGATTATTTATATTTTGATTATAGCGTGCAGTATATACTTTGTAAATAGATTGCAAATAAAACATCTGTGTTTTAATTTACTAACATTCTTTCTCTTCTCCACCTTTATAGGCCCATTAGGTGTTGGATCTTTATATGACACATCAATATTCATGGCCATTGACACGACCTCTTATAAGGCCTTTTCACAACAAAAAGTGTCTTACAAAAGTTGAATGACTATTGTTTCATGTGAACTAGCGAGCAGAATGGTTTTCACATATTTTATAACAAACTTTCTAGTCTACAACATTGAAAACTCAAAAGTCTTGTTCATTTATAGGTTAATTTACATATTTTCAGAGACTGTAGTTTACAAACATGTTGACTGCATGTTCATGTAGCAGAAGTTTGTGCTCAACACAGTGATGAGACTTTATCTCCAAAGAGCTTCCTTGTTCATTTGTGCTACTGTGCGCATTACTTGTTAAAGGACATCAGTACATTTATCATCTTCCATGGGAAACATCCTTAAACTTAACTAGTGTATACATGCACTTTATAATATACACTGCATATATATATATATATTAACAGCAGAGCTGCAAAGTAGCCTATACACAAAACCTGCATTGATTCTGGTGATGACAGCAAAATGGCTTTAATGCAGAAACAATCAGAGTTTACAGTAAAGGAAGCAGAAGCAATTCTACGTAATACTGAACACTACAAAGAATTTATTTCATCATCGCATATTTATCATGAACACTGAGTTGCTCATTATTACACTAAACCATGTGCCAGAGTAAAACTGTGATCATGTATCGTCCTATAAGCCCAGGAAATGTGTCTGGGTAAAGTATAGTTTGACGGGCACATGATATCTGTGGGTTTCTTTTTAAATCCTGGAAGGCGCTCGATAGATGGGCTAGGTGGCCCGATTGAAACATAATAGTGGCAAACAAGAAGGGGACGGGCTAAGAAAAAAGAGGATATCATGTGAAACCTGACTGGCGAACACTGATGGTGATTTCTGTATAAAGTATGGAGTCAGATGTGTATTTGTTAGATCACTTCAGATGAACTCTGAATATTTCTCTTTGTTGGCTCGGGCAAATGAAGTTTAAACTCTTGTCGTCTGGAACCCTGTCTGTGAGATTTCTTACTGCATTGGACGGCCGATTTGCCACAACAGCATCTGTAAACATAATGCTGGTACTGCTCGCAAAATCCCGTCCCAATCTGGCAAACGGCACGTAATGTTATAACTTTCACTTGGAGCGTAAATGTTAGTTTGAACGAAATAGCTGTTTATATATATAACATCTGGTGAAACAAATCATCTCTGGTGAAACAAGTCATTTAGTCGTTCCATTCAGGCACATTTATCAGCTTGAATTTCTATGTCATATGCTGATACTGTTACTATTTTTGTTTTCTTATATGAAAGCATTCATATTAACTGCAGGAGCAGAAGCCGGGTGAGAACAATCTCCTATTTATTTTTAAATGTCTTTCTTTTTATCCTCTGGTCACTTCACGTCGCCACTGCTGCACTCGAGCGTGAGATATCGCTTGCCAGCACGAGCGCACTTTTCTGAGCCTCTGAACTGTTCAGTGAGCGGCAGTGAGCCGACCATAAGATTACTGGAGAATAGTGAATATAAACTGCGCTTCCAAGAGTGACTGCTGGTTAACTACAACCTGTCTGTATCATGTTTAATTTGACCTAGTCTCAGAATCAGACGTCACCCCCACGAATCGCCGGTTAAATGTCTAACGCATAAGGCACATCTTTCCCAGAAACACTTCAGCTAACTCAAGTGGTTGAGTTTAGCAAGGTTTCTGGGTGGCATTTGTGTTGCGTTCTTTAAAGGAACGCCCGGAAACAACACAAAGCCGTCCAACTGAATAAAAAGCTGTCGTGTTCATATTCGTGACAATGAGAATTCCTCACGATCGACAAAATACTGCATTCTTAAGTATGCAAGGTTCACAACATAAACTCATTATCATTGTTGTAAACTTTTTGAAACCTTAGTGAACGCACAACTGTCTGTTACTGCAGTGACATTTCTATGCTCATAAACATTTTGCTCTGCGAAACGAAACATCATTGCATACCCGTCAGTCATACGGTCTCTTGGGCAGTCCCCGGCCAGAAAAGCAGACAAAGTACCCAGATCTTCAGTATAAAGGTCCGGCCACATGAGACCACATTTGACCACAACCATGTCCCGATCAAGCTCCTGCCCTCACAAGAAAGGGCCTCTGGTCGGCAGGCTGCTGCGGCAGGCCCTCGGCAAGCCTGGACCGCACCTCAGACTCCACCGCTGCTAGCTCCTGACTTCTTTTACACTCAGACAAGTCCCCAACCTCAACTTTCTCAGCACCATGCTGGCCCACACCGCCACAACCCGCCTCAGCAGTGTGAGCATGCCTCTGCTGGCGTTGCAGGTCCTGGCTTCCTTGCTATCTGACTTTTCTTCCTGCTCTTCCCCAAGCGCGAGACGGCCACAGGTCAAACTCCCCTCTGACCCGCTTTTCGTAGACGACTCCAACCGCCCCACCACTCACTTCTGGTTCCAAAAACGGCTAAAATCCGTTTTACTCCTCTCCGGCTTCCCAGCAGACCATTTCTTTAGCCACTCCATCCGCATAGGAGCGACAACAACAGCTACCCGAAAAGGCCTCTCCAAGCTGCAGATCCAAACACTCGGCCGTGGACGTCGGAGGCTTTCAAAAGCTACATCCAGTCAGACCGCAATCACATCAAAATGCTCACGTGCCCTTATCAGCTAACTCCTGTAGACTCCAGAAGCTAGCATTGTCCCTGCGACTGCCCTGCTGGTGCCCGAGCTTCCATCTCTCTCTGCTGCAGCAGACACCACTATTCCAGAAGCCTTTACTGCCGCAGCGACTGCCCCTGCAGGGGCCAGTGCTTCCACCTCTGTCTGCCACACTAGTGCCAGCTCCCCAGGAGCCATATCTTTGTCCTCCACTCCGCAGCAGCCTAGTCCTCTTCTCTGAGGAGGCTACAGCCGCTACCTTCACTCCCTCAGGAGCCTAATCTTTACTCAGCACTGCCGCAGCAGTGCCCCACTCCTTACCCTCTCTTCCTAAACTGCAGCAGCACTTGCTCCTGTAGAGCCCAGTCTGTATCATGTTTAATTTGACCTAGTCTCAGAATCAGACGTCACCCCCACGAATCGCCGGTTAATGTCTAACGCATTTGCAACATCTTTCCCAGAAACACTTCAGCTAACTCAAGTGGTTGAGTTTAGCAAGGCTTCTGGGTGGCATTTGTGTTGCGTTCTTTAACGGACCGCCCGGAAACAACACAAAGCCATCCAACTGAATAAAAAGCTGTCGTGTTCATATTAGTGACAATGAGAATTTCTCACGATCGACAAAATACTGCATTCTTAAGTATGCAAGGTTCACAACATAGCACACAACATGCTCCTGTTGAGCCCAGTCCTCTTCCTCTAAAGCCGCTGCAGTTTCTACTACCTTCGCTCCCTCGGGAGCCCAACCCTCTCCTCAAAGGGCAGAACAGCCTCTCTCCCACTTGCTCTCACGGAACCTTATCTGTACTCAGCACTACCGCAGTAGTGTCGCTCCCGCAGAAGAGTGGTCTCCTGTCCTATGTACCGCTGAAACTGCCGCAGTAGCATTAGCCGATATGCGGTTTTGGCTTAAGGTTTCAGGCTTTCCTTCTGAAGTGGTTTTGTTTATGACTACTAGAAAATGATGACCAGTGTGTTGGATTTGGGTTGGAACTAAACTATGCAGATCACTAGCACTCCAGGACCGGAGTTGACTTGCCCTGCTCTAGTCTCTTTGAAACTATTTAGCTACACCTGTTCTGTTCGGTGTCCCATGTGAGGAATTAAACTTCCCCTTGTGAGCAAAATAAAACCCAGTAGTGCACAAAGCACCAGATAATACACTGACACATCACTGCCCAAAAAAGAGCTTGGCTCAAATATATAAACAGTTATGTTTAAATGCCGTTTGTAACAAGGGATACAAAATTCTGCAGGAGCAGCGCAAGCGCACACATCAACCAGAACAACGGTGAGAGAAAGATCATGCAGTTTCGGTGACGGATGTTTTATAAAGTACGCAATCCTGGATTAAAACTGATAAATGGAGTGATCTCAGCACTAAAAGAAGTCATGAACCGCAGGCAGTAAGTGAAACTGCGTCAAATGTCCGTGATTTATTGGCCATTGGCGCGAAAGTGCATAATGTTAACAACATAAACGTTTAGTGAATCAAGAGTCCAAGGATAATGTGATGATGTGATGATGTATTGTGTGCTTGTGCTTTAGTTCCACCCACTGCACGCCTCCAGGAGATTGACTGTACAATCGTACATGGATTTTTCTATCTTTCATAAATATCATAAAACTAAAGAGTCTATGAAGATCTGAAGTATGCTGTACTACTCTATAGATATTCAAGATTAACATGACACTGGGTTATATCTGCTTAACGTTTTGCAGTAATTTGTTTGGGATACACACATTTGAATGTAGGTACATGTGCAAAAGTGTGAAAAATATAGTGCAGTTTAACTTGTTTTGGAGTTTAGCTTGGTAACAGTCATGTGTGAACAGAGAGTATAGGAGAGGGCTAAGAACACAGCCCTGTGGTCTCCTATGCTCAGAGTCAGTGTGGAGGAGAGGAGGTTGCCAATTCTTACCACTTGGAACCTGATTGTCAGAATGTCCATGAGTGTTCACTCCTGTCTCTGAGCTTTGTGATAAGTTTGGCTGGGGTGATTGTGTTAAAGGAAGAGCTGTAACCGATGAACATCATCCACATGTAAGTGTGATTCTCAGGCAGGGATGAGCAGATGTGATTTTTAATAAGCCGCTCAAAGCATGTCATGATGGTAGATGGGCGTCAATCATTCAGGCAGTTGATGGGACTGGGGGAAACATGTTTTTTTTAATGCAAGTGGAAATCACAGACAGACTTGGGAAAGATTAAAGATGTCTGTAAAGACCTCAGCTTGCTGGATGACACATGCTTTGAGGACACGAAGGTCAACACCATCAGGACCTGGTGCTTTTTGTGGGTTGACTGCCCTGAGTGATCTGAGCACGTCAGAGAGATGGGTAGAGAACAGATATTGTTTTCAGTTGGCAGTTTCATTGCAGCTGAGGCGTTGCTAGCGTCAAAGGGTGCATTTAAGCTGTTCCGCTCATCAGGCAGAGAGGAAGAATGACCCATGTCACAGGGTTTTTCATGCATTTTTCGTATGTAGTCTGGGATTGAGTGTAAACTCTTCCACATGCATTCCACATCCGTGTTGTTTTCCCGATGATATTATCAGTGGACCGGTGGTAAAGTCGGGGCCATACGCACGTTTACGCCATTTGGTTACTTTTTCCACAGCGCTGTTTGTGTATAACGACTTTTAAAGATCTATATTAGCGTATATCCTCCATATACCCACTTGTTTTCCAGTTTAAAATGTCTCCAAGCTGCAGTTGTTTTAAACATCCTCATTTCCTTTATTCATTTCTACATTTAAAATAAGGTAGATTTTATATCAAGTATTTTTGTTAAGTATTCCCACAGAGATGGCAGTGTTGGCAGTTATGCTGCATCTGTAACGTTATCTGTAGCAAGTAAAATCCTGTATATGTTTTTACATAATCTCGTGTATGTGAATGTGTTAAAAAAATACAGTTACTTATTATTTTCCAGTGCTATAACTTCATAATTAAAGCATAAGTGAATACATTTGCATAATTATGAATAAATGGCATATTTAACTTTAATAATTTCATGTTACTGGAAAAACTTTTTTGGGTCATTTGGGGTCGGAGGTAATATCGTACTTCACCACTTTTTTTTGGTAGGACTACACCACTGCAGTGGACATACTGATATAATCTGTGACAGAGTTAGTGTGTTCATTAATGTCTGTGTCTGATGCATCATGGGTAATCTGCCGATCTGTGGTTTGGTAGAAGTGTGAAGATGACTTTACTCATGTTCTGCTTTTGTGTGTGTGCAGATAGAAGAAGAACGGAGGTGTGATCAGCTTTAATGAAGGCTGGGCGTCTGCTCTGCTCGGGCAGGGAAAGTCATGTGTTGAATGAGTTTGGAGAAAACCTTCCTCAGGTGAACTCTGTTAAAGTCTCTGACAACTAAAGTATTAACTGAGCACTGAGTCCAGTTATTTTAAGACCACAGAAGTCATTTATAAATATCAGCATTAAACTACAGAATGTGTTATAGTCTGTTATAGTGTCATGACTCAGTCGAGGAGAAAAGAGGAAATGAGAAACAACAGGAAGAGCTACAAATGTTCTCACGATGAACTAGAAGTAGATGATGAGAAGAGAATCAGTAAGAGAAGCACAACATGACTGAGAAGAGTGATATATGTCTGCTGGGACTGATCCTTCTCTCTTCACTATTCACAGGTAAACTATACAAGACATTTATTTCATTTCATGACTCTCACTGACATTCTGACAAACATGTTCAGTTTCATCTCATGTCACATTTATCATAGACTTCATGTGTCTTCCCTTAAGGAACAAAAATATATGAATATACTGTAAAAAATAATAATACATTTCCATGTATTGGAAGCTGGTGCTAATATTTTTCGATATACAGCAATATAAGCATTGACAATATATGGATATATATTGAACATCAAATATATTTAGAAATGAAGACAAAAATAAACCTGAAAACGTTCCCATATACTGTAATGTGATTGTATAGTATACACATATATGGACACATTCACAGAATGAGATAAAGCAGATTTCTAGTTCCCAGCATGCTTTGCTTCTGACTGATAAAAGAGAGTAAACATTTTTTAAGTGTGGGTGTTATTTCATTATTTCATTATATATGTGTGTGTGTGTGTATATGGCATGAGTAAATATATTGTGGTCAATATATTTTTACACACCCAGTATCATATCTTATCACATGTACATCAATTTATTATAAAGTATATTACTGATTATAAAATTACATATATTGGGACATATAAGTACATTTTTCATATATTTTTCAATATATGAAAAGAGGAAATTCCTTATGTATTATTCAATCAATTGTAATATATTTACACAATTTATCATTTTCTATATTTTATAATATACCATTATGTCATTTAATGCCTTATACTGTATATATAATATTTTTTTTTTTCCATAAGGGTTATTCTCACATGCAAAAGTCTGATGTCAATGATGGAGGAACTCGTTCACATTATTTACTGTCAAATCTTCTGATTTATGTGATGTTAAAATAATAAACATCTGTCTGTCATTGAGAGATAAATATTAAACTGTTTGAATATATAGTGATGTATTAATATGAATGATGTCATCTGGTGTTTCAGGTGTGAGTGGAGCAGAAGAGACTCATGTGTTCATCAGTTCTGGTGAAAGTGTGTCTCTGCCCTGTAAAGATGCTCTTCATCGATGCTCCTCAACTACATGGATCTACAGTAATAATAGAACATCATCTGGAGTAGAAGTGATTCATGGAGGAATAAATAGGAAGAACACAGAGAGATCTGAGAGACTGAGTCTGACATCTGACTGCTCTCTCCACATCTATAACACAACACAACATGATGTTGGACTTTACACCTGCAGACAATATGTGAATGAACATCATCATGGACCTGATTCACAAGTTTCTCTACATGTTCTTCACGGTCAGTGTTTCTCTTCATTTATATGAACACATGTTGAACTCAAGATCACAGTTCTCTTCATCTCTTGTGTTTTCACTGAAGCTCATGAGTACTGAGAGTGTGTTGTGTGATTTGTGTTTCAGTGTCTTCATCATCATCATCATCATCACAGACTGAGATAAGAGCAAACACACCTGTCACTCTCTCCTGTCAGCTGTTTTCATATGACTGTGATTATTTGTTCAGTGTTGGTGGATTTCATCTGGTGTGGAGGAATCAGGCTGATGTTGATCTACAGACAGACTCCAGATATCAGATTAGATCAGATGGACGCTGTCTCATCTCTCTGACTACAACACTCATGAATGAAGACGACGACACAGAGTTGAGATGTGAGCTCAAACACAAGAAATGACATCAAGACCTCAGTCACATATCCGGTCAGATTTACAGGTAAGACATCACTCTGACAGGAGCGTCCTGAACTCAAAGTGACTTCAGTCATTAAACTCTGTACTGATGATGAAGAAATGACATTTACATGAAACATGATTGTGATGATCTACAGTTTGATGTCTCTCAACATTCATCATCTTCTACAGATTCAGACAAGATTCTAGTGACCACCACAAACCCTGAGAGATTCTCAACTCTTAACACACCAGAAACTACACAACAACAACAACAACAACAAGGTACGTCATCACCGTCTGTCTCACTTCAGTGTGTGTGTGTGTGTGTGTTTGTGTGTGTGTGTGTGTTTTCACATTATGACTCATCTAAACTAAACTGTGTTTTTTATAGCATCAACTACAACATCAATAATAATCAGAGGTATGAAGTGTTGTTACAGCACAACATTGTGATCCATGTCAGCTGAACATAAGTACATGACTGAACTCATCTTGTGTTTGTTTCTCATGTGTAGTGTTTGAGAGTTTGATGGAGTTAATGGTGTTCTTGTGTCTTCTAGTGATTCTAGTGATTGTTGAGGTGTCAGTGTTTGCTGCTCCTACTGTCATTCTTCTTCAGATCATCTGTGCAGGAAGAGCGTGTGAGTCTTCATCATCATCATCATCATCATCACACAATCTCATCATTCACATTCACCTGAAACAATCCTATTGTACACCTGGCGCAGGCGCAGCACAAGTGTTTTTGCTAGTTTAAAGTCGCGTTGTGTAAATAGTAGAAACTGCACCTCTGGACGGGTCCACACACAACACGCTTTCACGTTACTTATTACACAGAGGGAAGCGCAGCAGCACACAAACATGCCAAATATTAAACAAATAATGGATTACAATGTAAAAGATTATTATTGTGAACATAAAGATGCAAATCTGGCTTGTCATGTAGATGATCTGCTCGTGCACTTTAACCTCACGCACGAGCAGATGTGTTTCCTCTAAGCGTCCAGTATTTGCTCCTGCATATTCCACCATGTTCAGTAAGTCCTGAATCCATCATGACGCAACTTGGTTTATAGCACCTTACGCCCAAAAAACACCCATTACTCCCTAGAGAATCGGGACCCGTTCAGACTCTGCGTCCGGGCGCGCCGACCGTTTTCCCGTCGTTAAATTAGCAAAAGTGGATTCGGACACAACCTGAGTGCAGCTGCGCCGTGCGCTTTAGACCATGTGCTTAGATCGAGGAAATAAGGCCCCAGAACTTCATCACTTTTATTGACTTTTATCTTCTCAGAAAACAGAAGAAGGACTCAGAACGCTCATCCAGAAGACACAGTGACGTCAGCAGTTGTGGAATAAAATCCTCTCTTTATGACTAACAGAGTAATTACAGCGAGCTTTATTTGATCAGATTTGATACATATGTGCGTAATGCTTTTAAACGATGCTTATTATCACGCCTGTATTACACTGAGAGTTCATCCCAAAATGAAACATCTGTCAACACTTACTCACCTTCAAATGGCTCTTAACCTGTATTTTATTTCCATTGAACACAAAATAAGATATTTTAGAGAATGTGGGAAAGTAAAAATAGTCTTTTGTTTGGTTACAAACATTCTTCAAATTCTTTCTTTGTGTCCAGCAGCACAAAGTATTTTACACAGTTTCAAACACCTTGAGGGTGAGTAAATGATGACGGAAATGTCATTTCTTCGGGAACTTTTACTTTAAACATGGAAATGTTTTTTCAGTAAATCATGATCAAAAGATGGTGCTTGGAAAAAGGCGTGTGAATAGAACATGTGATTTTATGATGCAAGTGATAAGATTGACACTCTTAGTGTAAAATATCATACATGTTTGGTTTTAAGTCGTATAGAATCATAGAATCATAGCAACCTGTGTGTGTTTTCTGGCTTTTTTTTTTTAATTTAATTTCTTATTTTTTAATATTTAATATTATTCTCTATTAATTTTGCATCTTTGATTGAGTTATTAATTATGTATTAATTCCATTATTTTATTCAACAACTTTTCTTAAAGGAATACTCAGAAATGTAAATGATGTTGTTCGTCAACTCCAGGACCTCCGTTTATCTTCAGGACACAAAAGAAGAGTTTTGTTGAGGTCCAGGAGCTTCCTGACGCTTGAAGCGCTTTGAAGTTTGGTTGCGTTGCAGTCTATGGAAGAGTCAGAAAGCTCCCGGACCTCAACAAAACTCTTCATTTGTGTTCTGAAGGTAAGCGGAGGTCCTATGGGTGACAGACGTCTTGAGGATAGGAATTCATGGCAGATTTTTCGGGCAGATTTTCCTTTCAGTGTTGTATAATCTTATATTGAGTGCTGTATTTGTAAAGCAGTCATTTCCACTGTCATTGTTGGTATACAGTAATAAGCTTTTTAATTCAGATGAAGATTATTCAATAAACTCATTTTATTCCATCATCACTTCGTCTCCGGCCTGCTGTTCTCTCCTTCATCTCTGTATCTGTGGTTGATCTGAAGATATTTGCAGAACAGACTGACTTGTGTTCCCCAGAGTAAAATGAACTCTGATCAGAGAACATTGGGTCCCACTCTAAAGAGTGTTAAAGTAACTCTGAGTCAGAGTTAAAGTGAATGAGATAATAAGGTGATGAATGAAGTGATGAATGAGCATTAGGGATGAACACCTGATGATAATGAGCAGAATCACTGAAGGAAAGAGAAACACAAGAACTACAACTGACTTCAGCCACAGACTCACATGAGATCAACTGAAGACAAAAAGCACATTTCATATCTCTGGATCTCAGCAGAAGAGGATTAAATAACTCCACAAACAGCATTACCAGCTTCACTTGAACTCTATAAAAAAGAGAAATAAATACTTCAGGTATTTTGTATGTTCAGTGTGTACTGTCATCATTAATTGACGACGCTTTGAAGTGATGCTTGATTTAATTCCTCCGTCCTCGCATCTTTTCCTTGCGTCCTTCCCTCTCGTGATGAAGGGGTGGAGCTAAGACACGAGGATGCACAAATAAGAACTGAGAAGCACTTAAAGCCTTTCGCTTCGTCCTTGATTAAATCATCTGTTTTGAGCGAATCGGATTAATGATTCACTGACTTATATCAAACTTTCTGACACCTACTGGTCATTTTAGTTTCACATTTAAAGTAAGCCTGATGTTTACAGACTCGCCACTCAACTACCGCAAACTTTAGTGTCTCAACAGAAGTCTCGCACAACCATGAATTATGTTGCACATTCAATAAGTTCTCATGGGAAATATATAGTATTTGCCATAGTAAACTGTATTAAAACACTGTAGTGTTTGAGTCTTAACATAGTCAATATGTAAGTACAGTAGAATATTTACTACGGTTTATCCAACTGTAATACTACAACATTATGTAGTGCACATTAAGTGTAGTAATACTATGATGTATATACTGTAGTGAAGTATACTGTATAATGTATAAAGTATTTTTTGTCTACAACATTTAAGTACAAACCAAAACTTCTCACTCTGACATGCGGGCACCCACATTATTATTATTATTGTCATATATATTTTTTTATAATATGATCTAAATGTGTAATAAACTGTAATAAACCTTTTTCTGCTCTTTGAATTTAAATTTAAATACATTCACATTAGAAATTGCGCGATTTCCATGGTAGGACATGTTTTGTTGTTGTAATGTCCTGCATTTGATACAGAATGGATGTGTCTGAAAGAAGAAATAGAATTTATGGTATTTCCATAAAAAATATTTTGTTTATTGGTTTGACGAATGAGTTTAGTATTGAAATTTAGGAAAAGTAGATTAACATAAAGAATACAGGTCAAAATAATAAATTATCTTCACATTCCGTCACAGTAGGTGGCGGTATAAGCACATATAAGTTGGTTCTCAACCCGCCATTAAAACTAAAAGAAGAGGAAGAATATTCTTTCTGACCCAGGTAAGGGAATCTATTATATTTTATGCTCTATCGGAAGATACAAAACATAGCAGATGAGATGTGTTAAATGTATACTTGAGCTTTGCTGTCCAAACAGTTCAGTATCGTAAGTTTCGCGTTGCGCAAGATTACTTTTGGTTATTGCCAAACACAGTTTCGTCAGTATTTGGTTTCCTATTCAGCTCAAAAATTAATGACAGTTATTGTGCTGCATTTATTAACACACCGTTACGTATTGGATGTGGTTATAATGACAAAAAGTAAAAACGTTAAATTAAGTTAACTGTCATGGCAGTCTAAGCCCTCGTCAATGTAACGGCCAATCAAATCAAATAATGCGGAAGATACTGGCCAATCATGTAAGAGAAGCAGGTCTTAACCGTTAGCGGAAGCCGAGCAGTAGCTAATCAAAGGAAAGAAGCAGACGGGCTTTCCTGACGATCAGTGCATGCATGCAGGTTTAACGGTTTGTAAAATGATGTAAACTAAGTTTCCAAACTTACATTTTTGACAACAGTTAGAAACATTAAACATGCGGCAGTAAAATACCGATGCAAACATTTACGTGAGTCATGCGATGTAATGCGTTTTGTTAGATGAGACGATGAATATAAACGTATATGTTTTGTATTGTAACAGTTACAACATTAAGAAACAATGTAATCGGATCGTATTTTAATATGTGCTTGTCATGTTTGTGCTCTTTTTGTATTTCACAAGATTCTCATATTCTGTTAACACTCATGATGTTTTAGAGTCACTGTCTTGTAAAAACAACAATGAAGACCATAATGGAGATGTAATAATGAAGACCGAATAAAACATTTGCCTTGCACAAAGGTAAGAAAACAGAAGTTTGTCTTGCAGTATATAGACAAAGGAAAATATGCAATTTACTTTTGCTCAACTGTTGTGCAAAGTGGAGTAAACTGATAGACACTCAATTAAAAATATTAATGTAAAATGAATGTTGAGGATTGTGTTCCTCTTTGTATTTATATATCAAAAGCATAACTCTTGATGGCTGAAAAGTGATATGTTGTGATTTCAGAGAAAACTTAGAAATAAGGAGAAGGACGGAGACCACGACAGGGGTGACAGTAAAAAGGTGAGTGACAATTTATCTTAAAGCAGAATAAACTAAATGTCAGCACACTGAAAACTGCTCCACAGGTTTAATAAATAACCAGCAACGTTTCGACCGTCAGGCACAAATTAACAAAAGAATTGAGTAAAGTCTTTATAGACATCAGGTGATCACCTTGATCAGGTGCACTCATTTAATGCTTTTTTGTCCTGCACCTGAGCCCTTGTGCTGTGTGGATGTGCACGCCTTTATTTTTTCTTTTGTGTTTGAGAATTTATCTTAAACCGAGAGCCAATGTATAAAAAAAATGAAATCAGTGTACTGGTTTATTTGTACCTTCCTCTAACATTACATTAGTTACTTGGTTTACATTGCTAAATTCAAGGGTAAAAACAAATACTGCACAAGACCATGGGATATATTTGGGAATAATTTTATAGCAATCTTACTTGTTGTTTCAGGATAAAGAGAGCAAGAAGAAATAGGACAAGAGGATACTGACAGGCCTGATGGATTTGTATTAATCTTGACCAGCTGTACACTGGGAAGTGTCTTCTTGGTTAAGAATTGTGGATATTCCATAATCTAATATTCAGTTATATAGTAAATGTAATGTACATGGTCTAAGTAAACACTAAAACCAATTGGAAAGTGTGTCTTTTACGACTGTACTACTTTAATACTTTTTACATTTAGCAGAAACCTTTATCCAAAGCACCTGACTAAAGGAATGGAAACAACCAAGATGTAAAAAGGCAAATCCTTGATTTGTGTAAATATGTTGTGTTCTGACCTGAAGCAAAACATTTTTGATGACTTTATATGCATTACATTTCTTCATCGATGAAAATAACTTCATATTATATTCTAAGCATGGTTAACCAAGAAAAAACACTTCAGTATTCCATTTTGCTCAAATTGTCTAACCGTCTGAATTGGTCTTTCCATTAATTTCTGCTGAGCTTTGGCTTTCTCTGCATATAATTGTCTAAACCCAACATAGTTAACCGAAATAAAAAGTTTGAAATGGGTCAGTTTTATATAAACTGATAAATTCTGATTTGCGTCTGTTTTCTTTTCTTTTTAATCACAGGGAGCTGCTGATGTTTTCAGATCTGTTGAGAGCGGAGCTGAGGAGAAGAAAGAGGCTGCAGAGCTGTTCTTCACTTGTTGAGGACAGTCTTCAACTTTTTCCACAGACAATTACATGAAAGTGTCAAATTGTTCATGTTATTCATTTTGTTGTATATTTTTACAAAAGTAGTTTGTTTCAAGAATGTTTATTTACTAAGGGTAAAGCAACCTTATAATTACAGTTCTCACTGTACTGTCTTTTTTAAACTAAAACTTAAATTTGTGTATAGCTTGCAGTTTACAGTTCACAACTAGAAAGGTTTTCAAAGACACACACAACTGTAGCTGTCTATTGTTTTTGTTTAATTAATTAGTCACCTTTGATTCCAACTTTTATTTATCTAAAAATAACATTAAGTTTAAAATGGCAATGTTAGATTCATGTTAAAACTGTCGGTCATGTGTAGACGTGTTATTGACTAAATAAAAATTCCAATTTATGAACTCAGTTTTCTTGTTATTGATTTGTTCGCACAATTTAGTCCTGATTGGGCTCTATGGCTCAGTTCCGGGAGTTCTGATTAAAAGCTGGTATTAATACGGTTTACTTGTGGCAGAGATATGGTACCCATGTTAAAGCCAGTTGTGGCCCAGTTCAGTCCCAGTTACGGCTTATTAACTGGCTGAGTCTCGTCCCAGTAGTGGCCCATATGTGGCCCTTCACTGTAATGCAGATACTGGGCCACCTTAGGGCCGTCATTCTTTGTTGTATGTGGGCCGAGGGAAAAGGATTTGTGTGGACCGGAGCTGGGCCAACACAAAATTGCTATGTGGGGAGGTGTCAATCATGACAACTTGATTTTTGACTGGATAAAGCCACCCAATGCCTGGCCAGAAATGTTTGATGGATGGTTGTTATAAGCAACCATCGCACAATTACAATGGTTGACAGTTTGCAAACTTTACGTAAACAGATTTGCAGAATAACCCGTGCAGAGCGCAAACATTTCGTGCGCTTTCGCCGTTTTACGCACAGAAGTACAGAGGACAGAACATCATGTCGCTGTACGGAGCTCATTTTATAGGACGGATTTTCTCCAAAGTTTACAGCTGAACCTCTCCACCACGGATCGTCGACTACGGAAGACTTATTTTGATGTTGAAAGTGTTTTGGAGCGGGTAATGAGGAGCAGCGGTGATAAGCAGCAGAAAGAAGCGGACACATGCATCTCAGACATAGATAGCTCGGTGTCGAGCGTCGATTCCGCACAAGACGACGTGTTTGTTGATGGACTTGATCCCGTGTAAGATCGGTAAGTTACAATATACTTTCTTGAATGCTTATAAATGTTTATTATGGATCAGCAGTTTATGTGTCATCGTGTTAGAGCTGTTTTGATCGTAAAAATGCACATGACAAACAAGATACGAAGCTACATGGGAAGGTGAGATAGTTTCACATAGTTTCATTCATCAGACAGTTTATGTATAATACATAAGTTATTATATTTACATTTATCATTATATTATACATAGAGTTTATTTTATCTGCGACAGGTTTATGTAGAAAAGTGTTGGTTTTACGAATCATTTATGATGCTCAGTATTTCACAGGGATTGGTAAATGTAATATTGATGCTATTTATGTTGCTAATATTGTTTTTTTATATTAACTGAAATTGATGCTGCTAATAGTTGTTTTTTCTTTGTTGTTGTTACTGTGCTGTCAAATAGGCCTTCAAATGACACAGATGAGGACACTTTATAAATACTGTAAATACAATAGTGTTTCAGTAATTCTATATGTACTATAACTAGAAGTTTACTGTAGATTTATTTTAGTAAAAAAGTCTTGTTACAATTACAATTGTAAAAAAAAAAATGTTTTGGAACTTTAAATTTGTACTTTTTGAAATGTTTATACATGCAGTGACTGTTACATAACATTATCAGAACTGTTCAAAATAAAGGGATTTTTGTTAAAATGTGCAAATGTTGTTCTGAAGAGTTTTTCCTGTGTGGTTAGGTGGGCAGAGTAATTGTGAATTGATAATGAAGTGTTGACTCCTTATGTCATTTGGTTACTTCGTGTCCATTTGGAGTCTCCAAGTGACGTTTTTGAAAGGACGCCTTGACTTTTCTTGAAATAAAAGGTTACAGAAGCTACATTTTTGAGATTATCATCCTCAAATTTGAATCAAACAGTAATGAGACATTCAGTTTTATCTTTATGGTGTTTCCAGGATCTTAACATCACATTTTCATCCATTTTTCTTTAGTGAAATTCATTAAAAGTAAGCGGAAGTCACTTTCATGTGTGTTTTAATCTGTTTCTATGATACTTTAATATATTATGACTTTTGTGCAACAACATGTAAAGTGTCTGTCTAGTTAAAAAAATGCCAGAATAATGCAAATAGACCATATGGATGAAGAGCTGCAGGAGTTTTAATTTCATGATGTCGTCTTCAGAAAATGCTCAAAATAGGGCCGCTTGATAAGAGATTCATTACAGTGTATTCAAAACAAGGTCTATTTTCATCTAGATCAGTGTCTTCAGGAGATTTAAATGATGAATCACCAACCATGACATCGGGATACTGCTGGTATAGTATCTTAAGATATGTTTATTGTATGTGAATTGTATCAAGTCCTGATATCTAGTGAAACTTAGCATAGTCCAGTAAACTTGTTCTATCATTTTAGCGTTTGATCGGCGGGCTGATATCCCATTACACCATCACTGTGGCAAAGCAATGGACAGAGATGGGCAGTTTTACAAATACATGTCTTAAAAATACCTATTTTAAATACAAGATACTATTTTATTAGTATTTCAACCCATAACATGCTCGGGGCCCAAGCCTTAGTTTAAGCCAGGATATGTCTTAGTTAAATTAGGATATTTAAATTGCTTTTATTAAATATGCCTCAGATATGTGCATCTTGACACAAAACACTGGCAATGACTTATTTTAAGATATGTCAGAGTAATTTATTTTCAGTTAAGACAGTTCAAACTTTCATTTTAGTCTGGGACTAGTCTGAAGCCTTGTCTGTGGAACCGGTATTCATTTGGATGTCACCATCAGGGTGACCAGTGTTTCATTGAGTTGGGCTCTTGACCCTTGACTCTCTTATTTGCCTGATATAGATACTGTATATGTGGCATTTTCTCAATAAAACAAACACACCGCCGTTGAATGTAATTTCATTTTGTGGAAAATTTCCACGTAAATTGTTGCATTGATAAAGCTTCATTCAATCATGTATTTGTACTAATCCAATCACTTTTACCATCATGACAACGACAATATTTATGTATCCAATTAAAACAAAAAGTCATCTGTTTATGATATATAATATTTGAATTGACCTTAAAAAAAAGCTAATGATTGCAATGGGTTTAGGGCATAAACTCAATTGGACCTTTTAATCCCAGTACACTTTCTCTTGTTATATGTACAACCAGGACAATTTAACATTTCTTCAATAAAACAAAAAAACATCTGTTTGTAAATATATATTATTTTCATTGACCTAAAGTGAACTCATGCAAAGAATGGCTGTTTTCTCTTTTGTCCTCTTTTAGGGGTTTACTGGCCAGCCACACTGTCAAAATAAAAGTGGCCTCAAATATCCTGTTGTGTACTCAAAGAACCTTAAAGTGTGTTGTAAGTGCTTCAAAGCTCTTTTATCATAATAGGATTATTGGTGGAACCATCTCTTTGTGGTTCTTCCAGGAACTTATAAGATTCTTGAATAAGCCCACATTAAGGAGTCTCTTTTCACTACACTGTGACCTCAAAGTGCTTTGCGTGTTATTGAAGGAACTTAAATTCAGAAAAATGGTTCTTGTAAGATCTGTAAACTTGTTACTGGTTCCTGGAGAATCTCTCTTGTACAAGACAGTATCTAGAGGAACCCAAAAATGATGCATGAAATGTTTAGTGTCTGATCATTTGGATGTTTTATGAGAATAGAAATACTTCAAAGTTAGTTTTTGGCCCCTGCTATGTGAACACACATTTTAAAATCATGCACATGATTAGAAAAGGCTAAATGGTATTTAGAAAAAACTCAGCAAGCTTTTAAATATTTTATATTTCTTACTATTGATATTATATTAATTGGAGACTTAACATCTTTATTCTATAAGTGGATCTTAAGCCACTAAAATCTCTTTAAAATGTAAACGTTGTTGATTATTTAAATATTGTGAATAGCAAATATAAACTGTGAAATGATGCCTTGAAGCACCCAAGATGGTTCCAGACCATAAAAAAAAGGGATCCAAGAAGCTTTGGGTTCCTCGGAGAAACGCCCTTTGTTAAGCGGTGCCTTGAGTTTCCCCTGAGGGTTGGCAATGTGAAGAACACCAAATGGTTCCTCAAAGAACCTTTAATATTTACAGTGCAGAAGGAAGAGCAGTACCACATTCACCTCTCAGATCACATTTGAATGCGGAAGAGAAGTGAATATCCTGGAAAGACTTTTTGGGAGCTTAAGGCAAATGAATGAGGAAAAGAAGTGAATGTGTAAATAATTCCCGTCCCACACCAGAATGCAAATAATGACATTCAACATGTCATGTTACATCGACTTATTTGTGCACTGAAAAAAATAACAAGTAAATTCTACACAATTTTTCTTTTGCAAGTTTTTCCACTCAGGTTTTTTAAGTAAATGTAATACTTGTTAAATTAAGTAAAACTTGCTTAAGTTGAGTAAAATTAACAAAGGTAATAAGTATATAACTTGGCCTTTTAAATGTTGTTGAGTAGATTTTACTTATGTACCTGATGTAATATATTGATATAATTAAGTAAATTCTTTTTCTCTTTTAATTGAATTTTACTGGTTTTGTTTAGTGTTGTTAATTATTTTAAGTCAAATAAAATAAGTCACTGTTACAACAAATGTGCAATCAATAGTTATTTATTGAGAGCTTATTTTTACTAAATAACACGCCGTTACAGAAATTGAAGATCTTTAAGATCCATTACAATCCTTAAAATCAATGCATATAGACATTTGAACAGGTCAAGCAACAGTAAACATATTGTAAGAATCTACACTTTTGCAAAGACCGAAACTTGAATAACAAATTGGGATATTACCAGACTGCTGTTACACATTAAACCTGCCTGCCAAGTACACTCAGCAAGTCCAAGGCCAAATGGTCATTTGAATGTAATTTAAACAAACAAAAAACATCCCTTACAGAAAAGACTCTAGAACTCTTGTTTTAACAAAGCACATAAAATGTACATACAGCCAATATACTGTGAATGTAAACATGAACATTTGTAAACATTTGAGCGGTAACAATCAATCTGGATGCTCCAGCATGCTCTTACAATGTAACAATGTGTAAAGCAAAGTTTGGTTAACAAGACAGATTCATTCCTATAAAAAACATCAAACAGTATGTTGAAGTGTGCAGCTTGGTTTTCAATGACTGTACTTTAGGAGAAAGCTTAAGTCCATCGAGATCCAGAAACAGTTTCTGAAAGATCTCAAAAATGTATTTCAGATTTGACGGATACTGTAGATTGAAGGCATAAATCAGTCCCATCAGAAGAGCACAAGCTTTTGCAGTATTTTCACACTGTGTTAGGACCTTGCTTCCTTCTAGAACAATGGACATGACTGGCTCATCTCCGTTTCCATGGGCAAGAATTGTCATGACATCCTGAGTGAACCTTGCAATCCAGGAGGATGAGGGGAAAGAAGAACATTTAAATGTTAAATTCATAACAGGAATTGGGAAGCACTGCCATAGAAGGGTTGGAATGACAGTAAATGAATCAAATATTTATCTCTTTAAATCTGAATCTTTAAACTGCTTATGTGGCAGGAAATGTATAGCTTAAAGGTATAGTTCACCCAAACATGGACATTTGCTGTTTATTTACTCACTCTCAGTTCTCCAAGACATTGGTGTTTCTTCAGTAGAACAGTTAAGAATGTTTTATTTTGCTAAAAACGCTCCTAGGTGGTCCATGATATGGATATTCTTTGGTGCTGCATCTTTGAAAGTCCAAGACGGAGATTCAGGTGACATAAGTAATCCCCACATCTTATGACATACTGATGTCTTAAAAAAGCGAATTGATAAATCTGTGCAAGAACTACATGTTATTTAAAGGGGTCCTATGACACGGCTAAAACTAATATTATCCTTTGATTTAGATGTAATGCACTGTGTATACACGATTTAAGGATAAAAAAATGTCATCGGTACTTAATAAAAGACTAATAAAGACTATAAACAATCAACCATATACATCATACAGTGTTTGTGTGAGATAGACACTAGCTCGCATTACAGCAGGGAATGGTCACATGATAAATAACGCGAGCACTTTGAGCTCTTGATCAAGCAGTGTTACGCCACGTCTCATCGCCACTCAACAAAGACAATAAACCGCATTATAAACTTATAAAGTTTATTTTATTAAAAGTTGTCTAATGTTCGCCGGTTTCCGCCTCCTTCTTCCGTTCCTTAAACTTTGCTACACTGATTATTAGGACTTTTTTTCACGTTGCTCGCGTGTCTGCATTTGCAAATGTAACCATTGGTTTTTAGTTGTGTCATCTTCTGGAAGGGCAAACAAAGAGTCTTTCTATTCGCAACAAAACACACAGCGTCTCCGCGACATGGCTGCGGCGGTGACGATACAATTTGATTTACAAGTACGTCCACTATACTTCCGTTTAGATTTGGGCGATCTTAGTCAGGTCATACCACGAAATGATGTAGATTTGTGGGGGTGTGGTTACACGAGGCGTTTCAGGCAGGTCTGGGTGAGAGTTCGCTTTTAGATAGAACGCATCTTTTGTTCCCACACTTTCATTTCTGCAATTTTATGTGTCTAATACATGCATGGGCAACTTATAACACACCAAACTGATCCAAACTGCTATATTACAAGACAACTGCCAATCATCCCAGTTTAATCTTGAATGGCACCGCTCTATAGGGCACACATTTCAGGTGTAATCTGCACATTTGGCAGAGCCTGTGGATTATACCATTGTTGTAAGAAACGTTCAGTTTCCTGCAAAAACAAATAAATTCGCTGCACAAGACGTCAATATGTCACCAGGAACTGTGGAGATTACTGCTGAATGTATCTGAACACTCCAAAAGGCAGAACTTGCATTATCTGAATCACTGGGGACTGCGGTTTTAGCACAACATCTTCTTCTCTGTTCTCTGAGGGTGAGCAAATGAACAGCAATTTGTTTTTTAGGGTAAACTTACCCATTAATACGTCTGGGACTTACATTGCTGTCTTTGAAAAGGTTGTCTGGCACCTCTCCGAGATATACAATGAGACTGCGGATTACTGCATCTCTTCTCGTCTCAATACGGTCGTCCTGTGAAGAGATTTGTAATACACATTATCGAAAGACAGAACATACATTAGTTACAAAGCCTAGATAGTATATTTGATCCAAACAACCTTTATTGCTTAGTCGAAAAAGCCTTTTCCAAAAAATTGTATAGTTTTAAAATATATAACCGTTTCAATATGTTTGAGTAACTTCGGTAAGTAAAATAGACAGAGTGTGGAGGAATGGATGTGTTTATATTTATGATAAAAGAACACTGTTTCCCCAAGGAAAGCAGAGACAATAGCAGATACTGAACTAAGGACAACGTTCCCTATTCCTTAAAGATTGTGTCTATTTCAGGCTTAAAAGTGGACTTTGTGGCATTTTGCACATCAAGTTGTTTTCTAAATAAATATCAGTGCATTGACCTGTTGCTAGTCCCTGCCTCCTCCTTCCATAAAGGCATGTATGTAAAGAAACAAAGATATGTAACTATGTTTAAAACTGAGCTCAAAACTACTCAACAATAGCAAAAAAACATCAGATTTGTTTAATAATACACAAATTATAGCAGCCTATACAAAAGCAACATAAAACTATGATTGCCTGGTTTATACAGCTACTTGTCACATACCTGAGTCAATACATTGAGTATAGGCTGAATCTTGAGTCCTGCAACACCTCCCTTAGCTTTCATAAGCTCCAAGAGTTTTGGCGTGTAGCTGTCTAGTTTAGACATAAAGGTTTCTTCCAGAGAAATGGCAGTAATTCTACGGAATTCCTCCTTTACCTGTAAAGACAAAATACTTTTTTTGTTAAATAATCTCTTTATATGAACACCAAAGACAACTTTCCAGAATCTAAACAATTTTGCAGGATGTAAACAAACAACACTGGTCCAAAAACATATACAAACAATAGAGCAAAATACAACCAACAAAACATTCAGAACTGAATTGAAATGTTAAACAAACATCTAAGACTTCATTATGAAAGTGAAATAAAAAAACTGAAAGAGGACGTTCTTGTGGACCAGTGTTGTATACATCTTGAAAAAAGTGCTGTAATAACTATAATGTTGTAATTGTCTTAACTTAAGCTTGATGGAATAAAGCAGGCCATCTCTCCTGGAAATCTTTATTTGGTGGACTGAGGTTGACAACTTCATGTCTTCTGTAAGAGAATGTTTTAGACATTTTCTCTGCAATGACTCTGTGATTGTCTTTCTTTTTGACCTCATCCAGCAGTGCTCTTCGCTCAATTTCTAAACTCTCAAGGGATTCCCCATGTGGATGAGGAGGCAGATAGTTCAGCTTTTTTTGGTTTCTTTACATTTTTGACATCGTCTTCTGTAAACCCAAAGGCTCTTTTAAGAGCCGCCCACATTATCACTGAGAGAGCGAAGAGGTGTCAGTTTTGAACCATAGAATCGGTCTTTTGCTGCATTATCAGACCGGTTATAAATGTACTCGCCTTCTCCCAATCATTATTTGACACCCCTGCCTCAAATGTTGTAGAACATGTGCTTATGTTTACTCGTACAGTATCTTACAAGAGGCCTTTGAAGTTTTATCGGAGTAAAACAATAATTGTTGAGAGTCGTGTTTTAACGGGCTTAAGTAAAGACAATTTCGGGAAAGCTGAACGTTTTTATCCGTAAATACTTTTTTTTGCTGTGCTTGTGATTTAACGTGAAGAATTATTTTAATTTTGTATTAATTTTTGTTTTTTTGAGATTAAGATGGCCGCAGTGTGGTCACAGATCTCCTACTACACACTTTGTTTGTTGGTTTCATACCATCTTAAGTTGATTTGGACCTCAAACATGTTAACAACAGGCAACAACTTTTCTTCGATGAAAAACTTCAACAGTATGGATCTACTTTACAATCAAACAAACAACAACGCTAAGCCAATCATTGGCTATGGGAAACACCTTTTGCCTTGACTCTCATTTATCCTTCTCTATACAAACAAATACGGGGAAAAAACGCCTACTGTGGACTAATGACGAACCAAGCTTTCATATAGTATCAACGACGAAACGAATTGCACTTTCTTGTATGTGACGCACGGTAGATGGCGCTGATGGAGAATACATTTCACGCCTAAACATTAGGTGGCGCTCAACCGCTATTCAGACTTCTGCTGCTGAGAAGAACAAAAGCTCAGCGTAGCAATATATATGGAAAGCCAGGAGGGTCAAAGGGGACGAATTTTATCACGTTTACAACGCGTCTAGAAAGCCAAGTGGGTCAAATATACGTGAATTTTAACACCTTAAGTACACGTCAAAAACATGCATTTCACACGTACTCAACTATGATGTTGAATCCGTGCCAAAACCTAACGTCCGATCGACCGACCGACCTACAGACTGTCTTATTTATGGAAAGCCAGGAGGGTCTGACCGAACGTCTGGACCTTTGAGCGTGTTACAGTGCGGGTGACCCACGTGACGACTTGACGTGATGTGACGTCAGTGCCTTAAAATGATTGTTTTTCAACCTTTTTTAAATTTACATTTACACTAATCAGACGCTTTTATCCAAAGCGACTTACATTGCATCATCCTATACATTTGTACATAGGTATCTAACATAATTCCAGCATGATGAGTTCCTATTGGCTGCTGAGCGGAAGGGTTAAACCATTACTGTAGGCCTAGGGTGGTTGCCTTCCATTTCTGACTCTTTGCTATCACAATTCATGTAACATGAGAAAGATCCACTTATCTATTTGTGCTTGACGGCCAGTGAAAGTCCTTAACATGCTAATAGATATAAATATTTAATAATCTTATTTATAATTTATCGCTCGTTCTTGTGATTGATTATAGACACTAAGTAATTAAAAGACACTTTTCATGCTTAAGTTTGAGTGGCATAGGGGTTAATAACACCGCCCCACATGTTTTCCAATTTGCAGTCTGGACTAGAGGGCTCCATTGGGTTTGGGCTCCCGCGGGACCCAACATAAATCTCGCGGGAGCGGGCGGGTTAACCGTTGCCGTGGGCAGGACTGGGCGGGTAAAACAAATAGTGCGGGTCCCGCGGATTATATCCGCCAATAAGGATGGAGTACATGAAGTAGAGAGGAAGATTAAAGCGAGGATTTACTGCACAAAACAGAAGCAAGTCAAGTCCGACATTTGGACAAATTTCACTATTGTTACTGACAAAAGTGAGTAGAATTCGTAAATTGCAATAAATGTGCAAAAGTGTTAATATACAATGCACATTCCTACGTTTGAATACAGTGTGTGTGCTGTTATAGGCACAGCTGAAGGCTAAAAGTTCAGGTGTTGTTTGTAAACCCTTTCAGAAGCGACAAGTTTTATCTAATAAAAATGTCATTTGTCACATGTCGTCATTTGTCAAGTTATTTGTAGGGAGTGGTGCTTAACCCTCACATGAACATTATTGACCACAAAATGAGCGTTTATTTAAGCGCAAATGTCTGTTTTTATGAGCATTACCATACCTTAACATTGTTTAAATCCTTTAAGCTAAATTGTTCGCGGGAGCGAGCGCAGGAATTGCGGGTGCGGGCGGGATTGGTCAGATATTCAATCGATTTGCTCCGTTCGGATTCACCTATTGCCAAACGTGTTCTTCTCCTTTTCCCATTAGTTCCTTAATTTGCGGTTTGTATGTTTGTGGTACGTTACTTTAAGACACTTAACTACCAGTTTACTTTGTCAGTTTAGACAGTGAGTGCGTTATGTATTTTTCATTTCGTTCATTTTAGGGGAAGGGATTACCTCAGCAACGGTGTACAAACAGTTGCAGTCTTTACCACTGCCCCCTTTGCACAGTATTTAAAACAGCCAGATTAGACAAATTAAAATGTGATCTCAAGAGCCACTCCAAGAAGCCAGTAATCCATGGATGTATGAATATATTGATTGTTTACTGTATGTTTTTAGCATATAATTTACTGATGTAATTATCTGTTTAGACTTCACTATACACAGATGTGGACTGGGCTGTAGACCAGCACTGCATTATCACTGTCCATACTGTGCCACTACTGTTTTAACAAGAAGGGATTTTGAAAATCATTTACTGATATGCAAACGTAAACTGAAGTAAAATATACTATTTGTTTTAATCGTGTGTGTGTGTGTAAATTAACTGAGTTTAAATGGTTCTGCAGAGGATTAAAATGCTGATCTGATATGTTTGCACTCATAACAAGAGCCCACCTTGCCGTGCAACTTCCATGTTGACCTGACACTCATTTGACTCACATAGGACCTTCTGTTCTTCTCCCCATGTCTTCTTCTGAATGTGAAGAGGAACAATGTGACCTTTTAAGCCTTGAGAACAGTAAATATGCCATTGGTCTTGTCGATGCACATTTAGCATCAATATCCTGCACTGCATCTTCTGTGTGTTTGCGGTCAATGTGTTTGTTGTTTTGTTTACAAAGATATTGCAAAATGTGCATCTTTTTTTTAATGACAGGCTGCACACGAATCCTCCCTGAGGAAACCATTGAAGGTGGTAAGACTTTAGGTGAGGTCACTTTTACTGGGGGTAATGAAGTAAATTAGAGTGTTTGTTTTAATTGTGTGTATGTGGTTTAAAGGAACTGAGTTTTAAATGTAATTTGATATTTATAGCAGTAAAACTGCCAGCATCTCCAGTGAGAAACCAGATATTGTGACGCAGGACACAACACCGGCATCTATGACAGTCCCATCCAGTAGTAGTGTTTGTATGTCTGGCATTCTTTATGTATCCCATAAAAAACGTCTTCATAAATAATTCACATTTTTTATTGCAGCACCAAGTTAAATGGTGTGTTACATCAAATGCCTGTCTGAACAGACTGTGCTGGGATTGTCAACCACGTCATAGGCAATGGTTTTTCATTTTTATGAAATTATTAATTTATCTTAGTGACCTTTATTAAGGGATTCTTCACCCAAAAATAAGCATTCTTTAATGTTTTATTTGTCCTAATGTCATTGAAAGCATGTATATGACTTTCTCTTCTGACATAAAGGTGAGTAAATGACAAAATAATTATAATTTTTGGGTGAACTATCCCTTTAATAATATATATTACATGCCAAATTAAATTAAATTCTTATCTTTCTGCACTGCAGAAAATGACTTTCTTACTTAGTCTTTTTTTCTATTTGTTTTCAGTAAAAATGTCTACAAATTTTTGTATCAAGTTGTTTCTTGATGAGAAGAAAATAAGTCTTGTTTTAAGCACAAATTCACTGAAATTTCATATTATTTTTAATAAAAACAAGCATAAAAATCTGCCAATGGGGTAAGAAAAATAATCTTGAATTAAGGTTTACCTTTTTCTTAGTCACTCAATTCAAGATTATTTTTCTTACCCCATTGGCAGATGTTTTTGCTTGTTTTAAGCACAAATCCTTTGAAAATTAATGTTTTGACTAAAAACAAGACTTATTTTCTTTGGTCAGTTTGCTTATCAAGAAAATGCTTCTTCATTCAGACATTTTACTGGAAAACAAGAAAAAAAGACTAAGAAAGAAAGTCATTTTTTTGCAGTGTGTAAGCTTGACTGGGCCTTGAAGACAGTCAACCCAGATGAGACAGTTGCCAAAGTTGGCAACATTGTCCTTAAAAGAAAAGATTTCTGGACTCTGGGTCTCAGTGAGCAGTTGGAGGCAACAATGAGTCTAAATATATCATCTTTTATATCTTACCCCAATGGATTGGGTGATGGGCGATATGTGCATGTTTTCAAGTGGCTTAATATTTATAGATATGAAAATGTTCAAAGGTTCATTGTTCATGGTTCGCTGATCAAAGTTTGCCTTCAAGTGTTTAAAATGCTTGCTTAATAGATTGCATGATAATGTAAAAGCATGAGGTTCTTGCATGCTTGTATAATTGTTTATTCTCTAAAGGACCCAGTTACTGGGGACTATGGTTTTTGCATGGATTAATTGATTAATGTACATTTCTATGTTAATACAATGGGTTGTTATTTGTGCGTTTCAGTAAAATGACTAGCAAAATCTATGTCCCAGGTGCAATTTTAGCAAAGAACAAGGTGTGTGTGTGTGTACAATTGGCACACTTAATCACACTTAATAACCTTATTGTTTTTTAAGGATGTCCCCCAACAGATTGGCTGTGTGGATTGTGGTTTCTCCATGTTGATGGTAAGACCAATCATGCTATGCTATAAATAAACTCTGTATTTATGGTAGGAGTTTTAAAAATTTCCATTTTAACTTTTAACCATTTTCTTTTATTTTGGGATTTTCCATTTCAAGTGGTGAAAAACGAGTTTATTTTTGTAACCTGCCTGTTCAGCATGCTTTTAATGTGTAGAACAATAATTGTTCAAAAGGAAAGTTTGTTTAGTAAACAAGTAAACCTCTCAGTAGTACATTAAGCAAAATAAACATTCTACATTTCCTAAGAAAGAAATGGTTAGGAATAATACATCAACTGTAGTGTAAAAGAACATTGACATTATGATCAGTAATGTCAATGCACAGTAATTGTGCAGATCAGACTATGCAGATCTGCACAATGTCAGCATCAGTTTACATTCTGCAAAAATAACAAACTGCATACATTCGGTTTTTCCTTAGAGAGAAAGGGTCACAGTAAGAACTTAAAGCAAAATAAATTGCACCAGCAAAGCTGTTCTCACTAACAATAACTACTGTTTAGCAGCAGATATAAAAGCACGTATAAATAAACACGGGGAAACACTGCTTGGGGTAATTGATATGGAAGACGTGTTACTGAACAACAGTTGGTTAACAGTTAACTTAATTTTCACTTTCAGCAAGTTTTGACTATCGTATTGATAGTGAAAAATGCCTGGATTTTGATGTCACCAAATCGTAAACATCTCTATGTTTTGTGATGTGCCCATGATGAAAGATATTATTATTACCAGAATATTGTTTATCATTGCAAGAGGTAGTATTGGGTAGCTGGTGTAGACAAGCATTACCTGCATTTTAGTGAGATTAAATCTGACATGAAAACCAAAAAATAAAAAATACTAAGTCAAGTGCAGAAAAAGGAGACACAGTGCAAGCAACAAAAATGTCTGTCAACTCCCACTGTCACCCATTGTTTCACAATAAATTAGATTTTGGTGTCAAAGACAACAATGTTTTGAATGGTTCAGAACTGGGGCCCACCGTCAGCAGAGTGAGACATTAAAAACGTAATTCCTCACCTGTAGGTAGTTCCCTTAAATTTGATCCAAGCAGGCAAGTAGACATCTGAGAACAATGAAGCTCCATCAAAACCACATTTTACTTATATATAAAATAATGCCAGGAGCGTGGTGTATCCTGGACCAACTTCCAAGTCATGTGAGAACATCTGGCAGACAACATGATGTAGCACATCATCGTTTGGTGTCGGTAAGACTGCGTTTTACAAATATTGCGAAAATTGCACCTGATATGGCTTTCTCTCTTAAAAAAATCCATGTTTGGGCTGGGAGGTCCAAAGGTCTGAGATCCTGATAGCCCCAGGATAATGAAGCATGAAGTGGTGTTCTGACTTCAGATGCCTGTCTTGATAAAGCTCCAAAAATAGTCTGTGGTGTTCCTCAATAAGAATATAACTGCCTCTGCAGTCAAAGCTGAAGAAAAAATGCATCTCCATACAGCCGAGCAAGGAAAGCGGAAGCTCCCAATGCTTGTGACCTTCTGGAATCAAATCACCAATCATAAGAGGTAGTAGTCTCACAAGGCACCATGTCTGGGCCTTTTACTGAGGTCACTGGGTCAGTCTATTATTGAGTTGATCAAGGGTTAAGAGTTTTTGTTCAATCAAAGAATTGAAAAACAAGCTTGATTTCAAACCTCCAGCCCCGTCTAAAATATCATGCATAACACCTGGAGTCACTTGTCAGTCTTGTTGATAATCAGAGCTGTCAACATTAGATTACTAATGGATCTGCTTCCGCTGCCCCCTGCTGGCTTCTTGCTTTGTGTGTATGTGTTCTTGTATGTGTCTGATGTTTGTTAGATTGTTGGTCTGTTGTGTTTTTTTTGTACATCTTAGCTTATAGTCCTTTTTTACTCAATGTATTGTATTTGCTATATTGATATGTAAATATATAATTGTACTCTCGTTTAGGCTGACTTTTACCATCTGTCTGGGGACTGCAGGTGAAAAATTGCCTTTTGGCTAACTCTGTCATATTGATAGAAATGTTTATTAATATGCATTGTCCATGTTATTAATAAATAAATACATTTGATGAGTGATGATATTTCTATCTGGGCTTTGTTTAATATCAAGGGGCAAATGTCTGATCACGTGAGTAATACACGAGTATAAAATAAAGAGATGAGGAGCAATTATGTGTTGATCATGTTTTGTGTACGTCACGTGTGATCTGAAAAAATGGAAACGTTATCGCCCGCCAGTTTCATTTGAACGCATATCAGGCGGCCATTGGCCCTCTTCTTTGTACAGAACGCAGAAGATACCTCAGCAATGGCAAGAACCAAGCAGACCGCTCGTAAGTCCACCGGTGGTAAAGCCCCGAGGAAGCAGCTCGCCACCAAAGCCGCCCGCAAGAGCGCTCCCGCCACCGGCGGCGTGAAGAAGCCCCATCGTTACAGGCCCGGCACCGTGGCTCTGAGAGAGATCCGCCGCTACCAGAAGTCCACCGAGCTGCTCATCCGCAAACTGCCTTTCCAGTATGAGGCGCGGAAGTTGACAAAAGTAAAGCGAATGCCGAGAGAGGGGTTGAATGTGCGCGAGAGAGGTTGAGTGTGCGCGAGAGGGGTTGAATGTGCGCGAGAGAGTGTGCGCGACGCGAGACGCCGCGAGAGGGGTTGAGTGTGCGCGAGAGAGTGCGATTGCACGCGAGATAAATTTAGTTGTATTATTGAGCTTGCACAAATTGAACCATTCTAACTCATACGGTAATGGTCAACGGAGGTATCCTGCAATTCTAAATATGTTTAAGACACGTTTTATAATTCTTTTTCTATTCTTTTTACAGTGCACTAGTTGTCAGTGCAACGATGTTCAAAGATATTTTACAGAACTAAACACTTGTGTGACAATATATGATGAAAGTATGCTCTCGAGAAATTTTAACAGCATGGAGCATTGTCATAGGTTAATGGAGGAACACTGTCGTATTCTATCCAGGATGTTGGACCATTTGAGACACCATCAGGTAATTGTATGTATAATTAAAGATATTGTTAGATATAAATAAAAGATATTCGTATCAGTTTAACACATTGTTTTTTATAGGACGATCAAGTAACTTCCATGCTTTCAGAGTTACACTACAGTTTCTCAGAAATGTTAATGCAACTGGAACTTATCCTTCAACCGCAACTTATACCAGCAATTCGAATATCTGTCTCCAGGACTGGTGGACGACCAAGGTGCCTCTTTGTCTTTAATAACAAACACGTTGGATGACAGGCTACATAAAAATACATGAAAAATATAAATATTTATCAGACTTCTTCATTTGCATCACAGAACATGACCATGTTAATGACAAATCCAATATTTTAAATGATTTTTAAACCATTAATGTTACACTTGACAAAGGCTGTTCTGCCTGAAATTAAATTTAGTAAATCAACCATAGTTATTTAATAAATGTGCTGTGCTTACTGTTCAAATATTTAGAAATTAAATCATGGGATCTCTGACAAGTGTGCAGAAGCCAAGATGTATTGACAGGACATACAGACATGACTATGCACGTCATGGTAATACATTAATCAAACTTTTGACAGTTTGACATAAATTACTGGAGAGGTGTGGATGGAGTTATTAACGAGTGTTCAGAAGGGAGGAGAGTTAGTTATATTTCAGAAGGGTTGAACAAAACTACAGTATATAATGAAAGTTACTTTTAAAATGTATTAGAAATCTGTGCAATAGTTTGACACAGAAATACACTAAAAGTCTGTATTTCCTAACTTACACAGGTATGATCTAACCAGTGAGCAGCTGATCCAGCTTCGAGAGATAGGAATGTCATGGACTGCTATTTCTACCTGTTTGGGTGTGAGCTGTAGAACATTACGAAGACGTCGTCTTCAGTATGGCATGGAGACTAATTTCAGCACAATTTCAGATCCTGACCTTGATTCACTGATTCATTTAATTATTAGTCAAACACCTAACGCCGGAGTCACACTTGTCCTAGGCAAGTGTTCTTGGACATCATGTTATGTATACTGTAAAATATTAATATAATGTCTCATTTGATGTAAGAAGTGCTTTTTATTTATGATGTTGACATTTGTATTGTTTGTTCATTTGTACCGTAGGAAGCCTCAGAAGTAGAGGACTCTATATACAAAGAAGGCGTGTCCGGGAGTGACTAGCGACAGTTGACCCTGTTGGCACCATGATCCGTACAAGACATGCAATTAGGAGGAGAGTATATAATGTTAGAGGACCAAATCATCTTTGGTATGTATCACAATGGCATAGGGTTTATTCCATTTTTAAATTGTCCAAAGATTGCTCGTGTGGGTGCTTGACCATTTTTGTTACCTCTATCAATATTTCATAGCAATCATTGTTTTTTTACTTTTACTTCGTTTAACCACAGCCACCATCTTTTGTCAAACAACAGATTTTGGTTTACGCAGGTGTTTCTGGGACATTCAATAATTAAATTAAAACAAGCAATCAACTCTATAGCTTTTGGAAATTTTTATGTTGTATGTTTTATATTATGTAGATAAAATACATCTGAGTATAAATTCTTATTTTTTTAGGCACATGGATTCAAACCACAAATTGATTGCATGGAGATTTGTGTTCCATGGATGCATTGATGGCTATAGCCGGACTGTTATTTACCTTGAATGCTGTACCAACAACAGAGCACACACAGTACTTAGTTTCTTTCGTCATGGTGTTGCAAGATTTGGTTTGCCTAACAGAGTTAGAGGGGACAGAGGTGGAGAAAACATTGAAGTGGCCAGGTACATGATAAACTATCGGGGAAGTGAAAGAGGGAGTTTTATAGTGGGGAGAAGTGTTCATAATCAAAGAATTGAACGCCTTTGGGGTGATGTCAATAGAGTTGTATCAGACTTCTACAAACAACTCTTCCAGTATATGGAACACTCCGAAATCTTGGACTCCACAAGCGAAGTACACCTATGGGCTTTACATTTTGTGTACCTTGTCAGAATACAGCGATCAGCTAGTGAATTTTGCCAGCAGTGGAACCACCATGCTTTAAGTTCAGCCCAATCCATGACACCCTTGGCAATGTGGCATACAGGTATGTTTTTGCAGCCAAATCTGGAGCTTCTAACACAGGAAGAAATCGATGACTTTGGTGTTGACTATGATGGTCCGATAGTTCAGGAAGATAATGAACAAATAATAGTTCCAGAAAGTAACCTTACATTCAATCCAGGCAATATAACACGTTTACAAGCCGCATGTAACCCACTCACAGATGACAGCAACTATGGCATTAATCACTTTATTTTTGTAAGAGATTTTATTTCAGTTAGTGCATACAGAACGTCTTGACTATATGGCATGAGCAGACAATAATGTATATGTGTTATTTACATTGTTTGTTAAACTCATATTGTATAATGTACTTTTTATATCATAAACTGGAAAATTAAACATGAACAATTACGTTTCAGAACTTCATTTATCATGTTTTGTAAAGAACATGACACAAATGCATAAACCTACATTGTTGAAGACATCTACAACTGTAAAAATGTGCAAAAACTTTATGTTTAACATTTCAACATTTCTTGGAATTACATTTAACAAAACCCAAATCCTTGGCAATTTTGAATAGCATAGATCATGTTATTTTTAAAATCAGTGTATGCTTGATGAACAGTTGGAAGAAACAGGCTGTTGGCACATGTATTTGCTTTAGGAAGTTGTGACAACATCTCATTCTTTTCAACATCGTGAAGAAAGTGAATGCTTGGATGAGGTCTCAGTCCCAAAGGTGGCAAGGTCTTTAGGCCCGTGGTAAAAAAGAAGATGTCACTGTACTGCAGCTCGCAGGGTTCATCTGTAGAACAAACATTGGTCAACATTTTTAGAAATAATGTATTTTATTTTCAAAATATAATTTACAAAACTCTCTGTAATATAAATTCTAATTTGTTCAGTCTGATTAGTTTTTGCAAACTAAACACAAATCAAGTCTTTTATGTTGATCTCCATTACAAGTGTCACGGTTCCCTCTGTTTCTCCCCATGTTTTCCTCTGGACTATATTACCCACGATCCTCCACTCTCCTGCCCCAGTGTCTCATCTGCAGTCCACTCACCTGATAGTCATCAGCTCCATGACAAGGACACTATATACAGTACTCTCATTCTGTTTTCCCCATCGTTGTCCGGTATTGTTTAATGTCAGTGTTTTGTTACTGTTCTTGCCACAGTCTGAACTCAAATTAATTCTACTAATTTAAGGATATATTTGAGTACCAAAATCTTAAAAGTAGGGAACCTCCTTTATAGTAATTACAGGCTAGTAAATGAAGGAATTAGAGTAATTTTGCTTGAAAACAACAAACATTTGAAGGACATCAGTCATGACACCATTACCTTGAATTTCAATCAGGAGGGTTCTCCAGAAAGATAGAACAAGGTTCTCTGTGTTCCTATTGGAAGAACCTGGTACACTCAATTCAGGCTGCATCAGTGCAGAGAAGCTGCAGTAGGTGAAGGGTTGAGGGTGATGACACATGACATTTGTAAAGGCGGCTGGGTTTTCCTTTATAGCCTCTAGAACTCCCAGGGTTTTCAAACCTTCTTTGAATCTGTTGAGTAATTAGAAAAGGATTAAATAAGAGTTACAAGTCAAAGATAGAAATTATAATAACACTTAACAACGTTAGTTATTTAACTTATTTATATTAGTATCTTTTAGTGTTGCTTTATTAATAACAGTGAAATAAAAAATTATAGTCCATAAAATTGGTATCATCAGGAATTGCACACCTCTCAAATGCAGACCGACTGCGACCAAGGCAGTACCAGTGTGCAGTGTCTATGGCAACCTTCCTGGCTGTTTCTTGGTCCTTTATAACTGCAAACGTCCCAGCCATATCTATGATGGGCTCAATATCGTTGAAGGCATCAACATCTCCAGAAGCCAACTATAATGAGGAAACAACAACTTAAAAGAATGTATGAGTTATTATTATAAAGAAAAAAAAAAACATACTCTTTGCAAGTTGATGCAAATCATCGGGTCTGTAACCTCTTCAACAGCAATGACTGTAGCCTCAGGGCTAGTTGTCAGTGCTTTAAAGAGGCTGGGTGAAATGAATTGTGGTCCAGGTCCCCCATGCACAACTGAGAGTGCAATGGCAACACCAGCATATAGATAGTCGTCATTCTGCAATGCTAAAAACAGTAATTGTAGATTTGACTGAGTATCATTCATTGGAAACTAATTTCAAGATTAACATGAATTTGAATGTGGTGCATGTTTATTACATCTACTGTTGAAATTAAGAAATTTGGCTTCATTAGACCAACAAACAATGCCCCTTGCTTAAGGTTCTCCATTAGAAGAGTGAAGAACTCCCTTCTGGGCCCACCAGAATCTACTGCTCCCTCACTTGTCCCCAAGTCATCCATAAATTTCACATCAATCCTCTTTGATGGACAGAAAGATTTCATAGACATTGTGAGTTTTGCACTTTCCCAGATGTGTTTTCTGCTAATATTGAAATACGATGCTCTGTTTTCATCAATTTTCTCTGCCAGGTTTTCTAGTATTCCTGTAATGTCTCTGAAATAGGAGATAAATACATCATCATTCACAAGTAAAATAGCAGTATAGTGACAGAATAATAAAAAATAAAGGTATCATCTGTATATCTATCTTCCTATTCATGGAGGCCCTGCAAGCATGCACTTTCTGGATATCTCCTAATTTAACACTCATCAATATATTCAACTCATCAGTAGATTGCTGAAATAAATAAAAACTGGATATTTACCGTTCTTCTGAACATGTGGACACATTTTCCTCTCTTTCATGTGAGAACTGTATACTTCCACAGTCACTGACATCGCTTTCAAAGAGAGCTGCATATTGCACCTCCCTAAAATAAAAAAATCTGAGTTTTAGAACTTTTTCCACACAAAATCATTGAAATTGTGTAAGTTCTACTGACAAAGTGTAAAAAAGTCATAAAACATGTAATAGAGAACAGTGAATGTTTTGAATTTTTACCTGTTGTTGTCCAGAAGACTTCTAGAACTCTCCTCACTGAACTGAGCATTAGAGACTTGAGGTACATCACTTGATGACATCGCAACAGAGCTGGCAGTGATAGCCATGGAAGAGATGATGCAACTGATGGATTATCGTTTTCAAACATAATCGCAGCATCTTGCAGTTCCTCACATACATCAATGAAGACAGTAGTGGACACGCTCCTCAAACTCCCTTCATTTGATGGAGAGTCATAGACTTGAGATACATCACTTGACATCACAACAGAGCTGGCAGGGATCATGGCCATGGACGATAATGCAACTGATGGATCATGATTTTTTAACATAATGGCTTCATATTGCTCGTCCTCAAAAACATCCATGATGACAGTTTCAGTTACAGAACTGCAGGAATCAAGTTTTTCAAAAGTATCCTTTAAAACAAGGAATAAAGAAGGATGTAGATATGAGCTGTAATTATCAGGGGAGATTATAGAATTAACCTTGATCATTAAGTATAAAGTAAGTATTTAGCAAAGTTGCCATACTATGGCTTAGTTTAGCTACTTTTTTGTCTGAGTAACGCTACCACGCACAAAGCAGAAAAACTGCCATACTAGTAGCATGACTTTAGGGTGGAACTATCTGTATGACATATGAAATGTTTTTGTGTGTGTTTTTTTGCAGTTCTGTTGGGTTTTTTTGCAGAAATTACAAACTTAACATTTTTTCCAGAGCGTACACAGACTGAACATCATTCAAATACTAATGGGACACCAAATAAAAAAGAAATGAAGTAAGAATATACATTTTATTATGTTGTAAGTTAATTTTGATAATTTACCTCTATTGTCGTCTCTTCCTCTATCAGCTCACTTGATGGCTGTAGGTAGATGGTCTTGTCTTTGAAAAGTTTGCATAGCACAGCCCCGTCAAGACTACGACCTGCCTCTAACACTGGCTTGACCAGCTTGGTGTATGTGGGCATCATAATTGTGATCCTAAGAAAAAATATCATACTAATGATATCATGATTATTCCTTGGTTTACATTTTTTCTTTTATACTTTCAAATAATTACACATTCTATGGAGTGAACCTGATTTAAATTTTACTGCTGGTAATATAGTCTTCATATAATTGTGTATGTGAAAATTCTGACAAATCTTGATTATTCATCATTTTACACAATACTCTCTAATAATTGAACAAGAAAAAATTACATAGCCTTACATTTTGTTCATACTGTTATATTCAAGGATATCAAAACCTAGTTAAAGTGATGGTTCACCCAAAAATGAACATTCTGTCAACGTTTACTCACCCCTTGTCATTTAAAACCTGTTTAACTTTCTTACTTCTTCAGATCACAAAAGAAGAAATTTCGAAGAATAGAGGTAACAAAGAAAAAAACTGTGGTACACACCTACTTGTGTCCCATTGCCATTAGTTTTTTGTCTACAGATGTCAATGAGTACCAACAGTTTTTGGTTACCAACATTCTTAAGATATCTTCTTTTGTGTTCTGCAGAAGAAAGTTATACAGATTTGAAATGACAAGGGTTGAGTAAATGATGACAATGTTAATTTTTGAGAGAATTAAGTGATCAGTTAGTGCTAGAAGGATCTACAATGGATGTTATCTTACTCTGTGCTGCTCTTCAGTTTTGAACTGAATATGGATCTGAGATGTTGCAGCACCTGCTGTGCATTCCAATCCTTTTGAAATTGTACAGCAGACACTATATGACCTTGTTCTGACAGGAATGTTCTAGTGCTGGACCTTGGGACTGTGCAGTCTCTGGGAGATGAAAGAAGGCAAACATCTCGGAGGAAGGGGACATGTTCTGACATCTTTCTCCCTTTTACCATGCCTTAACAGAAATAATGTGTTATCAGTTTACTAGTTAATATTTTGAATTATTAATGATGCAATGTGCATTAGTGGATTCATTTTACTGTACACACTGTACTATGATTTATTGTAATCTCTAAATTTCACCATTAAACATTTTAAAATGTCATGTATTTCTGCTTTTTCAGATAGTTTCAATACTTTCGATGCATTTAAAAATATTAAGCAAATGTTATATGAAGGCATATACAACTTGGTGTAACTGACATCATTGTCATGAACTGAATCAGGTAACGTTACAGGAGTGTCTGGCATACAATAGCATACAGTTTCCTGGCTAAGCACTGGACATCACACGTTATATTATATCATTACAACTCATATACATTAAATAATGAATACAGGCAGACAATTTCTAAAGAACATACCTGTTCCGTGACATGTTTACAGAACCTCTTCTGGCTGATCCGCAAAAGTTGCGGGAAAATTCAAATGCAGGCCGGCAAACAGTAGAGGAAGAAGTAGAATTGAAAAGTCTCTGTACTTCGCTTGTTGCTGTATGATTTTGACAATTAAGGTTTGTTTGAGCATTCAGAGCATTATCAATGTTCTCAAGTACCGTGGGACTTGAAAGAATATTATTAATGAGTCTTCTGGCTGCTTCAGACATTACGTCTCAAGTACAGAATTAACTAAAATGAACAAAACCTCAAAAACTAAAACTAAAAAAATTGATTTATCTCGCAGACAATTAAGCAATGTTTCTATAATTTGGTAATTTGTACGCGCGCACACTCTCAGTCATTTGACTCTCCCTCTCACGCGCATTTGCTCCTCGTGCACACTCGTTCTTTCTCGTGCACACTCGCTCCCTCTTGCGCACGTTTATGGTTGGCCCCCTCTCGCGCGTATTCACATCATCTCGCGCGTATTCACTCCCTCTCGCGCACATTCAACACTCAACTCCTCTCGCGCACACTCAACCCCTCTCTCGGCATTCGCTTTACTTTTGTCAACTTCCGCGCCTCATATTCCAGCGCCTGGTGAGAGAGATCGCTCAGGACTTCAAGACGGATCTGCGCTTCCAGAGCTCCGCCGTCATGGCTCTGCAGGAGTCCAGCGAGGCTTATCTGGTCGGTCTGTTCGAGGACACGAACCTGTGCGCCATCCACGCCAAGAGGGTCACCATCATGCCCAAAGACATTCAGCTGGCGCGCCGCATCCGCGGAGAGCGCGCCTAAGTCCCGCGTTAACATCACCACAACGGCTCTTATAAGAGCCACCACATCCACTGAACGATGTAATTTCCCTCCTTTCCCCGTACAAATCCGAGTAATTCATAACGTTAGAGTGCTCCACAGCGTAATGTCGCAGTGACGGAATCTAGTTAATAGTTTCATATTTAGTATATATATTTCCCTTTTGTTTCTCATCCTTACATTTGATTATTATTCTTCCATTGGACACAGTTTTAACTAAATGTATCTCTTTTTCGATTACTTTTGATAGCTTAACAGGATGCAGTTATTAAACAGTTAATCCATTTGCATAGCAAGGTTTCATAAAATAAAGTAAATAAAATGATAATTACGCTATGTAATGCGGTCAGCCGTTATATCGGGGTATTTTATAACAGCTTTGAACTCGGCTCAGCCAATCAGAATCAAGGACCAGAACTGACCATTTTATAACAGATCATATCACACTCCTACCCATTCAGCTCCACTGGCTTTCTGTTCTTCACCAGATCAACTACAAACTTCTTCAGTTAACCTTCATTATTTAACTCACTTTCACCCTTCAGATCTACACCTCTCCACATATGCTTAGTTCCTTCATGGCTGTACTATTATCTATAACATAATTCAAATGTAGCACCATGGCGGGTTAAAGCCTTCGGCTGCTCTGCCCCACGTCTTTGGAATTATCTCCCTCCACACACCCGTCAACTGGATTCTCACTTTCAATTTAAATCACAATTAAATATGAGTTGGCATACTCTACATAATTCAACTTTTTCTATATCAATATTTATTGTTGAAAAAGGTTTTATTTGTTTTACCTCTTGTTTTTACCTATTACTTGATTGTATTATTCATAAACTTGTTAGACTTGTATTAAAAGTGTCAAAATCAAGAACTCTCAAAAAACAACTGACACAATAATGTCTTATCATTCAACTGTCACTAAGAAAACTAAATTTTAAATAATAACAATATTGTGTATCACAGATAGTAGCAGACACACATCTGTTCATGTTGAATGTTTTTTGGTGCAGATGAAGTTGAGTTCTTGAGGTCGAGGAAGGCTGATCCACAGATGATCTCCTCCAGACTGAACCGCTCCAGCTCTGGGTTCACCGCTGCAGTCATTCAGTTGAATCTGAACCCCTGGAGCCCAATTCTGATAGCAGACGACCTCTCCTCGTACCCAGATCCAGAGATTCATGAGACAGTAATAGTGTAACCCCATCCACACCTCAGCAGTCGAGGCCCGATGAAGAACTTCAGTCACCATGAGCTGAATCTCCTGTGAATCCACTGAGACCAGATCCACATGATTCTCTCTGCAGTATCTCACAGCTTCAGTCCAGCTCAGATTCTTCTGGATCAATATCAGCTCATCTGAACACACAATAAACACAAACACTGAACATGACAACAACTGAACTGAGATCAGTTTCATCATGAAGAAACTTCTGTCTTCAAACACACACATTGACTTTTATTAACTCACCTTCATGACACACAAAGTGTGAGAGCTATGCAAGTTCATCATTCCATTTCCCCTCATTATATTTTGGCTGTACAATCTTCAGAACCACCAGCATTATTAGGTTCATTAGTCCCCCAGAATCTGAAGGCGGAGTCAGTGTTATCTGACCACTCCCACGAGTCTCTGAACAGACCAATCCAGACGGACATCTGAGGATCATTAATGATGTTGTGGATCAGGTGATTGTCCATCTGGTTCCTCACACTGGTCAGATCAGTATGATGCTGTCTGCAGAATCTCTGAGCTTCACTCCATGTTCTACTAGAAGTGTCAATGATGTATGATTTACTGCTGTCTGTTGAAGGAAATACAGATTCAAGTCTCGTGACTTTCATTCTTCTCATCACACTTACAGTTCAGAGGTGAATCTTCAGAAACTCTTTTCTTCTGAATGTCTCGAGTTAATGCAGAATGTGTTTGATTCTCTCTTCACATCTGGTTGGATTTCTCTCAGTCAATCAGTTTACAGTAAAGAGTTCATCACACACCATTAGTTTAACAAGTCCAGAGTGAAATTTTAGACATGTTATGATTTTTGAAGTGAAGGTTTGCTGTCACTCACCATTGTAGCAGATGAACTGTGACCTCACATTACAGTCCTGCTGACCCCATGTTCCATTCCTCATAACAGCACAATTATTTGTATCATTTGATGGTTCAGTTTCCCAGTTCAGATATTTCACAGGATCACTCAGAGACCACTTCCATTTATAAACATCTGTTCTCTTCAGTCCAATCCAGGCATACCACTGACTGTATTTCACAGTGTTCATCAGTTGTTTCATGTCATTGATGTTGGTGACTGTGGCCAGATCTGTGTAGTTCTCTCTGCAGTATCTCTGAGCTTCAGTCCAGTTCATCTCAATGTTTATATAGTGATAGCGGCGCTGAGAGCATTCAGATAATGAACAGAGAGCTGAAAGAGAGAGTTTGAGTCTTTATGAAAAGAGTCAATTCACACGACATTATAAAACAAACATAAAACCTGAAACACAAACTCACCAATGACAAGAAGAATGAAATATAGATTCTTAGCCATTTCTGAGGAAGAAACAATTTTGTTAACCATAATTTATAAATTCACAAATGTAAAATGTCTAACATAAATGTGTGAATGTGATATGAAAGTTTGTTACATGTCTGTCGTGTTTTGTAAATGTCCCTGAAGTTAAAACTGCATCTCTTCAGAAAGTCAGTTTATAAATTATTAATAAAGTTTGATTAGAAGTTATTGAAGATTAATTCACAATCTTTATAAAACAGAATCATGAAAAAAATGATTTTAATATGAATGAGAATGTCAATAGTTCTTACTTTTCATCTCTTGTGTGTTTCTCTGGTGAATCTGCTGCTGTGTGTGTTTATATGTCATTATATCACATCTGATCTTCAACACATCACATCATTTGATTATTTCTCTAGAAGACTCATTTTCATATTTCATTTCCTCCTCTGTTGTGTTTCACTTCAGAAAGTCTTATTTCCATATTTCAGGTGTCAGTTTTCTTTTTTGCATATTGTTGTGTTTGTGTATCAGCAGCGATGTTCAGAGTTTCTGCAGTGAATCAGACATTTTACTATAATAACAAATAAAATGCACATTTAAATTAAGAATCTACAGGTTTGGCACAAACTACCGGTAAAATATAAACAGATAAGTTTAATTTTCATATTTTTCTTTTGAGGTTTAAACGTGTTACATTAAATGATTATGAATATGAAACCATTGACTTTCTAAAACAACATGTTGTCCTTATGACATCACACTATTCATCTATCACAGTGTAAACCGCTGGTTGATAGGTGCAAACACTCTATTAGCTTTCTGTATGTTGAAGTCTTATAACACCATAAGATGCTGTTCGGTGACATGCGTTGAGTCAGTCAACAAACACTTATGTTGCTGGTGTTCCAGAGAAAAATCCCTCAAAGAGGTGATCCTAAATTAAAGTTATTCCCGGGTTTCTGTGGTGCGGACACAACTAAAACAAGTAAAGCTCTTGAATACAATGCAAAGGACTTTTATGGGGTCTTTTTTTAGAGTTTATCTGCCCCTGGCCATCTGTCCACACTTGACTTGCATTGTATGGAATTCAGCCTGCAAAATATCTCCTAAAAAGGTGACGAGGAAGTCAACAAACACATGAATAACAAGAGCTGATATTTGCATTGATGTTGTTGTTGTGTAATGTTTCCAAACTGAACATTCACACATTCAGCTTTGTTTCTCATTCAAATGAGTTTGCCTGAAACTGACGGCTATGCAGGATAGTCACGCGATTATTGTGTCCAGAGGCGCTTTAAATGAAATGAGACTGGGGATCAGCTCTTGAGGTACTGGCCTTTTTTGGCCCGCCAGTGGAACCTCTTACCATGTTGAGTCCAAATGTAACATTCACCGACTCATCAATCGAACGGCAGGGTCCTGGCTGTGTGTTCCCACCAAATGCGAATGAAGCGTTTTGCGCGAGTGATTTACATGTTAAGTCAATGCAAATACATGATAGGACATTGGCGAAAAAAAAATATCTTTGTGTTACTGGTGTTCTCATAGCATGGATTATTGAATTTTCTTGTTTTAATAAATTGTTTTGCTGCAAATGGATTCTCACTGCCTCGTTCCTTCCTCAACATTACAGAAAGAATTACACAAAGGTATCACCACTTTACATATAAACAAGAGCTGTGTCCCAAATCGCGCACTTATGCACTATTCTACGCCATTTTGTAGTATAAACAGTGTGAGTAGTGCGGTCACATTGAAAATCCTCAAAAAAGAAGTGCACTGTAAGTACCCGGGTGATTCACTTTTTCAACCGAAAATATGAAGTGTGGAACTGTGGACACGTCACGCACTCAACGGTCGCAGTTTCGCTTATGAAGCGGAAGGGAGGCGGGGCTATCTGCTGAAGATCAACATTGCAAGATGGCAGACGGTGCAGTTGTCACGGAAAACGCTACTTATGAATATAAGTTTCTTTATATGTCCACGTTATCAACATACCAAAAAACAAACAAGCTACTGGCGCATAGTTACAGTATGTAGCCGGGGAGCTAGCTCCGTTGCTTGTAGGGCGTGGCCGAGTACAGGGTTGGGGGGTTTATAAGCAGGCATTTGAGAGGACGCCAAAATATGAGGTCCTGTCCCTTTGTTTAGATCGCAAGTGTGTGAAAGCCTTTGGGTGTGCTCTCGTTGACATTTGTGCACGGCTATGGCCCGGAGCAGGTAGGCTAAGAGAATGTTGTTTTTATGGTCACAAAGCCTTGTTTGAAAGAACAAATCCTGATTAATACAGATGTGAACATTGCTTGGTAGTACTTCCTTGTTCTTATGAGTGGACGCCGTTGGAGAGAGCGGGTATGTGTATGAATAGAGTGGAGATTATCCCAGCGATTGTAACATATGGCTTTATTCGATCAGGGTAATGTGTTTTTAATGCAGATAAGTGCGTCATGGACTTGTAGACCATCAGTAATGCTGGGTGGTTTGATCGAGGAAATTGGTCCAGTGTTGATGGCAGTGTTGCAGGTAATTGAAACTGTTTTATATAGGGTTGAAAGGGTTTTTAAAGTGTAATATGATTAAAGGAAATATTGGTATTGTTATTTGAATTATAAAGTGTATTTCTGTGTTTCTTTGTAGTAGGTGTAGTTGTTCGCTGTTCCTCCTGTTGTTGCTTTGGTTGAGTTTTCACTTCGCTGGTCTGTCCCTGTACGTGGGTGCCGTTGTTTCCCATCTAGCTGTGGGCTATGATTGTGGTGTATTGGACTGACTAGCGAGGTGGTTTCTTTTCTTTTATTACTTTGGGAAGGGACATAAATAAACAGTCTCTTATTGTCTGGCCATTAGAACTTACTCCATACTACAGTGACGCCTACCGCACGTGGACTATTCTCTCGTGCATGGTTTGGTATTGTTTTTGGCAGGTCTTGTGTTTTTGGTTTTTGTTTGAAAGTGTATTATGAGTTTGGGACTTGGCATATGAATTACTTTGGGTCTTGAGTGGTCCTGTGCTTATGCCGCCATTGTATCTGGGTTTGGCCGTAGATAAATTAGACTTGTAGAGAGTGGGGGAGGGAAACATTTGTTACATGTTTCGTCTTCTATGGAATAATGTATCTGTTTGTTCTAATGAACTCTGAGGTTTTGAATAAACTCTTATTTTTTTGGAAAACCCTTGTCCCCTTGTGCGTACTTTAAAGCTCAAGGGTTTTCTACCCATGCCAAGAATAAGAGTCTCGGGGTTACAGTTAGTTGACTGGTGTTTCTTTATGATCTCATCTTGTCAGCAAGCTTTAGATACTTAAGTTAGCAAACTTCAAGCGCTTGTTGTGACATGTTTTTCCTATTTCTGTACTTCGTTGCAGAGTATGTGAGCAGAGTGGGAGCGAATTACAAAGCGAGCAACGTAATTTTGACCTGAACGAGGAGAGGGTTTTTAAAAAAAAATTCAACATTTTCTCCGCTCCAAGGATGCTCAGCTGCCTATAATGCAATGCAATTATGTGTTATGCACAGTTGCAAACTACAGACAGACGGATTTCCTAAAGCACATGTCGAGGAAACATGATGAAGTGCATGGAAAGAAAATCTGAAGGTTGGTAACACTGACACATAGCGCTGTGTGTCAACACTAAATGCTTATGACTCTTACTCATTACATTAAAAATATTTCTAATATAGAATCATTGTATTATCTCTTGTCGTGTGTCACTGTCGCACAGTCGCAGCGTATACATATAACATATGTAACACATATTTAGGATCCCCAGTGGTTCTGACAGCGCAGAGAGGGTGTTTTCTTTTGCTGGCCTGACGTCCAGCGGTCACTTATGTGCTTGAAACCCGCCACTTTGCAAAGCTTGTTTTTCTTAAAGTGAACTCAGCATTGGAAATAAGTGTAGCAACATTCGCGGACACAGACCTTTATTTGCTTCTCTCACCTTTATCACCCCCGTCCGCCGAGCGGCAGATCACCTACGGCGATTTGTCACTCACGTTTAAAAATCAACCACCCAACCACACCCGCACGCTTTCTTTCCCCAAATTCACTGTCGCTTTTTCCCTGTCACTGTCGTTTAATTTTTTCCGTTATTTTACAGATATAATAACCATTTGCCGTTTTTTATACTGTTGGTTTACCATTAAATGAGTGAAATTGTCCTGTTTTTTTTTTTTTATGTATACCATTAAAACACAGAAAATAACAGTTTTTTAAATATACATAAACTTTTTTAAATGATAGAAAATCTTTAGTTTTTTACAGTAGTTATTCCATTAAACTCAACGACGGTGACAATCAGCAGAATGAAAACTTCATGCTGCAATGCATGCTGGGTAACATCGTAGTATAAAACTCATTCATGACTCCCAGCAAATTGTTGGTATTTTATGTGCATAAATCATTTATAAGACCTTTATAATATCTGAAAGTCTCAAAACAGCTGGATCTCACTCTCTACTATCATACAAAGTGACAGTGTTTTAATCAACATTTACTCATGATTGTATTACCATCCAAGACTCCTTTGGCATTACTCAATATAACAGATGTGTTCTATACAGTAAACACAGAGTTACAGCAGCCAGAGGAAGTGAAGTCAAACACTGTAGAGCATGGGTCTGCAACCGGGGGTCCACGGTGGAACAGCAAGGGGTCCGCTAATCATGCAGGCACAACAGAATCGACGAGCACTTCCCTAGGAAAAAAAGAAGAACGTCTAAGGCTGACCATGTTCAGGCAATGAGTACTGCACTCTTTGCAGAAAAGAGGAAGAGCCGCTGGAGTAGTGTTTGGTTATCAGAGATTGTAAACATTTGACTGAGCTACTCGCTAAACTACTTTCAATTTCATCACAGTCCTACAGCTGCTCATAAGAATTCAGCTACACACTTTCTAAGATACCAACGCTCAAATAACAGCTTCATGACTTTAACATCGGCTGTGAAAGCTGTTCTGTGTAATACACTGATATTGTGTGTGTGTGCGCATACCTCTAAAACACTTCTATGAAATGTCCTTTGAAGTCCTGATTGCAGTCTCCTAGTCAATCTGCTTGTTTTATTGTCCAACTCGGGTCCAATATAAAAAAGAAAAACTAACGCTTCTGTTATTAGTATTAATTAATATAACCGGTCTGACGCCATTCGGTCCAGTGTAATTTCCCCTCGCCATAGTAGGAAAAAAATGCGATCTCTAACAAAGATTGACGTTTGCACATGCACTAATAGACCTCCGTTACACTTCGATAGTTGTCTGAAGTTGAAGTTGTCGCCATTGATCAAGCATCGCGTTAGTTCAGGCAGGTCACGTCAGTTTAGATTGCTCCAGCTGGCAGTCAGCTGTTCTGACATGCACCAATCCTAATCCGACACACACCACAGCGCAGCATTTAAATTCCCATTCATTCCGCAACACAGTCTTGGCAGCAACTCACCGGATCCCCCCCTCCATCCCCAACTTCACCTCATTTACTAAATAAAATCTGCGGTTCAGTGATCATGCGTTTGTGTATCACATGCATGTATATCATGGTTCTGTTCCATACCCAGGGGGGTTTCGACTCTCTGATCTCCCCGCCCCGTCCAGGAAATCGTGCCGGACAAGCGCGTGGAGTCGGCCCAGAACAGAACCATAACCCCAATACCAAATAGATGCATTACCATTCAATAAAATCTGTTTTCAAACGTAAGTGGTCCTGACTGAATTACTGTTTATTGCTAAAAGCCAAAGTTTATGAATACACGTGCACTGAGAGGGGCACCGACCAATCACAAGAGAGAAGCGGAAGCTTGCTGATATGGTATGGGTGGGACATTTTCACACACACTCTCTAAGCGGGGAACCAATCACAACAGACCTGGTCAGCTTTACCATTCAGAGCGTTTCGGAAGGAGCCCTTTATGTTGACCGGAGGAATTTCAGTTGTTTTGTGAGAAGAATGGCAGCTGCGAACAATAGATTTGAAATATGGGACATATAAAGCGTTTTTTCTTATGTGAAACATGAACATCCACTGTTAAACACCCAAAAAACATAATCAAAGCCTCAAAAACAGCAAAAGAGTGGGACCTTTAAGTTCATTAGCCAACGACATAAACGTTTCCCGACTCATCCTAAAATGCTTGATCCAATCGGTGTCACTGTAACTCTGCACCGTTATGTTCCAAAACAGATCTCCTTGTGGGCGATATTTCACCCATACACGTGGTTTGGTTTGGATTACACCTGCTGTTCTGTCTTTGCGTGCAAATCTTTGAAAATGTTATTTTTCTTTGTGCACTTCAAAACTTTTCATCACGAAACGACAAATATTGCTCTCTTTTCTGCTGTCTTTTTTGCGGGTCTAAAACTTTTGCTTGCGAGTGAAGCTGTATCTCAGTTGGCGGTCTCTACCCACCAAGATGAAAGGGCTTTTTCTATTGGTCACTCCCAATTGAAGTGACGATGACCACACCCACTACGTTTAAGAGCGAGCTTCCAGCAGAAATGGCAAACAGCAGTTCGTTAACGTATACTGGGTAAGATAACTAATGTAACATCTTAAACTCTGCGTCATGTGAACTCAATTATTATGTTTCCCATCTAAATACGTAACGTTAGCTAAGCCCGTCTGTAGTTGGTGATAGCGCTGATTAGCCAACAACACGTTAGCTAGCTCCCAGAGCCCCCAATAAGTGAAGAGCCAGCTTTAGGTAATCATAAATGTGGTTAAAATGTAAATATGCATTGCCAAACAAGCATTCACGAAATATATGTCTGTACATTGAGGGATTTGATATATTCATTTAACCATTTTATATTTCTAGATGTGTGAACAATGATCAATAATTATATGTGACTAATAATCAATAAACCAGACTAAGAGTATTTTTCCACACATTGTCGTCGCTACTTTATATGTTAAATTTTCATGTGATTGGCTAAGGACAATAATCAGTCGCGTCACGTGACCCCGTCCACTCAAATCGCGCATAGAAAATTTACGTCACACAGATTTCAAGACATCTGCCGCCAATTTAGTTTAATCACGGATGGGGCGAACGTGTGCGGCAGGCAGGGCCCGTCTCAAACGGCGCGTCTCAAAGTCAATGCGGGAAACGGACACAATACGAAGGCCACATGAAACTGCATTTTTCTAGAAATGTACACCAAATACAAATTTAGATTATTTTGTCTTGGATGGATTAAAAAAAATCCAAAGAGTAAAGTAAAGAGTGAACATTGTAAGTTATAATGCTTTGGTAAACATGAATCAATGAAACTGCTGAAATGGTCTACTGTAGAAACCTGCAGAGTGTTTTGAAAGACTCATATCTACCATGTGGACTACAGGAAGTGTAATGGTATTAGTGCAAGCACCAACAATTGGGTAACACACAGTGTGGTTTGGCATATGCTGTAGACAACAGTTTAATAACTATTTTAAATTCCTCCTTTCTGATACAAGCAGATGCATGTGAGCTTGCTCAGTCATCCACTGCATTATCTTCAGTGCAGACAACGTTTCTCCTGCTCCCCCCATCTTCTGGTTGTGTGTCTTCAGACGAAAGATATAGAGGACATTAGAATTTATGTATACCCTTTTAAATAATGGACTACAGTAGCATAATGTGAGGGACCGACGGGTCAAGGAAGACAACTCACGAGTCCCACTTGTACATATTTTGGGATCTTACTTTGTTTTCTTGAGGTAACAAGCCAAAAGGGATCGCCCAGAAAAGTGAAACTGGGTAACCCAACTTTATGCAACTTGCAAGGAAAACTTGGAGAGCAAGATTTACCAGACAATGGAGACTTATTCACAGATCAACTTATCACTTCTATCCCTGCCAACCAAATGCCTCATCTTGTCTTCCCACCACAGGAATGGATGAGCTCATCATAACACAAAAGGGGGAAACTAATCAATTCTAAACATAACATATAACATTACAATTTAAGACAAATATTATAAAATAAGTACATCTATAATAACAAATAACCTCAAATAATGAATCAACTCATAAATATGTAACTGAATGGAGGAGATTATTAAAAAGTCAATTTCAGGTTCTCTCCACGTCTCCAAAATCAGATAAATCCCCGTTCCCGCCCGACCGGAATTTCTCCCGCAGACGCCTCGTCATTCCGGTAACTCGTACAATGAAATAATGTTTAGTAAAAGGTTCGCCATATCGTTTATCAACTGATTTGTGTATGACTGCACGAATAAAAGAAGAATGCATGGATACCTGGGCTCACAAGCGCGCGCATGTAAATGTATATATTTGTATATGTGTGCTCGAATACCCATCCTTGTGCGGCTGATCTTTCAGTCCGTCACACATATTTACCTGGATATCGAATAACAGTTTATATTATTTAGTTTTAATCCATACCTTCAAGCTCAAGTAAGAAATCTTGAAAGAATTCAATGATTTTTTACTCTTTCAGTTGTTTAATCTAACCACCTTGGCTCATCTCTGGGGCCAGGTGGATACAATATAATGGGAGGCAACCTAAACGCAAAATAAAAGTATGAAAATGTGTTATATTATTCGTAATGTAAGGGATAATGTACAGGCAGCCGGTTGTTAAAGGGTCTTGTATCACACTAAGGGGCTTATTTCGCGATAACAGCCGGCTGCGTGTACATCCCGCTTATTACACGGATACTTGCCACATGAGAAAAAAAATTGACATGAAATGTGAATTTGAAATATGTTATTAGCTCATTTCTACCGAATGCAGACCTTCCGTGAGGAAAAGCCGCCCTTACAGAAAAGTCACATGAGTTTCACACATTTTTCACACGTGATCACATGTTTTTTACATGTGATCACGTGTGGCCACATGTGACCATGTGTGAACAACATGTGAAATTCATATGGACAACCTAACACCACAAGCGGGCAACATGTGATTACACGTGGGCAACATGTCACCACATGTTGCAGCACATGTGGAAAAGATGTTACCATAGGTTATGACATGTAGAGCACATGTTTAAAATGAGACTCTTTCCAAAGTGTAAATCACATCACAATACTGACCTTTCAGATTCACTCAGAAACACATTTTGTAATGTCAAACACAAAACATATGCATGTTAATGTAAATCTTTATTTAAATTATTGATTAAAATATTGGCCAGATACAGTGTTCAAATCAGCATGTTCACACTTTTTGCAACATTAACATTTGGTATTACTAATACATTTCATACAATACGAAAAACATTATAAATGATTAACATTAATAAACAAGCTACTGACCAAAAATGTAATACTGACCAGAAACAGTTAAGTTGTCAAAGTAATGCACTTAAAACTATTTAAAATTTAAGAACTGCAACATATCCACACGAAACAAAGTGCAGATGTGTGTGTATCACCGTGCTAAATGTGACGTGTGTGTGTAGATCTGTGTGCAGACCCAGGCTGAATGTGACTTGTGTGTTTATGTTGACCTGGACTGAATGTGACTTGAGTGTTTGTGTTGACCCATGCTGAATGTGATGTGTGTGTGTGTAGATCTGCGCTATTTGTGACGTGTGTGTGTCTGTAGACTTCCACTGAATGTGACTTGTGTGTGTGGGGATCTGTGTGCAGACCCACGCTTAATTTGACTTGTGTGTTTGTGTAGACCCCTGCTGAATGTGATGTGTGTGTAGATCTGCGCTATTTGTGACGTGTGTGTGTCTGTAGACTTCCACTGAATGTGACTTGTGTGTGTGGAGATCTGTGTGCAGACCCACGCTTAATTTGACTTGTGTGTTTGTGTAGACCCCTGCTGAATGTGATGTGTGTGTAGATCTGTGCTATTTATGACGTGTGTGTGTGTGTTTTATTCAATAATTTAATCTTGCTCTAAACTGTTTGGCATTAAACAAACTAAACAACTATTTTCTTGTCTGTATACTCCAAATTTGTCTGACAGTTGGCTTAGGTCCAGAACAGTTAATTCACCAAATTCAGAAGATATTGACATCACATGCTTAATCTGTCACCGAGATTCACCAAAGTAGCCTTGAATCAGAACCTTGCCCATGCTCTCTACTTCTTTTAGTAAGAGAAAAGATGTTACTATCTGTAAAGGTACAGATTGTGTGCCATTGTACAGTTTCAACAGAAATCCATTGCACCCTTCAAAACTGTATGCACTATAACACCACAGGGAGCCCCAGTTTCTGGTTCTGGTTAAGATAGATCTTGGCATTCTTGTGATGTTGGATGGAGGTTGAAACTGTTCAATTTTCCTATCTATTTCATTTGCTCTGGTTCCAATATACCAGGGCTCTTTGTGGAAAGAACTGTCAAACCACAGGGTAGACAGCTGTCTCGTCACACCTAAATCAATGCAGTGCATGGAGTCAACAATAAATCCAGAAACAATGTCAAAAAAAGGCAATGACCTTAAAGGTGTGGGTCCTTTTAAACCAAAGTTTTCACCAGTGCCTACATTTCTTTGGCATTTAATCATATCTGTGTGAGAGCGTTCTGTGACTTCTTCGTGAAAAGGATATACTTGAACATGTCCTCTACCTTTCTCAACTCTTTCCCCTGGATGCAGACACCAGTTGCAGCCAAATTTGCAATTGAATTGCTTGATATTTTATACGCACATCAAAGTCCAAACTTGAGCAAGGAGCACTGTCTTTGTCTCGATAGTCATCAATAGACCTCTGTAAGGATACAATAATAAATGTAATGCAGTTATTGTAACAAAAACGGTACCAGTAGTGTTTCCCATTTCTTACTTACTCGCCATATTCTGATTTGTTCTGCCATAACCAAAAACCAAAAACATTTTTAAACTTTTCATTATAAGATGCATTCTCTATTTTGCAATATTTTGCTGCATTGTTTCTAAATCCGCAAAGCGTGCATAAAAACTGTATGTAAACGACTTTATGTAAATATGTAAATGCCTTTATTAGGCATTAAGCTGTATAAAATATGATGGTGTGTTTAACAGTTCAGATAACAAACGCAAGTCCACAAAATCCTGTTGGAAACACTACTGTAACGATAATAATTATCATGTTCAAATGTATTCTTACCTCTTTATTATTGAAAACTTGGTCATCTTCACTCCAATCAGAATGAGAGCTGCACAGATATTGTTTCTTGTGTTTTTTTATCTCCAACTGATGCATAAACAGGACTTCACTTTACATCTATATTTGCTTACCTCTCATCGTCATCAAGCGGATCTGAAATGAAGTGAATAATATTAGGTGTCTTGTAATTTAAAACTTAGTAACTAGGTATTTAAAAGTACAAATAAAATATGGCAAAACATAAAGTCAGAAGCACATTTTCGGTGGACTTAATGAATATTTATGTTATGCTACCTTCATTTTATACATATATAAGTGATCAGACAGATATACCATTAAGACAGAAACGTCTAACGTAAGTTTTCGTAAGCTGACTCATACATTTCGCATATAATGATTCGAATACAGAGTGTACAAATTAAATAACTTTGTAAAATCATTTATTACATTGACGACAGTTTTTCATCGTTTTGATATCGACTCGGTAGTATTTACGTGCAACTCGGGAAAACTGTAACGTTATTTTCAATTTCATTTGTTGACAGCAACATGGCGCTGTTGACGTAGCTGCAAAGGGCTAAATCGACATTTGGTTCTATGCTAGCTGTCCAGGACAGCCTATCTTAAGTATTTTAAGCTGGCCACATTATTGTTTTCACTCTCACTAAACTAGAGATATTCTTTAGTATTTACGCTTAATAGTTGATAAAAGTTCATTCGCACGCGTGCTTTTAAATACATTTAAAAGTCGCTCGTGTGGAGTCCTAACGTTATATGGTGAAGATGTATTTCATATGCCAGACAATTAATTTACCAATTTTAGCCATACGATATCTTGTCGTCCGTGGTAAAGGCTCGTTGTAATCGCACAAATATCTTCTGTAATGTAACTTCCTCCTCTTTCTTGACGGCTCCATTTTGTAAAAACATAAACGCCCGTCACCCGCACTCACTCTTCTCCTCCCTTCAGGTTACGCTCGAGCAAAGAAGAACTTGACTTTTGATGGGATGATCTGATTGACTCTGATCTGTTATGATTGGTTGCAATTAGCGCGCTATTCACCTTTTGTTGCTAAGGTAAATCTAGTCAGACAGAGACTACCGTAAGATAAAGCTGCAACCATGTGTATGTGCTTATAAAATGGATTAAAGAAAATAAAGTAATTGTTGAATTAGAAAAAAATGTTAGAGACAAAAAAAATGTAAAGTGACCCCGAGAGGATCGGCCTGGTGGAACACGGTGCATTAGGAACAAAGCCACCTAAAGGCGGTTGGAAAGCTTTTCCGGGCCAAGTTCTCAGTATAAACGGTAAGTTATTATTTATAAATATTAACCAGCGAACACATTATGTAATTGCTTTTTTGTAGTTGTAATTTTATATTGGTGACGTAATATACTATAGTAATAAAGTACCATAGAGAAGTCAAAATGAATGGAAATAAGCCTACATTACTTTATTGTAACGTTAGAAGCGCGCGCCTACTGTGTTTCAGTCTCCAGTCAGGACTGGTCGTTTTTACCGAGTTTTAAATGACAGAAAGTTGTTCTGACAGGAAATTTCGTTTTACTATGTAAAAGACATACTTCTAAACAAACTAACTATTAAAACATATGACAGTGAAGTCTATGATGGTGTTTTTTCAACATTTTTGTATGCTTTTATATTAGTTTTAAAGTAATAAACAATACTGGTATAGGGTTTAACAGGAAAATTATCATGGCAACTTTTGTCCAGTAATATGACAAGTTCAACAACCTTATCACTTTAAATAACTTTTTTTGTTACTATTTGCATAATTATTTACTCTAATTATTTTGTCAACTACAAAATGCTTTTATTATGCTAAATTAAAACTGCTATAATGTATATTTATAATGTTCAACATAAAAATGTATTACCCACCCACGATTATGTGCAGACATTTTAATGCAGTAGGTGTCAATCACTTCTTTATACAGAGAGCCTTAGGAAAATAAGAAAGGCAGAACGTCAGTGGATAGAGACACACAAAAGGTGGACTGCATCAAAACCAGAGGTATGTTACACTATTATATGGCCGCCCCTAAATGAAAATCGAATATTCATTCCCTTTAAATAGGTATTCTCCCATTTTTTCGTCTCTTTTAATATCTCCCTTTTTTCTCAATTGTTCTGCATTTTCAAAATGCTTTCTGATTTGTCAGGCTACATTATCCAATGAGGATGATGGTTTCTCTGATGATAAGGGTGAAAGTCCTCAAAACCAGGAGTTGGAGGTATGCTCTTACACCCGAGTTTGTATACATATTTTTTTGGCTTATTACTTATTATACAGCGCTGGAATACTTGATGGGTCGTTGCGACATTGCAAGGGTTGTCATTTTCAGATAACAATTGCTCAAACTAGTAACACCCTGTAACCTGGCAGCTGCAAATAATTTTGACCGGTGCAGTTTAATACTACACAAAATTAATTATAAATATGTCTTTTAATAACATCTCTGATATTATTTTTACAAATTAAACCAAATTTCGGGTTCATGGCATTTGATGGCCGTGTCTTACCTTAACACCAAAAGTAAAGGCAAAGGTCTACATTAAAAATGAGCTAATAAAATATTTCAAATAATTTTACATGTTCAATAATTTATCAGGTAAGAAATGTAATAAGTGGGATAATGTACAAGCAGCCAACTGTTATCACGAACCCTTTCAGCATGATACAAGATCCTCAAGATTCGCATCAGGTCCTGATCACGCTGTCAGAGCTTATTTCTGCGATAACAACCGGCTCCCTGTACATTATCCTTTACTCATCATCATTAATACTCACCACTCCATATACTTGTTTTTCAGGATGATTCATACTGGACCCCAAAACGACCCAAGGTGACATAACCTGCTTTGTTTACACTTAATTATGTGCTAAAAGTAGGCCTATCCTTTTCTGACTAGTTTACCATTTTTACCAACACTTGATTTTTTTACTGGATTCCTAAGCAACAGCTAACGAAACCATATTCTGGAATTGTCACATCCAGGACAAAACAAGTTTTCTAGCCCTGATAATACTTTTTTTAAATATTTTTTTGATTAAACTGTTTAATTACTCATCCTCATGTCATTTCAGTTCTATTGTTTTGCTGAACACAAACAGAGATATATTAAATCTGTGAAACAAAAGACTTTGGAATGACAAAGAATTATTATTAATCATTATTTGCTGACAGATATTTAACCATATTTTTTCTATTGTATATTCTCTCCACTAAACTTCCTCTTTCTAAACTAATAGAAAGACTACAAAAATGAAATTAAGGACCTTGAGGAGAGAGACTTAAAGAAAAGGACAAGGAGATAAGGCGGTTGCGTAGGTTGAACATTCAACTGCAAGAGGGTAAAAAAAGTGCAACCATTTTGCAGTATTACTGTAATAGGTATTTTTTTACTGTCAGTTGATGATCTCTTTAAGTTAAATGTGCATTCCTTTGATCTAATTGTAGGACTTGCAGAGACAATCACTAAAGCAATAAAAGATGCTTTTCAGGCAGCTCAGTGTGCCCCCAGCCACCCAGTGCCCACATCTAGCATCCAAGAAGATTTTCTTAAACAGACCGAAGGGATAAAGGTATAATATACATAGTCAGAAAAGGTGATATAAACTTTATACCATGCTGTTTTTGTTCACCCAAAATGAAAAGGCTGTCATCTAGTACTTACCCCCGTGTCATTCAGAATCCAAAAGCCTTCATCTGTAAAACAGAAATAATAATTTTTAAAGAAACAGATGCACATATTTAAATGTATTGTAATATCTTCTTTCATCTTTACAGAACAAGTCAGTTACAGAGTTAATGAATCCTGTTGCTCTGGATTACACTCAAAGATGTGAGAGCTACAAAAAACTCACCAGATCTGTGATGGACTCTGTCTTCAAGCTAGAAGAGATGACAAAATGCTCCGTCACAGGAAAAAAAGGGCTTGTTGGAGAACAAAAACCAAGCCTTGACCAACATAAAGTTAGGCTTGTAATAGGTGAGCCCACTTCAATTGCTCTGCAGGTCTAAAGATAGTTTAAAATGGGATCTGCGAATAGATGGTTTCATCAGACACACGCACATTGCCACTGGCCTTAAGGCAACATATGGTTTTCCTTCTATATGCATATTCCTTATCAAATAAGTGTTCAAAGATGTGTACCAAACTGATCTCCGTGAAATCAGACTTAGGTCTTTAGAAACAGACAGTTGCATGTTATTAGATGTAATCTACTGTAGAGGGACTTTTATTTTTGATTCTTTGAAGAAGTCTATCGGAAGTCTATGGGCCAGTGTTGTTGCTGCTGAAACCATCTATATTAAATTCATATTCAGTGATGGTTGACATGTTCAATGTTAAGGTGAATACATGTTTTTTGTCACACCGATTAAGTCACGGAATATTAATTGAGAAATAATGCTGCATGAATTGGGGGAAAATCTATTGATTTTCAGTATCTTCACTGTTCGAGGTTTCTTCTAGATGTAACCAGAGGAAGTAAATAAGCTGGAATGTTTACATGACATTACTAGTTGATTTCCTAGTTGAAATTTCTTTGCCTTTATAATGTATGACTCTGAAATCAAAGTCTGCATGGCACAAAAATTAAAAGACCTGCGGAGACGAGCAGAAAGGTAAACACTGTAAACTATAACCAACATATAACCTACTGATTATGTCAAGATGCGAATAATTCAAAATCTTTTCTTAATTGGTCATGACATATGTGTAAGATCTTATATATTCATACGCCATGACAAATTTAGAAAATATTTATGATTATCAGCATCTTGGCATAGTACAATATACAAAAAAACGTCGGATGTCAAGCTGGGACGTTTCAGCAATATCAAAAAATATGTCCATTGTCTTTTTTTGTCAAAATTAGGTTTTAAATAAATTATTCTATATAACATCAGGTCTATCATCAGTGTAAATGGCTTCAATTTGAAAAAAAATTGTTGCGAAAGAATAACAAATTATAGTAGCAAGCTGATGTTAAAGGACATTCCCGGCAGAGATCACCCATAGATTACTACAGACCGGTAGCCTAAGGATAATGATAAAATGATAAGTTCTGAATTCGGAAAGTTTAATTAATCTCTTCCGCAATGTTTACATTTTTTCACAATGTTTTCGAGGCCGATGGGTGGGAGAGAGTGACTGCGTTAACATAATGATCTTTAATCCTAAAAATCCCATTCCTGCAAATTGTAACATTCAGCCGACTTCTGATAAACATCATTTTTGTTACATACCAGGTATGCATAAAATTAGGAAAATGGCTTGAACCCAGCTTTCATACGATATCAAAACCTGTAATATGTAACTTTGCAACATGTGATGGGTTTTCCCAGATTTCTTTTATTGTGTTGTATTTTCTTAGTTATTATGGCTTAAATCAAAACTAACCAACCGCAGTGTGATTGAGATTCATTGGAATGCACAATCAAAAAACATGATTCTTGAAAATGGATTTATAGCGTTTTGGAAACAAACTCTTCATATATATATATATCAGTCGCGATTTCTTTAAGACTGCAAGGGAAGCTCAGCTTCCCCTATAATTGTCAAAAAATGAATGGTCAAATATATGTAGTATTATGTTAACATTTTATTGACTAAAAATGCGTTAAACACGTTCATCTCGAACGAAAACAATTTCGTTCAGAATCAGCTACTTAGGTCGGCTGACTCGATTTCCTTCTCATTCATTCCCGTAGCGTACAGTGCATTACTCTGTTGAAGCCCAGCGTCCATTGACTTCAATGGGGCTGCTTTAAACAGTTTTTTTCAGTGCTTAGAAACAAGACGGTCATTGGATAATGCTGCGATTATGTCCCGCCCACGGACGCTCAGCGTCTCTGGGATGAATGGAGGAGTGGGCTGGCCCGGACTCCGAGCGTCTGCGTGATGATTGGAGGGTCTGTCATCTCTTTTTAATCCACTTTTATGTCCTAAAACGCTCGTTTTTTGGGGTCGACAGTTTATAAAAACGTATTTCTTGTTTTTTTTTAGCTTGTTTGCTATACACATTGTCACATATCAGCTTTTAGACATTTTTTATTTTTTTATAAATCATAAATGACAAGGAGGCGGCAGCTTCTCGCAATGCAAAGAGACGGTTGGTGTGGGCGTGGTCTTCAGATTATGACGCGTATCACTCTGTGTCTCCATTTCCAACTCAGTCCCATCGCGGATTTTGCATGTGTAGTCGAAAGACAAACTGCTGCAACCTTCATCGTATATTTCACACAATTTCACACCACATTCATTTTTCAGTTTAACATAATTCCCACATTTCCTCCCGTTGAGTTAAATATATATATATATATTAGATCGTTTGTTCATTAATTCATATAGTCTGAACTAGCCAGCTAGCAAACTGCACACGATGGCAGACAGTGCTAATATTGTCGACCTGATTTTGGCAAAGCCATTAGAAAGTCTTCCTTACGAGGAGAAACTTAGAATTAAACAGCAGGGCAGATCAACACCTAAGATTGATTTAGTGCAAAAGATAGGGAAAAGTAACAGGTCTTTTCAGCTCTCCTGGTATGACAAAGTTAGCTGGCTGACTGGAAGTGCTGTGAAAAAGAAAATGTACTGCTGGCCATGTCTCTTGATGAAACCATCTCATGGATGTGTTGTTTGGTCAAAATTGGGGTTTGGAGATCTGTCAAACTTTGACAGGGCATATAAAAGGCATGAAAATAGCAATGAACATGTGAGTGCATGTGCAAGATTAAGTTGCATGGGCAGGATCAGGGTTGAGCATGCAATCAATGAAGGTGCTCGCATTCAAGTGGCTAAACATGATGAAACTGTTAAACAAAACAGGGCCTTCCTAAACCGCCTTATTGATGTGACATCCTTGCTTGGCCGGCAGGAGCTGTCATTTAGGGGACATGATGAGAGTAGTGAATCATCCAACAAGGGGAATTACAGAGAGTTCACAGAAACATTAGCTAAATATGACTCATGAAATTCAGGATGCTCCCTTTTTTGGATGGCAGGTGGATGAAACCACTGATATATCCTGCCGTGCCCAACTCTCTGTCATTGTTCGCTATGTGGATAGTGCAGGTAAAATTCAGGAGCGCTTCATTGGATTTTTTGATGTTTCTGGGGGGCGAGATGCTCAGTCCGTTTTTGATGTTTTAAATGAGAACATGCAGGGCTACAATTTTAAGGATAAGCTTGTGGCACAGACCTATGATGGGGCTGCTGTCATGGCTTCAGCTCTCAATGGTCTGCAGGCCAAAGTGAAAGCAATAGCCCCCAGTGCAATGTTTGTGCATTGCTATGCACACAGACTGAATCTGGTGCTGTCACAGGGGGCCAAATGCTTACCTGAGTGCAGAATTTTTTTTGCATCACTCTCTGGGTTTGCCACATTTTTCTCAAAATCCACAAAGAGGACGTCTTTTCTGGAGTCTGCAGGCTGCTCAAGGTTGCCCAGAAACGCTCCTACTCGATGGAATTTCACATCACGGATAGTGAGCACTGTGGCAAACAATTATGATGGCCTCCTGCAGACATTTGATAACATCATTGCAGATACGACAATGGATGATGATACACTGGATTGTGCCAAAGGCTTCGTGAAGAAACTGGAGGATTTTGAGTTTGTGTTCATGTTGTACACATATGAACAAATCTTCTCTGAGACTGATGTGGTCTTTGATATTGTCCAGCAGAGAGATGGATGTTCTTTACTGCAAGAAAATAATTGAGTCTCTTCTTGCATTTGTCAAAGAGAAGAGGTCAGAGGGGGCTTTCCAAGCTGTTTATGCCAAAGCAGCAGATCTCACATCAGACCCAAGAAATGAGCCCATGAGAAAGCGCCGTCTGACCCAATTGCAGGATCCCCAAGAGCGCTACAGAAATCTGTACATGGCCATCCTTGATAACATCTTGGAGCAGATTCCTCGACGTTTTTCAAATTTGGAAAGTATGCTTTTCTTAGAATTAGTCAATCCAGGGAAATTTGATGACATGAGACAAGCATTTCCAGAGGAGGCCTTCCAAAGTGTCCTGAAAAGTTATGGCCATCACTTTGATTCAGGGAGACTGAGGTCTGAACTTCAAGTCCTGTATTCAGATCAGGACTTGCAGAGTAACAGGGGAAAGCTGTGTGATTACTTGGTGTTCCTTAAAGACATGGAGTTGGACAGTGCAATGCCTCAGCTTTACAAACTGTTCTCATTAGTGGCAACAATTGGAGCTACATCTGCAGGTGTAGAAAGGAGCTTCTCCTGTTTAAAGCGGCTCAAGTCCTACACCCGTAACACAATGGGCCAAGGCCGTTTAAGCAGCCTAGCTCTGCTGGCCATTGAGAGGACACTGGTCAAGTCACTGGAAAAGACGCCTAGTTGGTACGACAGGGTTACAGAGCATTTTCTTGAAAAGGAACGTAGGGCAGAATTTACATATAAATAAATGGACAATTTTTATGATTTAGGCCGAAAATGAGCTTCCCCTCTTTAAAACATCAGCAGCCGCCACTGATATATATATATATAATTCTGCTCTAATTTTTTATTTTGTTTTTGAATCCTAAAACAGGGAGCCTACTGGAGGAGATGCAGAAGACTAATGCACAAACACACAATGCACAAACAAACACTCTATACAGTAATTGTACTTGGATTTTCTTGTTCTTAACACAAAGTTCTTGCCCTCTACATGCACACACACACACACACACACACAGACAGACACACCTGTACACAGATGTTATTTTTGCTCATTTTATGATCAGTAGTTTTTAAGGATGTTTGCAAATAAAATCTCAATGTTGTGCCTTTTGCAGTGCTGTTTAGTGTGTCATGTTTAGATGTCTTTCCTCTCTACATCACAGCATGGAGCCTCCACTTTGCATACTACCAACAGCTTAACAATATAATGGCTTGCCCTTGGCGTCAAAGGTTATGGTATGATGAATGAATAAATACAAACATTACTTCTTCCTCTAAAACAACCTAAACTAATTCTGCTTGCAGACCTGTACATTTGTAGATTATGTTCCCTTTCTGTCGGTCTCTCGACGTTGTGTCGAGAACGACAGATGGGGTTCGCCCTTGAGAACCAATCAACTCTGACTACTATAGAAAAGGCCAATGAAATTTGGCGAATGAAATTTGCATGCCGGGCTCCGCCCCCGGATATCCGGTATAAAAGGAAGCCGGCGTGCAGCATTCATTTACCTTTTGTTCTTCAGAGCCTTCGCTCATGACTACGAACAGAACGAATTCTATGGATTCTTCTTCTTCTTCTACATTGCTGGATCTACGACGTGTAGCAGCGGATCGTCCCTACCTGCAGCGACCTTCCCCTGGGCGTCTCGGCAGTTCCGGAGGTGATAGAGATTTTTTCTAAAAGGTCCTTTTCAGGACTGACTGAGCATTCTCCAGCGCGGCATGTCCCGCTGTTCTCTTGGGTGCGGCACCCTCATCGAGGAGGGGGATGGACACGATCGCTGCATTAGGTGTCTGGGCGTCCAGCACACTGAAGCAGCGTTCGTTGACACATCTGCCCGCACTGCGGGCAGATTGTCATTCAGAAGTTGCGGTCACAGGTGGCTGTCTTCCTACGGGAACCAGCCACCATTTCGTCTGCTACCCGGGCGTGACATCTGTGGCTACGGCCCCGATGACCACCCACGTTAGCAGCGTTAGTGATATGGGGAACTCTGCGAACGTAAACCCGCCAGCCAAGTGCTCACGGGCCGATCGCACCCCGATTCGCTCTTCTGAACGTTCCCCAACCGGCGGTGGCATACCGTCCGGATTCTCACGCACACACTCGGAAACGATGTGTGACGTAGATGAGATGTCGCTCGCAGCATCGGAGGGAGATTGGCATCCGACTCTGACGAATCCGAGCTCCAGCCCCAGCGGTCGAGTTCAGGAGGAAGCAGAAGTGATGTCATCCGTGCTAACCCGGGGATATGTGGTTCTTGAGGTCGGAGCGCGGTGCAAACCGCGCCCACCCCGGGTGCCATGTTTTTCCCGGGGGTGCATGAGGAGCTGTGTAAAACTTGGAGCGCTCCACTCACGGACCGTTCCGGTGAAACCAGCTCCGGCTCCCTTACTTCCCTCGATGGTGGGGCAGCCAAGGCTACGTCGAGATCCCCCGGGTGGAACGTCCGCCTGCGGTGCACCTGTGCCGCGGACGGCTACCACCTGGGGGGAATCGGCCACGCCTACCGTCCAAAGCGCGTAAGACTTCGGCACCACTGCTGTCGAAAGCTTGCGATGCCACGGGCCAGGCTGCCTCCTCTCTCTATGCCATGGCCATCCTGCAGGTCCGCCAGGCCAAGGCGTTGAGAGAGCTCCACGAGGGTAAGGCCGACCCGGGTATAATGCAGGATCTCCGTGCCGCCGCTGACAGCGCTCTATGGGCGACCAAGGCGGCGACACGGACCCTGGGTCGGACGATGTCCACGGTAGTGGTCCAGGAGAGTCACCCCCGGCTTTACCTTGCGCAGAAGAGTGACACCAAGGAAGTCCGCTTTCTTGATGCACCCATCTCGCAGGGTGGGTTGTTGGTAACACCGTCGAGGACTGCGCTCAGCAGTTTTTGACGGTGAAGCAGACAGTGGCAATTAGCCACATTTTCTCCACGCCGCGACTCGGCCGCCTAGGCCTCCGAGATCCCGCGTGACGTCTGCTTCCCGGCAACCCAGGACCCCTTCGACATCGGCTCCGGTTTCTGTGCCCCCACAGGCGGCACCCCGGAAGCGGAGGTCGAGGGGGAAACCTCCACCCCGTCAGCAACCTTCTCCCGAGAGGGGACACTGACGGGAAGACCCCAAGGAGAACAACATCGGGCCCGACCTTCACAGCCACGGCTCTGATCGGTCGGTACGGGACGGCTCCTGCCTCGTCACCAAAGCCGGGCCCTTCTCAGGGCCTGGCGCCCACTTACTCACAGAGAGTTCTCTGTTTCCCCTGGGAGTTCATTCCTGCCGATCGCACACTCCACTGGACTGTGCCCGGCAAACCCGACCCCACGCCCTGGCGAGGCGTAGGGTCATACACACACGACAGCTGCTACCACTCTCAATGACAGTGCGTGCAGCTGTCCCGCCAGGCAGGTAAGTAGGCAGAGCCAACCTTCCCTCCGGGGCCCCCTCCCCGTGACAGGGTTAGCTCCGCCAGCCATCGAACCACCCTCCATGGGAATGGTGAAGCAGACCGTCCCCTTGGTCCCCCTGTCACAGTCCCTGGGAGCTCGAGAGCTGCCCACACTGTCTCGGTGGCTAGGGCAGACGGTCCGTCTTGGTTACTCGATCCAGTTCGCCAGAGACTCTCCCAAGTTTTGGGGCATCATCTCTCCCTCTGTCTGAGGCTAGGGACGCCTACATACTTCGGGTAGAGGTCACCACCCTTCTGGCAAACAGGCATCGAGTTCGTCCCTCAAACCAAGATGTTCGGTGGGTTACAACCCGCACTTCATCGTTCCCAAGAAAGACGGCGGGTTGCGCCCCGGAGGTCTGCGTACCCTGAACTAAGCACCTTCACAAGCTGCTGCTCAGGATGCTCACGCAGAGGCGCGTCCTGACACCCATCAGGTGTCAGGATTGGTTCGTGGCAATCGACCTGAAATCCCTTTCGGTCTGTCCCTGTCTCCACAGTCTTCACGAAGATCGTGGAAGCCGCCCTTTCTCCCTGAGGGGAGGAAGGTGTGCGGGTACTTAACTATCTCAACGACTGGCCTGACACACTCGTGAGATCTGTTATGTATACAAGGGGCCTGGTGCTCCGGCACCCAGATCGATTGGGAATCCAGGTCAACCGAGGAAAGGACTAGCTCTCCCCAGGGCAGAGCATCCTCTTTCTCGGTAGGGAACTCAACTCTGTCACCATGTCGGCGCAACTGTCCGCAGTACGCGCCCAGCCGGTGTTGAACTGCCTGGAACATTTCAGGCAGACAGCGGTCCCCCTGAAACAATTCAGAGGCTCCTGGGCATGGCGTCCTCGTCGGGTGAGACCCGTCAGGTTGATGCACATGAGACCGCTCCAACACTGGCTTCAGAGCCGAGTTCCGAGGAGAGCGTGGCACACCGGCAGCAGGCGCATGGTGATGACGCCCTGCGGCCGACGCACCAAAACCCCTGGTCTTGCATGACTTTTTCGACGGACTAAGGTCCCTCAGGGCAGGTTATGAGGCAAGTCGTGGTGACGACGGACGCCTCCCTGCAGGGGTGCGGTGCAGTGTGTAACGGGCACGCAGGCGGGGCATTGGGCGAACCCCCACCTGCGCTGGCATATCAATTGCCAGGAGTTGTGGGCAGTGCTACTTGCACTGAGCAGGCTGTGGCCTCTCGTGCGGGACAAGCACGTGCTGATCCGAGGACGGCACTACAGCTGTAGCGTACATCAGATCTTAGGGTGGCGTTCGCTCACAGCAGCTAACACAACTTGCTCGACGCCTCCTCCGGTGGAGTCAACAGGTGATCCGTTCCCTGTGGGCCACACTCACCTCGGGCAAACTGAACTAGACAGCCGACGCGCTCTCTTGTCAGTTTATGCCTCGTAGAGAGTGGCGACTCCACCCCCGCGTAGGCCGCTTGGTACTCCCTGGTACTCCCTGTCCGAGGCTCTCGACACGGATATCCTTGCGCACAGCTGACCGCGGGACGGGCGGAAGCACACCTTCCCCCCCAGGAGCCTCCTTGCACAGACTCTGTGCAAGGCCAGGGAAGAGGAGCACCAAGTGTTATTGGTTACACCGCACTGGTCTAACCGCACTTGGCGTCAGAGCTGATGCTCTGGACAGCGACTCCCCCTGACCCATTCCCCTGACAGAGGACCTGCTCTCTCAGGGGAAGGACACGTTCTGGCATCCCAGATCAGACCTCTGGAACACCATGTCTGGTCTCTAGACGGGACGAGAAGTTCCTGAGTTGGCTACTCCCCCTCTATGGCGGAGACCATCACCCAGGCTAGGGCCCCATCTACTGGGCGGTTACACGCCTCTAGACGGCGCCGCTTCTTGTCCTGGTGTCTTTCTCAACGAGAAAGACCCACTGAGGTGCTCGATCAGGATTGTGTTGTCCTTCTTACGAGACTGGAGACTAACATCTCCCCTCCACACTGAATGTGTATGTAGTCGCTGTCGCCACTCATCACAACTCAGTTGATGGAAAGTTTCTAGGATGACACGACCTGGTCACCAGGTTCCTAGGGGTGCGAGAGGGCGGCTCCCGCCTCATCTCCGCTCCATACCCTCTTGGGACCCTAAGGGGTCCTCGGGGGGGCCTCTGGGCCCCCCAAGAGCCCCTCGGAGGTTCCGATCTTCCTCACCCGAGTAAGACGGCCCTCCTGATGGCGCTCGCTTCCTTCAAGAGGGTAGGGCACCTCCGAGCATCCTCCGTGTCCCCGGATTGCCTTGAATTCGGCCCTGGTAGCTCTCACGTTATCTTGAGACCCAGGCCCGGATGCGTGCCCAAAAAGTTCCCACTACTCCCTTACGGGGCGAAGTGGTGAACTTGCAGGCGCTCCCCATTGGGGAGGAAGACCCAACCCCATCCGTGTTGTGTCCTGGACCGCACGCAGGGCCTCAGTAGCTCTGACCAGCTCCTTGTCTGTATTGGAGGACAGCAGAGGGGAAGGCTGTCTCCAAGCAGAGGTTGGCGCACTGAGTCGTGGATGCCGTTACGACGACACATTCCAATCTCAGAATCTCCCATGCCCACTGAGGGGGGTATAGCCACCTCCTGGGCACTGGCAGAAGCGCCTCTCTAGCAGACATCTGTAGAGCTGCGGGTTGGGCTACGCCCATACACCTTCGCAGGGGTTAAACAACCCTAGCGTAAACCCGGTGTCAGCCCGTCCTGCGTGGCAACATGTAGGACTGGCATCCGGCGGGGCGTATGCCTGCGAAGCATCACCCCACCCTCTAGGAGGCTGGGTCAGTGTGCTATCTACCTCTCTCCTTACCCTACTCTGGCTAAGGACAGGTACCCTATCCGCTTCCCTTCTTACCCAACCACTTGGTTAAGAATAGGCATTCTATCCATCACTAAGCAAGCACCACCTGGGGGTTGGCTGGGCAGAGCAGCCTTCCCCCTTAGGCCGGGATAACATGTGAGCCATCCCCTGGCTCTAACCGGACCTAGTGCTACCGGACGCCTGTAACACCCCCCCCGTGGGCTGTTCCGTCTGATGTATCCTCATGATATGGTTCCCACTCCTGGTAACCCATGAGCTTCCCCAGGTGGACCTCCACCTCGCGGTTAACTACTCAGCCCGCACGTTCCATGCGTTCTCCTCCAAGGACGAGACCATACCTTATCCACCGTATTCCTCCCCACGGGTAGGAGGTGGCCTCTGCAGCGCATCCCTAATTAAGGAAGTTGCGCTTACCCGGTGTAAACCGAGCCGGACGGCCTCTCGCCAGTAGAGAGCTAAGGCCTCCGTCCGTGAAAGGTTACCGGTCAGGGCTGTTCCCATCTTTCTCCAAGAACCCCCCGACCACCACACTGGAAGGTTACAGTTTCGCGAAAGCATCGAGCTGACACGCCCAGGCCTGTTACCGTCGCTTCGCTAGAGATTGTGACGCGATACAGCGTTGTGGCGTTTTCCATAGAGAACCCCATCTGTCGTCTTCGACACAACGTCGAGAGACCGACAGAAAGGGAACGTCTCGGTTACGTATGTAACCTCGGTTCCCTGATGGAGGGAACGAGACGTTGTGTCCCTTATGCCACTAACACGTATCGTATTCTGCTGCAGTCGTGAGAGGCTCTCAGGCTCTTCAGAAC
>VCII01000305.1:600000-930588 GCA_006030095.1 Triplophysa siluroides
TCTGAAATCAGTTTTTTCCTTTAGTCTTCATGAATAATGTAAACAATATAACAAAAAATAATAACAAAATAAATAACGACTGAAGTGATGATTATTTTAAGGACTTGTTACTCTAATTCTTTATTACCAACAAATGAGAAATGCTATTATATATATATGTATATATTCATTACACGGCTCTTTGAATGCTTGATTCTGATTGGCCAGTCACGACATTCCAAGGATTGTTATTTTCTAATAACACCCTGTAACCTGGATGCTCCAAATCATTTTGAGAGGGGCAGTTTAATATTACACAAAAAATAATTCTAAATTAGTCTTTTAATAACATTTATGATATTATATTTACAAATGATTAAACCAATTTGGCTATTTGTGACGTTTGAACGTTGTTTCTTACTATAAAACCGAAAGTAAACGGCTTTTCCTCGCGGAAGGTCTGCATTCTTTAAAATGAGCTAATAAAATATTTCAATTTCACATTAAATGTCCAGTTTTTTTCTCATGTGGCAAGTAGGCGTGTAATTAGCGGGATAATGTACAAGCAGTCGGCTGTTATCGCGAAATAAGCCTCTTCAGTGTGATACACCTGATCACACTGTCGGGGCTTATTTCTGCGATAACAACCGGCTGCCTGCCCATTTTATTTACAACACTGTTCCAGAAAAGTACAATCCGAATGTTCAAGTTTGTGCAGCGCATTTCACCGACGATTGCTTCACGAACGTAGGAGAGAGATTAAGACCGGCTATGCACGAAAGCTTTGGTCAAAGAGTGGGGCCGTTCCAACCATTAAAACGGAGTGCGGTGACGGTCAGATCTGTGTAAAGGGACCGCATTCTTAAACGTGCTGCTGTGACTCCTGTCACTAATGTTAATCAAAGAACAAATGAAAAGAATAATTACATGTTCTTTGTAGCTTCAATGAGAATTCTTCTGTATTTATTTTCCATTTAGCATTAAAGACTGTAAAGTGTTTGAGAATTTCCTTCAATTTTTAGATATTTCCCACCTGTTAGACATGATACCTCTTAATTATACTGTTGAATGGCTATAATTAATGTTAAAATAAATAAACATGTATAAAATGAATAGAGACAGTTTACAATCATTTACAGTACTAATATCAGAATGTTGGCTTTCGTTCATAAACTTATACTGTTAAAGAAATCTGTTGTTTCTACATTAATTTGAAGATTAAATGTGAAATTATTCAAATGTAAAAGTATATTTTAAAACATTATTGTTATGTGCGATAAATCGTGATTAATCACAAAAAGTGTGATTAACAGCACTAATATATACAGTATGTTATTTATTTCTATAATCATACATCCCCAAACACAGAGGATGCCTACCCGACGAACACCGTGAAACCTCAGACCTCCTTTCCTCCTCCTTTCATATTCTTGACTGCTCCCCCTGTCATGCATAAGGTGTGGGAAATGTCCTATCGGTCAATTCAACTGTGATGAAATTACACCTAGTCTTATAAGCAAATCTGTATATAAATACACATAATGTGTGTGTGTTTTTTGAAGAACAAAGAGAACTTCTGAGACTTTTGTTCGGGTAACCTGTTGAGTGTCCCACACAAGCAAAACACTTTCTGTTGAATGGTAAAAATAGCCTTTTGAGGGTGATATATTAACTCCCTGCAAACTTCAGAATGAATGAATGTGACCTCTGCAGCACAGAACTCATCAGACTGATCCGAGATCAGCAGAACTGCTCACAAACTGGCTCCGATCTCAGCTGTCTCTAAAGATATCCATTACTCTGAACAGTTTCTCAGCCTGCCAAGATCTGAACTGTCCCTTAAAGTGAAACTCACTCCCATTATTACTACATTAACCAAGACAAATCAAACCTGTTCAACAGAAATGATGCAGGGAATCTGAAAACACGAGATCACAAGTGGTGTTCTTGATTATTTAAAATGTGGGTTTGGTGGAGCACATAGAGATTGTTGTGAGGATTCTGGTTGGAACTTCATGACACAGTAAAGCAGTACACAAATCCTCCACTATAGAGATGAAATGTGCTCAATAATCCACTGAGAGAAGGAGGAGGAGCGTGAGTGTAGACCAGCACAAAGCTTCTGGAGTTCCTATAAATAATCTCATGAATATTGCCATTGTAAAAAAGGCCAAATTAACCCTCACAGTGTCTATATAATCCACACTTCCATAGTAAAACTGATTTTGCTGTGTGGAGATGTCAGGTGTAACACGATTGTTATTCTATGGAGCTGTGTCAAGAAGCAGCTGGTGGGAAGAGCATTGTCACTTATTAACAGCATAAAAGGTTCTGGCCCTCTTTTTGGTCTCTGTAAAGCAGCTACATATGGTCATCTATAAACATCTCGTTTACGGATGTAACCTGATTGAGGGAACGAGATGTTTTGTCGATACAGAATGGGGTTTGAACTTGAGAACCTATCATATCTGATTGTACTTTTAAAAGGCCAATGAACGCAGATGGCGTGCCCATTCATTCACCTTTTGAGGCATTCTCGGTCGCTGCAGCTGACAGCGAAGCGTTGTGGCATAAAGGATACAATGTCTCATTCCCTCCATCAGGGATGGAGGTTACATCCGTAACTGAGACATTCCCTTTCTGTTGGTCTCTCGACGTTGTGTCGAGACAGAATGGGGTCCTTATTGAAAAAGCCACGTCGCTGAGCCGCGTCACTTATCACTGCGTCAGTGTCGCTTCGACTTCCAGCGGAGCGACACTGACTGGCCTGGGCGAGTAGGGGTGTAGTAAGGCATCATTTCGATTGAGTCAACCACGAGAGGCTCTTACTAATGGCCGTACAGGTGTTGCTCTTCCTACTCTAGGGATGAGATAGCTGCCAAGCACCGTTAGGAACACTGGGAAGCGCTACCCCCTCGCCTTAGGGGGGGGGGCGCTACGGAGACCACATCTGCCGTAGGGAGATAATACATGGAATACCTACATGTTCTCACCAGTGGGGAGATCTCATGGGAGTAAAGCGGGGCCCCAACCAGGGGTGCGCAGAAGCGGTGGAGTCCACCGAAGGGAGGTCACAGGTTCACCAGCAGGGGAACCAAGAGTGAGGAAATGTCAGACGGGACGACCCAGGGGGGAGTCACTACGTGTGGAGCACTAGCTCAGGTATAGGGGTTCGCCTCATGAAGGAAACTCTACCTATACTGGGCGTGGAATACGGGCCGCTCCGCCCCCGGCTCATAAACCAGAGAGGTGCTTGGTGATGGATGGGATGCTTATACTTCGCCTGGTGGGGGAAGCTGAAATAGCGCACTGACTCCCCTGATGAAGGGGAGAAGGGGCTTCGCAGGCATACACCCAGCCGGCCACCGGTCTTACCTGCCGTGCAAGATGTGGGCCGACACCTCTGCAGATGTCGGGCCGGTGTGTCAGAAGTAGGGGCTGTAAAACTCTAAAGACATCTCGGCTGGAAGGACGGGCACGATCATCCCTTTCGCCAGAAGTGTGGCAACCTCTGCCCGAAGCATGGGAGCATTCTCGCCTCGAACCAAGGTAAACAGAATGCCCGAAACTTGGGCGGGCGCCTGGCGAACTGGATCGCGTAGCCGAGACGGATCCTCCTCACAAGCCAACGCGACGGGGTGGCGAGCTGTAACCCCGCCTCTAGACACCGGGAGCTCCAGGGAGTCTTCCGGTCTGATGCCAGGCGGTCGCCGTCCGATGCCGCGACGGAAACCTCATTCTCGTCACGCTCTTGCGTCGACCGCTGCCCATCGGAGACGGGTTTGGTGAGCGTGTCAGGGCATGGACTGTCCGCGGCACCTCTTGGCAGCCGCAGCTGAATGGAAAGCAGACAATGTTATGGCTGCGTCCAGAAAGAACACAGCCAAACGTGACCGATGAGAGCTACTTCAGCTGGCGGCCTGAGCATGTCATGCAGGTATCATGTCCGTCAGGTTCGAAGATGAGGCGGTCGCATCCAAGATTACAGCAGGGAGACATGTCTGGCGACACGAGCACGCTGTAAGAAATTTCAGATCTTTTAGTGAAATTTGCTCCTTTAGACACCTAGGTCCGACACCGAAATGGGAAGTTGCACACAGAGGACGAGTCCAGAAATTATCAGAGATAATAATGCTCAGCATGTGATGCCACGCTGGTTCTGAAGAAAAAAAAGGTGAATGAATGGGCACGTCATCTTCCTCTTACACCCATATGCACGTGGCGGAGACTGGCATGCCATGCCATTCGCTAAGTTCAATGGCCTTTTAAAAGTACAATCAGAGATGATTGGTTCTCAAGTTCATCCCCATTCTGTCTCAACACAAAGTTGAGAGACGGACAGAAAGGGAACTAATGCCTATCAGTCAACTTACTGCAATATAAACAAAGGAAATCCAAAAGGGTTCCCCACCAAAAAATGAAATTTCAAAGTCATACATTACTCACCATCAAGTCTTTTGACAACCATAGGACCCGTTTATGTTTAGATCGCAAATTAAGATGGATTTGATGAAGTCCGGGAGCTTTCTGACTCCCCCACAGACTGCAATTTTTGCGTTTTGAAGATAAACGGAGGTCCTAGGGTTGTGGAACGACTTGAGGGTGAGTCATTTATGACAGAAGGTTCATTTTCCTGCAGAGTAACCCTTAACTGTATTTTCACAGTATTTACAAATGTTAACATCCAAGCTTTGGGATGTGTGTAACATTCAAAATTTGAGCAACTATATTCAGATACTGTTATAATCGAAAAATATGACTAAAGGGATGACTTCTTTTATTTTTATTGTCAACTTTTTTGTTTGATTTTGATCTATTTAGAATGGTTAATTTCTGTGATGTGAGGAGTGTATCTCTTATGAGGGAGATATAATCTCACAGTGGCGCACTGATTTTGATTGTTTTTGTTTCTTGTTGTTTGGTAAAGCATCTGTCTGACACATCATTGCTGTAACCTTGACTTCACACAGCCTCCTCCTGGGGATTCCTGTCCATTCATGTTAATGGGATCCTCCCTGAGGGCTAAGATGTGAATATATAATGAGAACACATCATTATCTTTCAGAACAGACAGCGAGCACAGAGCGACTCGTGTCCACCCCCACATCTCCAGCTTTCTATATGCCTCTGTCCCTCCCTCAGTGTTTGTGTTTCAAAAAGATGTTGGGCTTTTTCCACTGGTTCTGACATTAAAACACATTTAATAATGCTGGTGAACATGTTTACGGTCAAATCACAGTAATGAGCAACATTTTCATGACGTTAAATGCTTTCTGGTTGTTAAAAGTTATCATGACAAACAAATCACATCAGTGATTTGAAAATCAGTCAAAAAGTAACAGACCTCTCCTAAACAGTCCTTTCACGCTCTCTTCAACCATCCTGTCACCTTATATTTCTTTTTTTTTACATTCTTTTTATAACAAGGTCAAAATATGTGATATTTGTAAAAATCTAATGATTTCAATAGTCATCACAATCAATAGTCATGAGGGTGTAAAGGGAACTGCTTCCTGTCATTCTTGTCACATCACAACTAAATGGCATCCAGTCAGTCTATGACTTCTCTCCGATTGCTCGGACTCAAGGTGTGAAAGCTCATGACATGTGTCCGTTTGCTGTTACTGACCTCTTTGAATTCCTTTAGATTCTTCCCATGATGTTTCATAACTAAAGAAACGATTGAGGAAAACCGAAGAAAGCAAAAGCTGCTCCAGACAGCTCTGCTTTAACAAAACTTTCCCATGAACTTAAACAGATTCCTACACAAAGCGACAGTTCCTCCACCAGTACAGTCACAGATGATACCACTGTTCACTGCAGTCGTTCCATCTCATTTCTATTCTCTATCACTCTCTTCATCACAATGTCTGTCTTCTGCCTAACATGAACTGAAGATCACAGCTTTAAATCTTCCTTCATGTGCATCAACACATCTATCAAACACAAGTTCTGAGTCATTAAAGGCGTCTCACTCCATCAGACACATCACAAAGCTGCAGTGAGAAGATTACTAATGTGAAGAATGATTCGCTCACTTGTTCACTCATTCACTATTCCCTATATAGTGAATGCTAGTGGGTCCACTATATGGGGAAAAAGTTAATGAAAATGAGTGAACAATTTCGGACATAATTTTCTGACGTAATACTTCCTTCGTCTGACACCAGTCATAACACTTACATTGCACCTGTGGCTTTTATATTATTTTATAAAATGGTAAAGTTCAGTTTCACTGTATTTGTCACGTTTTTGTAGGCTATTTGTTTTTAATAAAGAGAACAAAAAAGCAGTTTGCCACGTTTATTCTATGAAGTTTGTTACGCTTCATAAAATTATTTCATATATTTAAGATAAAGCACCACTGTGTCGAACATTTTCCTTTAATCTGTTTATTCTCAAAAAGTAGAAAATAACTGTCAACAAGAACAAACACAAGTGTATAAAGGTACATTCGTGGCATTAACGGTCACTCTCCTCCAGCTGATTCTAATCAGACAGTTGATGCATGTTTGTATCATGGGAAATATGAGCGAGCGAGTGTACATCGGATGTACACTAAAAATCTGAATGCATTGTGGGTATAAAGTAGTGAACGAATGAAGGGAATGAGTTGTATATGAGAAAAACAGTTCCCTCACTGAACCATAGCACATGAGTGCCAGTGCCCGGTTGCATAAAGCACCTTAAGTGTAATTTTCCCTTAAATTCTCCCATAAGTTTCCCTTAAACTAAAGGGTGTAGCAGAGAATAACCCTTAAGTGTTACTTAAGGGAAATTCTAAGGGTTTACACTTCACTTAAAAAAACCCTTAAATATACATGTAACAAAGTTTGTTTGTAAGGAACAAAGGAGGCGGGGTCGGCGTGGCTGGGAAACGTAAGACTCTCTTTTATTAATCACTTCCGGGTTTACAACTTCCCGTATACACAATCACTTCATAACAACTCTCTGTCGAGTAAGATTCCTTCATATAATCCTGGACGCACCGTCTCGAGGCTTCTTGAGTGGTCCGTTTCCCAGCCGGTCCCTCTCTGCTGCTCTTCCATCTCCTCCGCTGGCTTTTAAAGCGTCTCCTCGCCAATTACTACAATGAGAAGCAAGTGTTTTCAATATGTCGTTGATCTGCTTACTCACCGTTCTTCTCCCGTCTCTCTCTCTCCGCACAGACCGTGCTGAACCACGCCCCCCTTGACACAATACATTTTCAGGCTGAGTTTATGCACCTCGTTGAAGAAGATTATGTGCCAAGGCAAATATTTTGCGGTAGGGAAAACCCTTTGGAACGATGAAAAATTGTTGGAGGATTACCGATTTGATCGTCGCGGGATACTTGAAATAGTTTCCAAAATTGAGGGCGACCTTGACCATGTTACGCAGCGTTACCACTCACTTCCTCCGGTGTTACAACTGTTAATAGCACTGCGTTATTCTGCAACTGGGAGTTTCCAGTCAGTCGTGGGAGATGTTTTCCACGTACACAAGCCTTCTGTCAGTAGAGTGGTTCACTGGGTTGCAGGGGCTCTTTGCCGTCATTTAACCAAACTGTCAGGTGTCGGGTCTAGCACTCCCTTTTGTGACGATGTCATCATGAAACATATATAAACCAGCATTTATTCAGTTTTTTTATTTATCATCAGAAATGTATTTCAGTCTTAGTTATATGTTAATTAAAATATTAATCACTTGCATTGTTATCCAACTCAATCATACTTTTAAATGCTTACAGCCTTAGTAAATTTCTTATGTAACAGTTCCTGTTATTTGATTGGTTACGGTACAAATCCAACCCGTAGAGATACCTTTATTATGAAATGACTTCCGTTTTTTAAGATGGTGGCTGCTCAGGGCAAACAGTATCTCGCGGAGGTTTCTCTGTAGACTCCTGCTGTGTTTTATTGTTTTTTCCGCATGCAAAGTATGTCAGTGATTATAGTGATCTAGAGACTTCTCATTTCCGGGAATATCGAGTACTTCATCCTTTCGCACGGAATACCAGACATATCGTTGTTTAAACGCTGTAAGGATACCGTTTAGCAAGGGTATATTCGGACAGAACGAGGTCTGAGAACTAACGTTATTTAATTCACTGCTCACGGATTTGCAGAGTCACGGAATGGGATTTAACTGTTTTAAAAAGAGGTTGTGAGTCAAATAAAACGGCTGTGGATACTGTTGCTGATAGTGATAATAAGGCCTAGACCTGGTTTAAGATGATCTCTTTCCAGGAAACCACCCCGAAGTGTAGCATGTTTTATTGCTTTAAACTCCCAAGATTTATGTATTTTGTAAAACTGCTTTTTAATGACATAATTAGAAACACAACATTAATTGCATGTTTGCACCTGCTTAGTGTGTCCCATCGGGTTAGAAATACTACATGCTCACTTGGGATCTTCACAACCACTAGAACACCAAAAACAGGAAATACAGCAATGTAAAGAAGTCCACTGAAGGCAAGTTTAAAAGAACAGTGATAATTAATTTTCAAAATCAAAAAGCTGGTATCTCCTGCTTTTGTCATGTCTTTTATTTTGTATTATGGTAATGATGCCACTTCTTGTTGTAGCTTTGTCTCTGTTGCCCCGGCCTAAGCTGTTACCCTTCATTAGTGTTGTCTGTGTATATTGTATGTGTCATGTGCTGTTTTATGTCGTGTTCATGCTCTGGTTTCACGTTGATTCTTTGAGTGGGTTATTGATTATCATGACTTTGGGTTTATTCAGCTGACATGGATCCAGTGCCCTGGCTTATTTTACAGGACACTCGACAATCAGCAAAAACTTATCTTCCAGCACACTGTTGAAACCCATCTGTAAACACCTGGATGTCTCACAAAACTGTGCTGATTTTTGGAAGCATTCACACAATCTGACACACACACACACATGGGTATCTGGCGTCTGTGCTCGACACACTCACTGCCAGGAAACCCAGATCAAACGAAACACAAAGCTTTATTCTGTCAGTCAGAAACAGTCTGAGGAGGTTACAAGTTTAAAAGGCACTGCGAGGTCAGCCACAAACTTTCCTTTTAACGCGCACAAAAACCCTAATGACTGGGCACAATGTTTTGTTCACATCATTCTGTGGCATAAACACTCGTCTATACCATTCAGTACTGAAGTCTTGTGAGCATATGTTTAGTGTTATGTGTTTTCTGCCCTTATTTCAGTGACAGTGCAGTATTATTGTAGCACAGTTTGTGCTGAATAAAGTGCATTCAGTGTGTGAGGTATTTGGTAGTACTTGGACATACTATCAAGAGTTGTGAAAATGTCCATTGTACACCACCATCTAATGATATGTTGTTGTGTATCGTACAATGACACTGGTATTTCAACACAGAAGTATAACAGAGTCTAAACCACACCCACAACAAACAATCTGAGAGAAAGTGCAGATTTGAATTCAGAGGAGACACATACTGTACATGAGATAACGTCTTGGTTACGGATGTAACCTCAGTTCCCTGATGGAGGGAACGAGACGTTGTGTTGAAGACGACAGATGGGGTTCGCCCTTGAGAACCAATCAACTTCGACTAGACTAGAAAAGGCCAATGAAATTGGCGAATTAAATTTGCATGCCGGACTCCGCCCCCAGATATCCGGGTATAAAAGGGAGAAGGCGTGCTGCATTCATTCCGTGTTGTGGCATAAGGGACACAAGGTCTCGTTCCCTCCATCAGGGAACTGAGGTTACATCCGTAACCAAGACGTTCCCTTTCTGTCGGTCTCTCGACGTTGGGGTTCCCTTCTGGAAAACGCCACAACGTTGTGCCGCATCACAAATTCCAGCGAAGCGACGGTGACTGGCCTGGGCGTGTCAGACGTGAGCACTTTCGCAAAATCGTAACCTTCCAGTGGATAGGTCAGGGGTCCCAGAGCTTTCTTGGAGAAAGGTGGGTCAGGGCCACTGGCTAAGCGCTGTCTACCCAAGGGGGAATGCGCTACAGAGACCACATCCTACCGTAGGGAGGAGTTTAGTGGAGATATCAGCATGGTCTCACCGATGGGGGAGAACTCATGGAAAAAATGTGCGGACTGAAGTAGTTAACCGCGAGGTGGAGGTCCACCTAGGGAAGGTCATGCGTTGCCAAGGTGGGAACCAATCATGAGGATACATCAGACGGAACCGCCCGATTGGAGGGTTACAACGTCCGGTAACACTAGGTCCGGTTAGAACTATGCGTGGATAACTCAAATGGTACCCGGCCTAAGGGGCAGGCTGCTCTGCCCAGCCTGCCCGCAGGAGGTGCTTGCTTAGTGATGGATGGAATGCCTGTTCTGCACCCAGTGGGGGCAGAAGGTAGGCCAAATAGCACGCTTACCCACCTGAGAAGGGGGGATGGTGCTTTCGCAGGCATACGCCCTACCGGCTGCCGGCGCTACATGTTGCCATGCAGAACACGGGCTGATACCGGTTTTACGCGGAGGTTGTAACACCTCGCGAAGGTGTTGGGCGCAGCCCATCCCGCAGCTCTGCAGATGTCTTTCAGAGAGGCACTTCTAGCCAGTGCCCACGAGGAGGGTATACCCCGAATGGAGTGAGCTCTCGCTGCGAGTGGGCACGGGCGATCTTGGGATTGGTACGCCATCGTGACGGTGTCCACAATCCAGTGCGCCAATCTCTGTTAGGAGACAGTCCTCCCCTCTGCTGACCTCCATAACAGACAAAGAGCTGATCAGAGCTCCTAAAGCTCTGCGTGCGGTCCAAGTAGAGGCGCAGTGCGCATACTGGACACAACACGGACAGGGTTGGGTCTTGCTCCCCGGTGGGAAGCGCCTGCAAGTTCACCATCTGGTCCCGAAAAGGAGTGGTGGGAACTTTGGGCACGTGGCCAGGCCGGGGTCTCAGGATAACGTGAGAATCGCCGGGCCTGAATTGAAGGCAATCGGTGGACACGGAGAATTGATGGAAGCGAGCGCCATCAGGAGAACCGTCTTCATCAGGTGTACCTGTGCCTGCCCGAACTGCACCCAAAATGAGCTGGACTGAGCGGGGGTGGAGTTGCCACTCTCAGCGAGGCGTCGACTGACAAGAGAGTGCGTCGGCTGTCTGGTTCAGGTCGCCTGGGATGTGTGTGGCCCGCAGGGAGCGGATCACCTGCTGACTCCACAGGAGGAGGTGTCGGGCAAGTCGTGTTTAACTGTCGAGAGCGTATGCCACCCTGGCAATTGATATACGCTACTGCAGTTTTGCTGTCCGTCCTGACCAGCACGTGCTTGTCCTGCACGAGAGGTTGTAGCCTCCTGAGTGCAAGTAGCACAGTCCACAACTCTAGGCAATTGATATGCTAGCGCAGGCGGGGGCCCGTCCATCGCCCCGACACTGCGTGCCCGTTGCACACTGCACCCCAACCCTGCAGGGAGGCATCTGTCATTACCACGATGAGCCTCGTAACCTGCCGGAGAGGGACCCCCGAGACCAAGGGGTTAGGGTGCGTCTGCAGAAAGGCGTAATCACCATTGCCTGCTGCCGGTGTGCCACGCATTCCAGGAACTCGACTCTGTAGCCAGTGTTGGAGCGGTCGCATGTGCATCAACCCGAGGGGTATCACCCCCGCCGAGGATGCCATGTGTCCCAGGAGCCTCTAAGCGCGCTCGGTAATGAGACGCGTTGTCATGGTGACAGAGTTGAGTTCTATACCAAGGAAGAGGATGCTCTGCATGGGGGAGAGCTTGTTCTTTTCTTGGTTGACCTGTATTCCCAATCGATCTTGGTGCCGGAGCACTAGGTCCCTGTGTGTACATAACAGATCCCACGAGTGTGCCAAGATGAGCCAGTCGTCGAGATAGTTTAGTACTCCGTGGGGAGTGAGGGCGGCTTCCACGATCTTCGTGAAGACTCGTGGGGACAGGGACAGACCGAAAGGGAGGACCCTCGACAGCGAACCGTAGGAACGGGCGATGATGAGGGAGAATCGAGATATGAAAGTAAGCGTCCTTCAGGTCAATTGCCATGAACCAATCTTGACATCTTATAGACGTCAAGATGCGCCTCTGCATGAGCATCCTGAACAGCAGCTTAAGTAGGTGCCTGTTCAGGGTATGCAGATCTAGAATGGAGCGCAACCTCCCGCCTTTTTTGGGGACGATGTAGTACGGGAGCCCCGCTGAACATCTTGGCTTGAGGGACGAACTCGATCCTGTTTCGCCAGAAGGGTGGCGACCTCTGCCCGAAGTACGGAGGCGTCCCTGCCTCTGACAGAGGTGGAGAGGATGCCCCGAAACTTGGGAGGGTTTCCGGCGAACTGGATCGAGTAGCCAAGACAGACCGACCCCATTGGCCACCGAGACAGTGTGGGCAGCTTTGCCAAGCTCCCAGGGACTGTGACAAGGGGACCAAGGGGGTGGTCTGCTTCACCATTCCCACGGGGGGTGGTTCGTTGGCTGGCGGAGATAACCACATCTCGCGGGGCCGACCACGGAGGGAAGGTTGGCTCCGCCGACTTACCTGCCTGGCGGAACAACTGCACGCACTGTCGGTTGAGAGTACTCTTTGTGAGTATGTGGGCGCCAGGCCCGGCTTTGCTGACGAGGCAGGAACCGTCCCATACCGACTGATCAGAGCGTGGCTGTGAAGGTCGGGCTCGATGTTGTCTTCCCTTGGGTCTTTTTCAGTCAAGATGGCCGAATATGATCTTCCCCAGATTCATGCCTCAGTCAAGATGGCCGCCTATGATTTTCCTGAGAACTCTGCCTCAGTCAAGATGGCTGCCTATGATCTTTCCAAGATCTCTGTCTCAGCCGAGACGGCTGCCTGTGTTTTCCCTGCAGGCACTGCTACAGCCTTAGAGGCTGCTATTAATCTGTTCATGCTTTCGTTTCCAGCACTACCTGCTCCGACCTGGCATCCTGACCTGTCTGTACCACACTCTGCCCTGCTGACTCCTCCCTGGCCGCTGCACCCAGTTCCATCAGGTCCACCTCTGCATCACGGCCCTGGTTCTATCCCCTTCACGTTATGGCCCTCCATCCTTCCTCCTGTTCCTCTCAAATTCACAAGAGCACACTCTCCACATCACCCGGACTTTCAGTGCACTACAATTTCCTTAAGCCTTTGGACACATTAGTTAGTATTGCATTCACGTGTGTCTTCACCATAAACCCAGTCATTTGAGTCACTCACTGCTAAGCCTTGTTTGTTGTCAACGGCATTTCTGAGCTATTTACCCTTGTTGGATTACCGTGTTTTGACCCTGGATTGTTCATTATTTTCTGTGAATCTCTGCTGCCTGCCCTGACCATTACCTGCCATCTGCCTTTCCTGATTTTTGCCTGTATGTGGATTATGTTTAAAACTGCATGTAGATCCTCAACCCCTCTGTGTCTCAGAGCAGTTTGTGACAAAGACACGTGGAGAGGGTGGGCGTGATTTAGACTGTGCCATCCCAAAATGCACTGCACTCCCACCCCCTGTGGCAGGGATTCTGCATATAACTGATATTGTAGAGTACGGTGAAAGATTGATGATGAATGCATATATGTGAATACCCAGCTGTAGTCGTTTTTTGTGTGTGTTGATTTCTTTAATACTGACAGAGTACGGCCATGTTAAAGAAATCCAACTGTGATGCTTGTGAGACTTTAGCTTGGTTTTCACACACAGGGTCACATATGTTTGTGTTTATGTAAATACATGCGTAGCGTCTGCTGAATCTTCATCTGCTCTGCTGGAATAACTGACCTTGATGGCATTTCTGCATGAATATGTGACGTATCAGATGCTAAGTAAGTTGTATTAGGTTATTTAATAATACCTCTAATTGTGTTCAACTGAAGAAAGAAAAATACAGCTAAGAAAGATACAGCTAAATGTGACATGAGGGCGAGAACATTTCTTTTTCTGTTGAACTATTCCTTGTTTATAGTTTTGTTTTATTTCCTGTCACTTTTCTCCAGTATATTAATCCATTTTTATTAGTGCTTGAAGTGGTGAAAAAAGGTTCCAGTACTGTCTTGTGCACCATTTACCAAACAACTGATTTAATAATGTTAAATACAAATTTGACCAAACAATAGTAATTTCATTCTCTGTAATAATAGTTCTACAGTCTATTGAATTCTTCTGTTAATTAAATCCATCATATACACAGTAATAGAGTTTATAGCATATAAAGCACAAGATGTTATGTTTTTAGGCATGTTAAATCGAATACACATTACATTATGTGACAAACCACCCAAGTTTTCATTTAAAACAGCATCTCTGAAATCATAAAAAAATAATTAATACATTTAGATATAATAACTGTTTGACTCTCATTTCACTGAATTTTAAGGTAAAATGTTGTTGTCTGGTCAAGGAGTACTTGGCTTGAAAAATCATAAAAAGGGGGACTTAAGCCAAAAATGTTTGAGAACCACCAAGGTGGGTTAAATCACAATTATCGCCTTGCCGGACTTTGGCCTCCCAATTTTCTCGCTGACGATCGGTAACAGTTGATAAATTAAACTATTCCCAAAACAGGAGTAGGGCCACAACATAACCTCCATTCAAAATGTGAACCAAACACTCTTCTTGTTCGGGCTTCAGTTGGTCTCCATGTCCGCTGTCGTTTTAGATTTCCCTACCTACAATCTTAAATTAGGCGCTTAGCATCTACGTCACGGCTCTCAGCCTGCCCTCTGTTCGTTGGTTGGACGGCTGGTGCGGAGCCGGAGATAATCTGGAAGCTGGTTTGCAGAAGCGAATTGAACTGAAATTGAGCCGAAGTACAAAGTCTGACGTAGTCAGGCTAATGTTCCAGTCTGGTTTAAGAATATTACATAGTACTTAATCAGCTCTGTTGAGGGTAACAAACAAAAATTTGCATGCTTTGCATTTAGGCTATTGTGTTGTGCTTGTTTTATTAGACCTGAATAAAACCTGACCACAACATTCTTTTAGAACCACTCTAATTTATGGTAGGGGTTCGAGGCACTGCATTACAGTGGTTTGGCTCTTATTTTAAGAACAGGACTTTCTTTATAAATTTGGGTTCCCTTTCTGTCGGTCTCTCGACAGTTGTGTCGAACCAACAGATGGGGTTCGTCTTGAGAACCTATCAACTTCTGACTAGTTTAGAAAAGGCCAATGAAATTGGCAAATTAAATTTGCATGCCGGACTCCGCCACCGGATATCCGGTTATAAAGGGGAGACGGCGTGCTGCATTCATTCACCTTTTGTTCTTCAGAGCCCACGCTTATGATTCGGGACTTCAGAACTACTTGCTACTACTCTTCTGCTGGAATCTTACGATGTGGTGCAGCGGACTGTCCCTTCCTGCACCGACTTCCCCTGTTCCAGAGGTGTTCGAGTCTTCTAAAAGAGCTAAATTTCTTCAGCATGGCATGTCCCGCTGTTCTCGTGGGTTTGATTCTCTCATCAAGGAGGGCGACGAACACGATGTCTGCCTCAAGTGTTTGGGTCTCCAGCACAGTGAGGCAGCCTTTGTGGATGCGTCCTGCCCGCACTGCGGGCGGATGGCAATCGAGACATTGCGGTCACGGGTGGCAGTGTTCCTTCAGGATCCAGCCACCACCTTGTTTGCTTCCTGGGCCGTGACAGCAATGGCTAAGACCCTGCCATCCACCAAGGCGAGCAGCAAGGGTGATATGTTCCACCTGGGGAATGGGGACTACTGTGAACGTAAATCCGTCAGCCAAGCGCTCACGGACCACTCGTACCCTGTCTCGCTCGTCTGACTGTTCCCCAGGAGGTGGTCCCACCCTGTCTTATTCCTCAGCCACATATTCGGAAACGGTGCATGATGATGATGAGATGTCTCTCGCAGCATCAGAGGGTGATCTACTGGCATCCGTCCCCGACGATTCCTCCTTCGAGGGGTCGAGCCCAGAAAGAAGTGGACGTCGAGATATCAGCCATGCTTTCCCAGGCCACCGTGAGCATTGGGCTGTCTCAAAACTGGATTGTGAACGCCTTCACTACGGCGTACTGGACCCAAGATCGCCCGTGCGATCCGTCTGATGTATCCTCATGATTGGTTCCCACCTTGGTAACCCATGACCTTCCCTAGGTGGACCTCCACCTCGCGGCATTTTCTTCAGTCCGCACATTCCTCCCATGAGTTCTCCCTTACTGGCGAGAACATGTTGGTGAGAACAGCGAAGTGAGAATATTTGTAAATATAATTAATTTATATTCACTAGACATATTTTTTACCCAATTTATGTGTAATATTATTTAACTGCACCCCTTAGGACGACTGGCAGTACCCAGATGTGTTATTAGTATTTTGTGGTTGATATTTGGGAATAACAGACTGTGGAATGTCGCGACTAGTCATTCAAAATCAAGCATTCTAGAGTGCTGTGTAATAAATCCAAATAAAGATACAGATATGGATAAACTACAACAGGCCAGTAAAGACACATGAAAAGTATGCAAAAGTTTCATCTTGTTATAATAAAAAAAACTGTAGTAAAGAGTAGGGATGGGAACCGAGAACCGGTTCTTCTTTAGAACCGGTGCCAAGTGAATCGATTCCTTGGAACCGTTAGCGTACCTGCTTAACGATTCCGCTTATCGGTTCCGCTCGTTGCAAATGTGTCAACGCGCTGCGTTGTTTTGGTTACGCAGCAAACATGTCATCGAGGCAGAAGCGATCTAAAGTGTGGTTATATTTCACTAGAAAAGACGCCAATGCGGTCATTTGCAACAACTGTAAAAGTTTAATTTCGGCAAAGGGGGGAACTACCTCCAATATGCAGAAACATTTGGCCACACAGCACGCAATTCATTTGCAGGACTGTCGCGTGTTTGATACACTACTACTTAGCGACACAGCAACAACAAGTGAGTCAAGCAGCAGCGGAGCTAACGAGACGTCATCTGCTATTAATGCCTGTAGCAAGGTTCATTAAAGGAAGGAAGGAAGGAAGGAAGGAGGCGGGAACCGGCAGATATTTAAACATTTAATAAAAATAACAAAGTAAGTAAACAGCCGGCAGCCCCTCACGGACGACTGCCGGCAACACAAACATAAACATAAATCAACTTAACATATGTCCGGGCCCGGTCCTCTCTCAGTGACGGTCCGGTCGCTCGTTCTCTTATGCTCCCGCTATCCTTCGTGATACGAGACCGGTGCGTGCAAAGCTGACGCTCATTAACACTCACTCACCGGCCTCGACTCACGGTCTCGCCCCGCCTACTCCACTACAATGCCGAAGGTAACTTCTCTATTTAGTTAATGTGAGCGCCATTTCATTGTGTAAACTTTTACTATATGAATATAATAATCTCCATTGTCATTGTCAATCAAATTTAGATGATGATGACCTTGACTGTTTAGTCTGTGTTTTTAGTTTTTATGGCACTTAAATGGCACTTAAATGGCAGTTTTATTAAATTTTTTTGTCTGGACCAATGATGAATGTGAAAAATTCTATAGGTCCCTGGACTTTACTTTGTAGCCTACTTTTAGGTTTGTTCTGAGGTTGCTACACATAATTTGTGTATACTCTGAGTATGTGCTATGTTCTTATCAGATATTAAAGCGAGTTAATACAAACAAACAAATTTGTACTTATTCCCTCACCCAATGAGAATCGATAAGAGAATCGGATCGATAAGCAATATCGATAATGGAATCGGAATCGTTAAATTCTTATCAATTCCCATCCCTAGTAAAGAGTGAATCATAAAAAAATGAAAATAAACTCCTGCATATATTGTCGTAAAACGCGTGGAGAGAACCCAATTGCAGGCACCTTTAGTGAACACGGAAACTTTTATTAAAATAATAAACAAAACACCCACAAATGGGGAAAACGAACTGAGACAATATAAACTCCAAAACAAAGACTTCCCACGAGGGGCAAAAACAAAAGAGACAGAATACTAATATACTAAAACTAAGACACGACTAGATAAACAATAAACATCCAAGGGGCAAGGTAATCCAGTAGGACGTAGGCATGAACAGCTTGGCAGACAAGTAAACAGGCAAACACTTACACTCAAACAGCCAGACAACCAAAACGAACAAGCACAGGACAATAGACAATAATAATAGACAATAGACAATAGAGGGCATTTTAAAGGGGACCAAATCAAGAGGGAACAGGTGCGGGGCATGAGATAATTAACAATCAATAATGAAGAGACGAGAGGGCGGGAACAGAGATGGCGGGAACTGAACCGCTGTTGCAGGTTCAGAAGTTCAGCGTGGCACAGAGTGCTTTAATCTTACAAACCTGCCAGCAGCGACAACAGAGTATCAAACACACAGCGCAGTCTCACTCACCGGTTAAAACAAACATTACCCTCACACTGAACTTGTAATACACACACACACACAGTTATATACCCATGCATACATAAAACTACCTGTTTGCTCTTTGCTTTCTTTTGGAAAAACCGGCATTACTTTAAATTAGTAAATCATTGACCACTATTAAAAAATATATTAAAGCAGTTTTCTCAGAAATTTCTTACTGTCAAAGCTGTGTACAGTGTTGTACTGTAATTTTCACTGCATTCTTGGGGAAAAATTAGGCCTACTGTAAATCTATATGGAACAATCTAGGTTGACTGCAGAAAACAACAACAAATCTTGATTTGAAATTTGTTTTCTTTATTTTGTTTTAGAGCTCAGGTAATTTTCCTTGAAAACGAACTGCCTGTTAGATTAAAAAAATATTATTATGCCATGTTTAAACACCACAGAGAGGTCAGAGCCAGTGGTGAGTTTCCGAAGCACTTGCCGAGGTGAGGCTGCGTTGGGTGGGTACATGAGCGCTGAGCTCTGGTGATCGTCTCAAACTCGCATCTCCGAATTCGTCCAAACTCATTTTTAAAAAGACGCTATCTTTATTAACCAAATTTACATTTGAGCTTTAAACACATGCTGTACATTCTCGTCTGAAAAAACTATTGAAATACATTTTGTGACAAAATAAGAGCAATATGATCAACTTAAGCCCGTTTTACGGCTCCACTGCCGTTGCTGCGCAATGCATTTGGGGGAAATGCGTCATATGTCCACTCAAGACAACTTACAATTCATTCTCGATTAAATGGAGCAGAACAAGGACACATCCGGCGATTTTTACCATTCTTGTCGAGATGAGAACTTTTAATTGGAATAGAACTTGGGCTGCTACTGATGACTGTGGCAAGGGGGGCGTGGTTTAGTGACGTCTGCACCGGGGAGGAGAGACACGGGAAAGACGGTAAACAAGTAGGTAGATTACAGATTAAGATCACCTGCGTCTCATAGTGATTGGTGAGGAGACCGCTTAAAGGCTCGCAGAATTCAGAGGAGTACGAGAGAGACCGACTGGGAGACCTCACAGCCACCCACCCTTAGCTAAACAGACAGAGATCGTCAAGAGTGGAACCTTACGGACGAGGTTCCGGGAAAACCGAAGGACTTAAAATTTGAGTTTTGAAAGCTGTCTAAGCGCTGTGGCGCAGCAGTTTTGTGTTAATAAAAGAACTTCTTGTCTCCTAGTCGAGCCGACCCCGCCTCCTTTCTTCCACCCTCTTACGAACTATACTACATTGGTGCCGAAACCCGGGAAGAAAGGAGCAGTGCCGCCGCCATGTCCCAGCCACCTTCGCCGTTTGCGGATGTGATCCAGTCGCTCGCCGGTCTTCATCGCGAGCACCACCAAGCGCTGCTGAGCCTCCGGGAAGACCAGGCACGGCGCCTCGTCCAGTCGTGGCTGGCTGGGCCAGGAGGCCGCCATCAGCGGTCCAGCGGCCGGCTCCCCAGCGTTAGGTGTGCCGCTGCAGAAGATGGGTCCTCAGGACGACCCGGATGTCTGAGGAGATTTTGGATTTTGGAGATTTTGGGCCACTCGACGTTTGGTCGGCGCGGCTGATCCCCCTGCTTACGGGGGAGGCACAGCTAGCCGCCCAACAGTTGCCAGTCCAGAATCTTCTGGTATACGCGGACCTCAAGAAAGCCGTCCTCCAGCGGGTCGGCCTGAGCCCGGGGCAGCAGCGACAGCGGTTCCGGTCCTTGGAGCTGGGGGAAGCTGGCCAACCCTTCGCCCTGGCTCAGCAGCTTCGGGATGCCTGCCGCAAATGGCTGATGGCCACCGGAGGTGACGCCCAGAAGATCATCGACCGAGTGACATTGGAGCAGTTTGTGGCGTGGCTTCCGCCGAAGACCGCCCAGTGGGTCCAGTGCCACCGACCGGCGTCGCTGACGGAGGCCATCCAGCTGGCTGAGGACCAGATGGTGGTGTGCCCTGGGGTCGGCTTACCCCGACCATCTCTCTCTCTACCCAGGCCTGTACCTCTTCCCAGGTCACAATCGTCCTTTGGCCCCAGGCCCGTTCCAAGGCCCAGGGACACCGCTGGAGCCGAAAGACCCTTCTATCGGGGACCCGGGCCGTTTCAGCCCGACTGCGGGCCCTCCTCTGCCTCAAGCCTCTCCTCACCAGTTCACCGGCCTACTTCCTGCCGCTAGGGCGGCGGAAAAGTCTGGGCCGACCTGTTGGCGGTGCGGGGATGCGGGTCACACGATCGACCGCTGTCCAGTGATGGAGGTCGGTACGGTGATCCGGATCCCCGACGACCCACAGGTTGCCCTCGATTCAGCCGGCCTGTATCAAATACCTGTGAGTATCAAGGGGAATACATATCAGGCCTTAGTGGATTCAGGTTGTAACCAGACCGCCATCCACCAACGCCTGATTCAATCCGTGGCAGAGGATAAGAGCCGCTTGGTTAAGTTACGGTGTGTGCACGGGGACATGGTGAACTATCCCTTAGTGGCGATGCCCATACAATTTAGGGGTAAAAAGTATAGAGTGGAGGTGGTGGTTAACCCGCACCTCAAACATCCGCTAATTTTGGGGACGAATTGGCCAATGTTTTCCGTGTTATTGGGTAAACTATGTGCGGATGTTTCCTCGGGGCATCAAAGGCGACAGAAGAGGGCGGTCGTGCAGGCGGGGGAAGCTGAGCCGGGACCTCGGCCGACTGACTCAGGGGAACAGAGTGCCGTAGAGAGACAAAATCTCTCTCGGTGCGATGATTTTGCTCTGGAGCAGTCTCACGATGATTCGCTCAGACATGCGTTTGACCAGGTTCGTTCCATCGACGGGCTGCGTCTCCTCCCTGCACAACCGCTTGTCTATCCGTATTTTGCCATTTTAAAAGACAGGTTGTATTGAGTGACCCGAGACACTAAGTCAAAGAAGGATACAACCCAGTAAGTCATCCCAAGGAGCCGTCGGGAAATGCTTTTCCAGACGGCTCATCATAATCCAATAGCGGGTCACCTAGGGCAAACGGCAACGTTAAACCGCCTACTGGCCCGTTTTTTTTGGCCGGGCATGACAATTTTTTTGTATTAAATCGTAACAAATGTACAAACAAATTAGGCATCAAATTAACAGACTACTGTGACTGCTATTAAAGATCATACACATAATGTGATCAATGTTGGGCAAGCATCGTGATTCCAACAAATGTTTCACTTTCATCACATGATGCTCGCTGCTTGGGGCCTGCAAATTGTATTGTAGTTTTGATGTAAAAAGGGAAAGTGACCTTTTTGTCAGATATGGTGACCCACACCCCAAATATGACCTCTACATTTAACCCATCCAGAGAGTAGTGAACACATGCACAGCAAGTGGTGAACACACGTACACCCGGAGCAGTGGGCTGCTATCACTGCAGTGCCCGGGGAGCAAGTAGGGGTAGGGCGCCTTGCTCAAGGGTCTGAGAATCGCCTTGCTCAGTCGTTATCCGCAAGCCCTGGGAATCGAACCGACAACCTTCTGGTCACGAGTCCGACTCTCTAACCATTAGGCTACAACTTCCCCTGATTAACCTTACAATTGTTTGTGTTCTTTTTCTTGCAGGATTATCACTATTGCCCCTGCTGTTAGAGCTTTCGCCCCTGATCCATGTGTCCTGAACCACTACCCTCCCACCTGGCTCGCCAGTTCCAACACCTTTTTTTTGTGTGGGGGTGCATGTGCACTCAGAAATGTTTGTTAGGCAATTCTGATGATAAGTTAAACTTTTGGCCTTATAATTTTTTTGTGTTTTATTTCTTGCAGGGTTTTCACTGTTGCCCCTGATGTTACAGCTGTTGCCCCTGTTCCATGTGTCCTGAACCGCTACCCTCCCCACCTGGTTCCATCTACTTCTACTACTTTCTACTTTCTACTTTCTTTCCATTACATAATACTGTACATCACTTTTAAATAACATCACAATACTGTTTTTCAGCAAGGTAAAAACAAAAGTAATATGCTGTACTTCATTTAACAGTATGTAAAAATACTGTACTTTATTTTTACTGTAAATTTACTGTGGTATGATATACAGCCCCTACTGGATAATTGTTGCCAGTAAGTTACTGTTAGTTTGACAATAAACATTTTACAGTGTGTGATTTCCCTGAAAGTGTTGACTTTTTGCACAGACTCCTCTTCTACTGCACAAAGTCGTCCTCCTCTACTGCACAGAGTCCTCCTTCTCTAATGTACAGACTCCTCCTTCTGCACAGACTCCTCCTTCTCTAATGTACAGACTCCTCTTCTGCTGCACAGACTCCTCCTTCTCTAATGCACAGACTCCTCCTTCTGCACAGACTCCTCCTTCTCTACTGTACAGACTCCTCTTTTGCATAGACCCCTTCTCTTCTACTGCACAAACTCCTCCTCTACTGCACAGACTCCTCCTCCAATTTATTCATATATTTATTAATAAATAACAAAAAAAATATTTTTAATTAAAAAAAATCTAATTATCTTCTCAGATATTTTATTATTATTATTTAGATAAAGGTGAATGAGAAAGTGTTTTAAAACATTTTGTCAACCTCTTAATTATCTTAAATAAATGGCATGATCTAATTACAGGCTGAAAATGCTTGTCATTTAATCGCAGGTCAATATGCTATATCGTTACACTTTTTTTTAATAATGATGAAACGGTCTTAAAACAGCATATTTTGGCAAATATGATGTTTTTTCGTTAACATCTTCACACGGCCTCTGTTCTAGCGCATTATTAATAATTTATGTTACATTTTCGCCCTGTGCAGTTTACTTTCTCCAGTCCACGTTCATTTATAATTATAAAAAAGTTTTGTGTCACATTCACCCTCACGCCTTCTGTTATCGCTTTGTACCATCCATTCCTGATTTAGTTGCTTGTCACAGGACTTACACCCGCTCCGAGCAAGCCTCGAATCGCCATTCGATACACATCGGCTTAGAAGACGGACACGCTAACGAGGAGGCTATGCTCCGCTATGGTCTTCATAGACATATTGAAGTAGTTGGTGCAAACTGGCCACTCCTGCGTGATTTATCTGAGGGTTTTCACTGATACACATTTTAGTAATTAATTAAAATAATTCTTTATTAAAATAATCGTTCGTGGTTATCTTTGTAAATGAACTTAAAATCAAAACAATTGTACACTTTGAAAAGTAATATTACATTAAAGGTTCTGCTCGCATTGGCTTTAAACGTGCTGTTGCGCGTTCAAAATGTTTACCGTTTTGTTTTACTTGGTGATATGACAAATGAAGACTGTTTAATATTAGCTATTATAAAATGTAATATTGAACTTCATTGCGTTTGTGCTGTGGTGGAAATGAGATTATCCTTAATTAAAGATACATTTATTATAAAAGCTTACCCGCAAATAGGGACGTATTAAACTGTAAACTTATGGGACTTTTTAAAAACAATGAAACGGTTCAACAGCTGCTCGTATAAGGACAGAAAAGACAGTGCATAGTTATTTTTTATTATAATAGTGTGTTCTTATAACTATCAGGCATATGCAGTCGATTTAGACTGGCAGAAATAAATGATCCTTATATGAACCTCTGTTATCCATAACACGTTTGTTCTAATGATTAAACGATTAGTTTACTATGTCCTGCATTTGGTTAAATTTTCCCGCTATATCGCTTTTTTATATTATTAACGTGAATAACTCTTGTTTTAATCTTTAATGTGTTGCCTCCTGTCATGTAATAATTAATTTATCACATTGAATTTCACTATTTCACAGTACATGTGGTTAAGTACTGAAGGCGAAAACCTTCCATTTGCGCCTCCTTTTGGAAATTTCGCGAACTAGTTTCACATGTAAATGTTTTTTAACTGCCGCCCTTCCCCAATGGCGGCACTCAACGCTGTGGTAGAGAGCATTCTGGTTGACTACCTACTGTATTTTAACATAGGATGTAAACATAAACGGCTAACATGAATTTATAATTTGTACCTCTTTATTGCAACATTTGCATTTGCATTTACATTTAGGAGACGTTTTTATCCAAAGCGACTTACATTGCATTATCCTATACATTTTACAAAGGTATTTGCAATCCCCTGGGATCCAACCCACAATCTTGTGTTGTTAACGCAATGCTCTTACCACTGAGCCACAGGAAAGTGTTTCCTACGGAAAGCATTTGATGTTTCCTACCTATCGCATCTGCTTTATTTATTTTAACTCACATTTTGTAAAGGTTGTGTATAAATTGTTTTGTGTTTGCAAATGTGGCAAAACTCTAAAACTTAAAACCAACATCTGTGCCAACATGTGTAACCGGTCCTACCTGAACCTATTCTGAGCGGGGTTCGAACCAGTTAATTTTTGTAATTTTATGTTTCCATTTAGAAAATGATCCATGGTAATATTATAGTACAAGTGTTGTAACCATGTTTTTGACTGACTGTTTACCATCGTATTAACTGTTTTACCATAAAAATACCATGGTTAAACTCTGATTACTGTAGCAAACGCCATGTTAATTTGTGGTTACAATGGTTAACCATAGTAAATATGTATTTTTTTTAATCCTGTTCGTAGTGAAAACCATTGTTCATTTTCTTAAACGCAGGGAAAATGCAAGTTCAATTAAATGTATCTTATTTCAGCTTTGATCCCTAAATAGCTAGCACTTTTATCCATAAAACTCATATATTTTTTTAATTTATATATAATTTATAGTAATGTTATGATCTCCTTTTTTGTTTGATTGATCAGTTATCTGCATCATACAGTAACTGTATCAATGTCTACATAGAATGCCAAGGAAATAAAGGTTACAAAGAAAAAACATGAGGAAGTCTCTAATGCAGCCAAAGGTAGCGTCCCGCTCACAAGTTGGCTATGGAGAGAGACTTCTAGTTTTACATTTCACAGTGGAAATAATTTGAGCTACACTATCCATTTAATATAAAACTAAAGTTGATCATTGATTTGTTAGTTTTTTTGACAGTTGCACAAAGACAGTTTTGAAGAAATTCTGAACATTCTGTTTCTCTTGGTCTGGCTGACGGGATCATGACAGTCCCATGTTTTGTGTCTGGAGCACATGGCCATTGTTTGTGTCTTTGTGCCATGTGCTCTCTTGTCTAAGCCCCGCCCCCTTGTTTCCTTATTCGTTATCCCGTCAAAAGTTTACGCTCTACACCTGTTTCCCTTGTTACCGCTCCATAGTTGCTTCCCAATTTAAAGCCCTTGTGTTTGTTATCTTGTGCTGCACGGTTTTGTGATCCCACCATTATGTCTTGTCTGCCCCATGAGTTCACTTAGTTAAAGTTGAGTTTAGTATGTGACCCTAATATATTTTTGTTTCTGTTACTCAATCTCAAAGGATTTTCAGTTTTCAAGTTATTTTAATGAAGAGAGCTGTCTCCATCTGGGTTCTGTCCATGTCATGACATTCAGGGCCCAGATACCCTGGAACAGGGGTTGGCAACCCGTGGCTCTCGAGCCGCATGTGGCTCTTCTGCCCCTCTGCTGTGGCTCCCTGCAGTCTTTATAAGGACCTGTTTATGCCTGGTATTTTGGTCAATCGGATCACAAGATCACAGCTCTACAAACACTTGGTTTTAATGGACTTGCCGTATTGAAGACTTTATAAGTAAACGCCCACTGCTTTGATTGGATAGCAGTTTGCGTAGTTGGAGGCTTCTGTGAATTTGGTTAGAGACATAACGTTGAGTAACACATTAGCACCATTCACAGTTTTCGCACAGCATTAGTATTAATGTATCGCAGTATTTCATGTGACGCATTCGCACGGGATGATTTTACTCAAATTTACTGACTTATTTCCCGGATGTGATGGCAAGGCTTTGCGTATAGTTTGTTTTGCCTATAGTTGTATTTATAGTGGTGTTTAATGATATATGACCGTACCTGTCAGCAATTGAGACCCGTGATTGCGAACCGGACAAAATATCACTGCGATCGCGGGTCTCAAATGTTACGAGAGTTTCCATGATAAATAAACAAACGGGAGACTCCCGGTAACATATAGATATCACCCAGCACTCGAAATAATACCAAAACACTTCAAGACAGCCTCTATTATTCGCAAACGGTGGATAAAACCTTGAAGAATATGTCCACCAAACCACAGAGATGGCGATCCCACGGGCTTAAGATCACAGACAACCTCTGCAATTAATACAAATGACTAGAGGTCCCCAGGTAACACTGATCTCGTGTGAACAGTGCTCAGGGCACATCAGGCGATCTCTAACAAAGCAGTGACGTATAGTACAAACATGTTTTACTCACATAAGATTGCTGAGCCATTCTCGGGTCCAATATTGACGGCACAGCACTGCTTTTTAATTTTAGTCTCTCCACAAATTTAGTGTCGATCTGTGCCTTGTTCACGAAGGAATCCTCAGAGAAATGAAACAAACAAACGGCTTTAAAAATAAACTTTAACCACGCATTCCTAATATGGGAATCTGAAGGAAGGTTATGCAGCGCCTGTATTCTTCCACAACTAGGGAGGGCACAATATTTAGCGATCTTTAACTGCATGTTTGTTTATTCCTTGCTCGCTCTATCTGGTTCCGCGCCACTTGTGGTAGGCTACTTCAGTTCTGTCATGCGTGAACCAGTGGGCGGGACTAGAGAAGTAGTCGTTGATATTCTTCTGTGGAGGCGGTGTTCAACCTGTCAATGTCGTCATAGATAGGTGCATTCCTCAACCTGGCGTTTGTTGGGCCTGGTGTCAATAACAGATGTAATCTCAGATACAAGGGCGTTTTCAGTTCTGACACTTACATGATGTTCGTGTGAATATGATTCCCTCTTATATAACAAAAGCTCGGGTTGAAATTGTGATTTTAATTCATGCATCCTTTTATGTAACGTTCACTATAAGTCCAAATTTCGAACCAAACCTGAGTTCCTCATCTGACATAACAACATTTGAGCGATCTACTCGTGCATGCATGTTCATTTTTATCATCAGACATTACATCTTGCGGCTCGGACAAAAGAAAAAATAGCTAAAATATAAACTAATATTGCTTTTAACAGTAAAGAATAGTTACTCCTTAAATTTACGGTGATAATGGACATTCATATAACTATTTAAATCTTAAAAAGACTATCCATTCAATGAAGTTGCATTGCCTTTAAATTTATTAAATGCCTCAGCATCACTTTATTTTTATTCACGACTTAATAGAGGAATTAACAAAATATCTCTTAGATGTTTTAGGCTACTATTAAATAACTATACATTGTTATTATTATTATTTAATTATACTAATTATTTATAATTATACGAATGATAATAATTCTGCAAAAAACACTTAAGAAATATTTACATTAAAAACACACTATTTTATTACTGTTTTTTCATGCTGGGATAATACAGAGTAGGTGTGATGAAACTTTCAAAAATAAAAAAATTGTTGCTTACACCTAAAAAGCTTATTCTTATCGTGAGCAAAACGCACAGACTGACTGACTGACAGGCCATTTTTAACAGGACTTTGGTTTGAGGGAAATCTGAGGGAACTGTATACGTTTTCCTCAAAAACCGCCTCTTTCAGATACAACTCATAAAATCATATAATCGACTCACTGGTTTTCCAGTAAATGTAGGCTTACCAAGTCTAGTTTTTACCTCAATTCACTATTAGGCTACTGTTCACTGCGGTTAAATGTGTGTGACGTCTCCTTATATGGAAATAGCGATAAGTCACAGGTGTCTCACCTCTTCCTCTCATTGACACATGCAGCTGTGGGGAGGGAAACTCTGGCCTATAATAACAAGTAGATAAAAAAATCCTTTTTCGAAATAATTAGAGTGTCCAAACGCACTTTTTACACTTCAAGGATCAAACTCACTGCTGAATTTTGTTACATTTGTTTCAGGTAGCAAGCGTGCTCACCATTATTGGCACCCTTGGTAAATATGAGCAAAGAAGGCTGTAAAAATAAATCTGAATTGTTTCTCCTTTTGATCTTTTATTAAAAAAATATAGTAGGGGGAATATCACATTGAGAATTTGTTTTTCTCTAATACACTCTGGCTACAATTATTGGCACCCCTAGAAATTCTTATGAGTAAACTACCTCCCAAGTATATTCCCATTTATATTTACATTTTCTTAGCACACCAAGGTGACTAGAAACATGATGTTGTCCAGTTATGACTTCTTGTTGCACCGGAGAGAATAAATATTAGTAACACAAAGCCCAACCCCCCTTAATCATTTATCACAATGGATAAAACCAAAGAATATAGTTCTGTGAGCTACACAAAATACAAAATGGATTTAAGGAAATAGTTAAAGCAATAAACAATGTCATTTCCATCATAAGCGCAATGATCAAGAACTTTTAATGGACTGGAGATGTTGAAAATCAGCTTGAAACAGGATGTGTCATGGTTCTGATACTACTGTTCAAGCTTTTCCAGTCTTGGTGTAGAACCATGATAGTACCACGTGTTTTGTGTGAGAAAGACATGGCTTGTTTATATATTGGCTTGCCATGTGCTTATGGCCCCACCCCTCTCGTTTCCTCGTAAGCTTCCCTTCAGTGTTTCATTATCCACACCTGCCTATTGTTAATTATCCTTTTTTCTTCTCCCTATATTATACCCTCGTGTTCATTGTCCTGGGCTCGTACGTTTTGGAGATTTGTATCGTGCTCGAGTCGTGTCTTGCCTGCTCTATACGGTATTTGTGGAAACCTTATCACTCCCCTTTTGTGACGTTGTGTCGGGTTTTGTTTTAGTTTAGTTTAGTTTTTTCCTCGTAGGAAGTCTTTTGTTTTGATTTTGTATTTCTATCGTACCCTGTTTTCCCCATTGTGGGTTTTTGTTTACTGTTCTTGTTCCCGTTTTGGTATTAATAAAAGCTTTTTGTTAACCGCTGCTCCCTGCATTTGGGTTCTTCACCCCGCAACCCTGACAGGATGTGTGTCTATATTGTCGCAATGCACAACTAGGAGAAGAATTTGAGTGGCCAAAGACTCTTCAAAGAGCACAGATGGAAAATTGCTGTAATCAGTTGAATTTTGGGGTCTGAAAGCATTTAAATAAAAATAAAGGAAAACTGCACCTCCATCACCACAAATTCATCAGCACATTGGTTCAAAAGAAACATCAACATCAATAAAAAATGGGTCACTGAACACAAAACCAAGATCCTGCCATAGCCATTTTTGTTAATTCCCTGACCGGAACCCGATAGAAAATGAGTGATATGAACTGAAGAAGAGGGAGGACCAACATGTGTAGGATCTGGAGAAATTATTTATGGAGGAATGTAATCTCAAACCTCATCAGACTGAAAAGAAAACACTCCGAGTTGATTTTCTTATAAATTAAGGTTGCGGGGTGAATCATACAGTATACAAGAGTGCCAATAATTGTGGCCAACCTATATGGAAGAAAAACATTTTTTTCTCAATGTGATATTCCCCCCACTGAAATGTTGGAATTTTGTAGATTGTTTTAATAAAAGATCAAAAGGAGGAACAATGCAGATTTATTTTTACAGCCTTTGCTCATATTTACCAAGTGTGCCAATAATGGTGAGCAGGACTGTACCATGAAGTGGATTCAAGACGTGGAGGACGCAGAGATTAGAGACACGCAGACACACACACGCACGCACACGAAATCATAACAAAAAGACATCAACTTGCCAACTGTTTTATGAAATAAAAGTAGTTTGGACTTGACAATTCCTTGTACATGTGTTTGATTCTTATAGTTTCATTTTACACTTTCCATCAGTAAAAAAACAAAAAACACAAAATGGCCTTTTAGCGAACATTCACTAAAGGTCCCCGAATGTCCCTGCAACGTTCCGCGAACATCCCCTTAATGTTTAAAGAACCCTACACAGTGATGTCCAGGGTACGTGGGGACCTTTTTTCGTAAGCTGGGTTCAGTTGTTCAGTTGATGGCCTTAAAATTTCCAACAGACCCAGGTCATGTAGATCAAGGGTTCCCAAATTAGTGGTTGGGACCCCCAGGGGTAGGTCGCAAGATGATTTCAGAAATAATTTTATATTATTAGGAATAGCGCATTTAACCAATAAGTGTAACACAAAATGTTATACTAGTTAAATTAAAAATAAAACCATGCAAATAAAAAGCCCTCAGCCTTTGGAATTTCCTCCCTCTCGATTGTGACTGCTGGCGCAGAGGTGCTTACGTCACATTAGCAACCGCATTAGATTAGGTGACACAATTACATTACAGCACCACGTTAAACATTCCCATATGTGCACACATATTATTTTTCAGGCTTTAAATTTAGGATATTTTAATTTGTCGAAATGAAACGTTGGTTAATATCGACCAAAGACAACGCAGGGAGGCTAGAGGAGAAGGGCGGAGAAGCGCCATCGGCCTCAGAAAGGCTATCGTCCCCAGGTACGAAAAGAGGCACATCCATCAGCACGCGAATCAGTTTGATGAAATTTGACCATCTGTAGTAATAGTTCCTGGTTTATGCATAACAACAAGTAAAACAATGAGTAAACAACTATAAAGTCATATTATGTTAGACTGTGTTCCTTTGTGTTGTCACTATGCGCATGTTTGAATAGACCTATTAGCGCATCTGCGTGCAATTTTGTATATCTTAGCCATCTCCGGTCCCGTATTCATGAAAAATATTAGTGCAAAGAGTTGCTCCTAGTGACAAAATTCTAAGAAATGTGGGTGTTTCCCCTTAGAATTACAGAAAAGATCCTAGTAAAGAAAAAAGTAATTCATAAAGGATCTTAACCCTTAAAAGAGCTCTTAAGGTCCACAATTTTAGGAGTAGTGAAGAGGACTTTTAAGAGCCTTAAGAGTTTCTTTAGCAGAACAGAAACTGGACGAAACACAAAAAGTGAAAAGAAATGTGTTGCAGTGCCTGACAATTTCCATATTAGTTTCAAGGTTTATCAGATTTTTTTATTTTTTGCCTGTGTTTGTGTTCAACATTTGATTATCTTGGTTTTGGTTTTCTTGTATAGCTGCTTTGATGCAATACAAATTGTAAAAGCGCTATAAAATACAATTACATTGAATTGAATGACAGTGATTTATTAAGATACATCCCATTAGATACGCTAACATCTTCAAGACAGCGCAGAAATGCCGTAGCACAAGAAATAGAAGAAATCCCAACATTAACATATTAAGCCACTGGAGAAATGCAGCTATGTAGCATGGATGATTTGGTTCTGTCACAACCTTCTGATCTCTCAAACAATTACAACACTTACAGAAACGTATTGTGTCACTGTTCATTTTCTATCAAATACAATAACATTAACAGCATGGTAAATTTTTTTTTGTTGCAATTTCAAACTAATGACCCTATACTAAAAAGCGCTATTTTTTCCTTCTTGGTCAACCAACCAATCACAGACTTTAAAAAAGACTGTGTCATACATAGCAGTGGGGTCAGCTAAGCCTCCTCACTAATGTGGCCTGGGGGTAAAAATGCAACTTTTCTGTTGTTGTAAAATTTGTGTATGGCCCTTTAAGAGATTTCTCTCCCGTTCACGTGATAAGGTGCGCTGACTCCGTGTGCGCATGCGTGGCTCCGCGAGAAAACGTGAAACATTCTGTGTGTGATACGTGTCATCCCGATCTGATGTTTGATGCATAGTTGTAATTAGGGGTAAATATCTTTTGTTTGTGTTTATATAGACCCGTATATGTTCATATTGCTCTGTCTAAATGTATATTTGATGGTACATGTTAATAGATTACGTGGATCGGTTGTGCACGTGGCGATTGAACCTCGTGGTGAGTGCTAGCGAGCATTTGGGTATGTACGTTTAGTTTGGTTAAAAGCTATTACTCCTGTATGAATCTTTCTTTAAAAAAAAAGGGCCTTTGTTAATAGCTCTGTAAGAAGAATATGGACGGTAAATGTAATGTGTTTGTGATGATTGATGTTGATTTTTGATATGGATGTAAAGTGGCTAATTAATGTGTTTTTATCTTCCATGCACAGCCACTACCGTATTTTGTTTCATTGTATTTTGTTTAATTTTATTTGCGTGTAGCGTATTTTTTGTGTTTCCTTTGTTTTAATGAGGTTTATAACCTAATTGAGTTGTTTGCTGTGTGCTGGTCCTGCATTCAGCCGCAGATGTAAGACATACATTTCATTTTGGTAAAACACATTTGACCTTTTTGTCTCAACCCTTTTATGGTTGGTTTCATTTTATTTCTTATAAACCCTTTTTCTCCCATCGACCGCTGTAAAACTTGTTTGTGAACAGCAGTCAGATTAAACCTCCATAATTTAATATTTTGCCGGGTTGTGCTTTATTTCTCTAACGCCCGGTTACACTAAGATAAACGTTTTTGTCTTTTCCTTGCTCAGAGTTTCTCTCAGATTTGTCCTGAATCGTTTTAAGATAAGACTCCTACGTATACGTTTTTAAACTAAATTAAGAGCTCTCTGAGTGGATTCTTAGAAGCTTTAAGAATATGGGCCCTCTACTGGACTGCCAGTTCTCTTATGGGGAAGTATGATGGAATAGGAGCTGCCAATATCAATAGTGTCTTCTAAATAATGGTGCTAAATAGAAAGCGGGATGTGATGGGCCGTGAATGGCGTCTGTATAGAGCACACAGCAATGTTATGGCTGATTTTCCTACTCCATATGTTGTTCTAGCCTGGTCTGTTTGCCTTTCCTTCCAGTAAACCTTATCCTCATTCTGGTCTCTTTCAACCAAAGTTCCTACTCAGACCAGCTTATCTATGGTGGACACTGTATTTCTCGATACACTGGTGATCTTTTGGTTAAAGTTTGCTAAGGTGGCTTGTAAGATTTCTTTCTCTGTCATAGCTGGCTTCAGAGGAAGACACAAAGCCTGTTAGGCAAATTTTACAAGGTTTTTATCCGTTTATTACCTTTTTTATTCCCTTATTCTCCTCCACGATCATCTGGCAGAAATGACTGGAGGAAGATGGCTTTGAACTGTGTCCAGTATTCAGACTTGGTCAAAACAAATGGTAGCGAGGCCATTATTATGTAGGTTATATATTCCTATTATACATAGGTTCCCTTCCCACTTGATGAATGTGAGCGCCACCAGGAAAATCAGTTTCTTATCAGAGATTGGCCTAGAGAAAAAAAATGGGATGACTCAAGGGGCTGAGCCAAACAATGGAGATGAACAGGAAAAAGGCAACAATGTGGAAGCGGAACAAGAAGGAGAAGAGGAAATTACATCCTCATTGGTTACGGTTTCTGAGATGGGTATGGTGTCCAGTGGGAGCGAGACTGACTTTTCGCTCCCCAATGCACAAGTGCAAAAAAGGCCTGCGGGATCTCCTCTGTCCAAAGCAGAGGAGAAAAAGCTGAGAGCCACACAACAGCCAGATAGTCCCTTGTCGGAAGATCTGGACCGTATGTGGCCTCAGGAAGCCCCAAATGAAGTGTCCTTTTTGCTAGTTCAGCTGAGAACATCATCGCCGAAACAGCCGCAAGAGAGTTTCTCTGCGGCTCTGCAGGCCATAAGAACCTGCTATCCTGACTCCAGAATAGTGGAGATTAAGGAAGAGCAGGTATCGCAAGAAATTGTATGATTTTAACCTTTCTGTAGTCTTTTAATGTTTTTTTTTTATGCTTCTTTTAAGGTTTTAAGTCTCATACCTTTTTAACCATAACGCTTATGGCTCTCACAATCTCAACGGTCAATGTGAGAAGTGTGAGGTCAGCCACACGAGCGCAGAGTACACTATCCTTTTTGAAAAGTTTAAGTCAGACGTGTTTATATTGCCCCTCCTTGAACTGCCACCTTACCGTGGTGGAGGGGTTTGAGTACCCGAAAGACCCTAGGAGCTATGTTGTCTGGGGCTATATGCCCCTGGTAGGGTCTCCCAAGGCAAACAGGTCCTAGGTGACGGGTCAGACTAAGAGCGGTTCAAAAAACCCTTATGATGACCACAAATTTGAGGACTGTGACGTCGCTCGGCATGGCGCAGCCGGGGCCCCACCCTGGAGCCAGACCCGGGGTTGGGGCTCGTATGCGGCAGCCTGGTGGTCGGGCCTCCCCCCCTGGGGTCCGGCCGGGCTCAGCCCGAAGGAGCGACGTGGGGCCACCCTCCCGTGGACCCACCACCTGCAGGAGTGACCGTAAGGGGCCGGTGCTTATTGGATCGTGCGGCAGTCGAAGGCGGGGGCCTCAACAACCCGATCCCTGGACGCGGAATCTAGATCTAGGGACATGGAACGTAACCTCTCCGGCAGGGAAGGAGCCTGAGATTGTGCGTGAGGTTCAGAGATTCCGACTAGAGATAGTTGGGATCACCTCTACGCACAGCTTGGGCTCTGGAACCACACTCCTCGAGAGAGGATTGACTCTTCACCACTCTGGAGTTCCCCATGGTGAGGGTTTGCTTATAGCCCCCCAGCTCAGCCGCCATGTGTTGGAGTTCACCCCGGTGAACGAGAGGGTCGCTTCCCTGCGCCTTCGGATTGGGGATAGGTCTCTCACTGTCGTGTGCGCCTAGGGGCCAAACGGCAGTGTAGAGTACCCGGCCTTCTTGGAGACTCAAGGAGGGGTGTTGGAAAGTGCTCCGACGGGGGACTCCGTCGTTCTCCTGGGGGACTTCAACGCCCACGTGGGCAGCGACAGTGACACCTGGAGGGGCGTGATTGGGAGGAACGGCCCCCCTGATCTGAACCCTTGTGGTGTTCTGTTATTGGACTTCTGTGCTAGTTACAGCTTGTCCATAACGAACACCATGTTCAAGCATAGGCCGGAGGTCGATGATCGACTTTGTGGTTGTTTCATCTGACCTCCGGCCGTATGTCTTGGACACTCGGGTGAAGAGAGGGGCGGAGCTGTCAACTGATCACCACCTGGTGGTGAGTTGGATCTGATGGCGGGGGAGGAAGCTGGACAGACTCGGCAGACCCAAACGTACTGTGAGGGTCTGTTGGGAATGTTTGGCCGAATCCCCTGTCAGAGAGATCTTCAACTTCCACCTCCGGCAGAGCTTCGACTAGATCCCGAGGGAGTCTGGAGATATTGAGTCCGAGTGTACCATGTTCTCCACCTCCATTGTCAACGCGGCCACTTGGAGCTGTGGCCGTAAGGTCTCCGGTGCCTGTCGAGGCGGCAATCCCCGAACCCGGTGGTGGACACCGGAAGTAAGGGATGCCGTCAAGCTGAAGAAGGAGTCCTATCGGGCCTGGCTGGCTTGTGGGACTCCCGAGGCAGCTGACGGGTACCGACAGGCCAAGCGGACTGCAGCCCGGGTGGTTGTGGAGGCAAAAACTCGGGCCTGGGAGGAGTTTGGTGAGGCCATGGAGAAGGACTATCGGTTGGCCTCGAAGAGATTCTGGCAAACCGTCCGGCGCCTCAGGAGGGGAAAGCAGTGCCCTACCAATCCTGTTTACAGTGGAGGTGGGCAGCTGTTGACCTCGACTGGGGATATCATCGGGCAGTGGAAGGAATACTTTGAGGATCTCCTCAATCCCGCCGTCACGTCTTCCATTGAGGAAGCAGAGGCTGAGGGCTCGGAGGCGGACTCGTCCATCACCAGGGCGGGAGTCACCGAGGTAGTCAAGAAACTCCTCGGTGGCAGCGCACCGGGGGTGGATGAGATCCGCCCTGAGTACCTCAAGTCTCTGGATGTTGTGGGGCTGTCTTGGCTGACACGCCTCTGCAGCATCGCGTGGTGGTCGGTGACAGTGCCTTTGGACTGGCAGACCGGGGTGATGGTCCCTCTTTTTAAGAAGGGGGACCGGAGGGTGTGCTCCAACTATCGGGGAGCACACTTCTCAGCCTCCCGGGAAAGTCTATGCCAGGGTACTGGAGAGGAATCCGGCCGATGGTAGAACCTCGGATTCAGGAGGAACAGTGTGGTTTTCGTCCCGGTCGTGGAACACTGGACCAGCTCTATACCCTCTCCAGGGTGCTGGAGGGTTCATGGGAGTTTGCCCAACCAATCCACATGTGTTTTGTGGATTTGGAGAAGGCATTCGACTGTGTCCCTCGCGGCATCATGTGGAGGGTGCTCTGGGAGTATGGGATTCGGGACCTTTGCTAAGGGCTATCCGGTCCCTGTAGCTTGTTAAGTCAGACTTGTTCCCGGTGCAGGTTGGACTCCGGCAGGGCTGCCCTTTGTCGCCGGTTCTGTTCATAATTTTTATGGACAGAATTTCTAGGCGCAGCCAGGGGCCGGAGGGTGTCGGGTTTGGGGACCACACGATTTCATCTCTGCTCTTTGCGGATGATGTTGTTGTGCTGGCCCCATCAGACCAGGACCTTCAGCATGCACTGAGACGGTTTGCAGCCGAGTGTGAAGTGGCTGGGATGAGAATCAGCACCTCCAAATCCGAGGCCATGGTTCTCAGTCGGAAAAGGGTGGCTTGCCCACTTCAGGTTGGTGGAGAGTTCCTGCCTCAAGTGGAGGAGTTCAATTATCTTGGGGTCTTGTTCCCGAGTGAGGGAAGGATGGAACGGGAGATTGACAGACGGATCGGTGCAGCTTCTGCAGTAATGCGGTCGCTGTACCGGTCTGTCGTGGTAAAGAAGGAGCTGAGACGCAAGGCGAAGCTCTCGATTTACCGGTCAATCTACGTTCCTACTCTCACCTATGGTCATGAGCTGTGGGTCATGACCGAAAGGACAAGATCCCGGATACAGGCGGCCGAAATGAGCTTTCTCCGCAGGGTAGCTGGGCGATCCCTTAGAGATAGGGTGAGAAGCTCGGTCACTCGGGAGGAGCTCAGAGTGGAGCCGCTGCTCCTCCACATCGAGAGGGGCCAGCTGAGGTGGCTCGGGCATCTTTTCTGGATGCCCCCTGGACGCCTTCCCGGGAAGGTGTTCCGGGCATGTCCCACCAGGAGGAGACCCCGGGGAAGACCTAGGACACTCTCCCGGCTGGCCTGGGAACGCCTCGGTGTCCCCCCGGAAGAGCTGGAGGAAGTGTCTAGGGAGAGGGAAGTCTGGGCATCCCTGCTTAGACTGCTGCCCCCGCGACCCGGCCCCGGATGAAGCGGAAGAAAATGGATGGATGGATGGTGTTTTTATTGCAAGAATGTGGTTTGCCCTTTTTAAATCATTACAGGAAATGGGAGGAGGTGTGGACCAAAGGCCCTTCACTATGGAGCGGCTCAAATTGTAATAAATGTGACGGTGTTGCCATTTTAATTAACAATCCCAATATCTTGGTGAAGGGCAGCACTGGTGAGGGATGGGCGGGCGATTTTAGCAAGTTTGACTTTTTTAGATAAGGATTTTAACATTCTCAACGTGTATGGTTTTACTGGTAAGCATGAGAGATATGAGCTTTTAGAAGACTTGCAGCCCCACATGTTAGGCAGGGCTCCCCTGATAGTTGCAGGGGATTTTAATTGTGTTTTAACCCAAAAAGATAGGAAAAGGATAGGGGAGGATTTTAAAGTAGACAAAACGTCGGTTTTATTGCAGGAACTAGTTAAAGATTTTAAGTTAGTCGACTGTTTTAAAATAACGCATCAGAGAGAGGAGGGCTTCACCTGGTTCAGTGGTGATGGCGCCAGAGCCTCTCGAATCGACTATATTTTGACAAGGGACTGCCCGCCAACCGATGCAACATTGACCCCCCTCTTTTTTTCAGACCACATGATGTTGTCGTGCACCCTTTCCTTTCCCACGGGTGTGACTGTAGATAGAGGGCTGTTGAAACTGAACTGCTCTCTTTTGGAAGATGAGGAGGTAGTCAGAGAATATAGAGAGCAGTTCAGCCACTGGCAAACGCTCCAGGATTTTTAGATTCACGTGCACAATGGTGGGAGATGGTAAAAGACCGGACAAGACAGTTTTTTAGGAAGGTAGGGAGAGAAAAGAAAAAAAGGGAGAATAGACACATGATGGGGCTGCGAAAAAGACTACAGAGGTATTTTAATCTTTTAAATCATGGTTTTGATTTTAAGGATGAGGTTAAACATGTAAAAAAGGAGATGTCCAATTTAAGTAAAGCTCATACCAAAGGTGTGATTTTAAGAAGCAGAGAAAAAGACATTGAAGAAGGAGAAAAGTGCACAAGATATTTTTTCAAAAAAATAAATGTCAAGTGGAGGGGCAATAACATCTTTAAAAGCGGAGGGAGGGGAAGTGCACACAACCATGGACATTTTAAATTGGGTGACGAGGTTTTACGAAAACCTCTACTCACACAAAGAAACAGAAAATGACACCTTAAAAGAAGTGCTAGCCTTTTTAGAGAAACAGGTAAGTAGTCAAAATGTGCTTTTATCTCAAGATTTTACTATTTTAGAAATTCAAAAGGCTTTAAAAGGTTTTAAACGGGTACTGATCAGAGACGCCATCTGTTACGCGAGAGACAGAAATAATCGGCTAGCAGTTTTAAATTTAGATTTTGAAAAAGCTTTTGACCGCATCTCGCACCAGTACCTGTTTAAGGTATTGGCTAAAATTGGTTTTCCCAGGGAGGTTCATAGCTTGGGTGGGATTGCTGTACAGAGACATGGTCAGCAAAATTCTTGTCAACGGGCACTTATCCAAAGCGGTTAACATACGCAGCGGTGTCCGGCAGGGGTGTCCCCTATCTCCCCTCTTGTATGTGGCCTGTATTGAGCCACTGGCACAGATCTTGAGAAGGGATAAATGGTTTAATGGACTAGACATCCCCGGGACTGATGGACTGACAGCGACTTGCTTTTTATACATAGATGACGTGACCCTTTTAGCCACTGACATTTTATCAATACGAAGAGCGATGGACTTGACTGACTGGTACGGTCAGGCCTCGGGAGCGAAGCTCAACAGGAACAAGTCCGAGGCCCAGCTCTTCGGGCCGTGGGGACACATCGACACGAGTGGACTTAATCTTGATTTTAGAGAAACGGATCTTAAAATTTTAGGTGTTAAATTTGACAATGAGGGTGGAGGACCGGGTAACTGGCCAGACTAACTGGGAAAGTTAGGCAGAAACTGGGGTTTTGGAGACTGAGACAGATGACGTTGGAGGGCAAAGTTTTAATCTTTAAAGCTGTGATTTTACCTCTGGTTTTACTTGTGTGTTCTGTTTTTAGCCCCCCAAGAAATTTTCTTTTAGATTTGGAGAGGGCGGTCTTTTACTTCATGTGGGGGTCCAAATGGGAGCGGATTCGAAGAGAAGTGGTCAAAAAAAAGAAGGAGAAAGGAGGAAAAGGGCTCCCGGACCCCCACTTGTTCTTGGGGAGCAAGTTCACCGCCCTACACATGAAATATGCCAAAACATACTTGTCATACTTGCGCTTTTTAAAGAGATTTGACCTGTTGATCTTAGAACCCCAGTGTCTTTTAATCTGCCCAAAGAGTACAATTTTATCAAGAAGTTTTTAAAGAAATTCAGCTTGGAGGACCAGGAACTCTCTGTTTTGACTAACCACAAGTCTCTTGTCTCTCTTGTGCAGGACCGGGAAGCAGTGGGTCCAGTTCCAGGCCTCACACTAGGTGAGGCAAAACAAGTTTGGAGGAATGCAGCCCACCCCGCTCTTCAGAACCGGCTCAAAGACCTAACATGGATGGCAGCTCATGAAATCCTCCCAGCCAGGGCGGTCATGCACTCCAAAAATCCTGTCTGTCCACGCCCGGGGTGCAATGCCCCGGAGACAGTGAGACACCTCCTCTGGAAGTGTGGCACTGCGCGGGACCTGTGGACCATAACTGGCCCCCTGTATTCCACGCCTGCAAGCAGATGGTGACATCTAAGCTGCAGGGGCACCGGGCTTTGTCATTCGGAGGAGGGGGCTGGGGTCATGCTTAGGGTCCCGGCCTTGCCCCCGCACCCGGTCGCCCGTAGATGCACCCTCACCAATCTGGCTACGGGAACAGCGGGCCGGAGGGAGGGGATTTCCGCTCGGCGCAGGAAGCAGAAGGAAATTGGCTTGTTCTGCTGAGCGGGGTGATGGCCATCTTGTCAGGGACTCCTTCCGGTTCTGGACAACAGATGACGAGAGACAGTGTTTTTTTTTTGTGTTTTTTTAAGATTGTGGGTTTTAAGGGTCACTTCCCCGTTTTACATCTTTCAAAACATCTTATGGGAGTTTTTTGTTTTGTTTTTCTCTCTGTTCTTCTCTCATTTGAATGATTTTACTTCTCTTTCTATAAATTAACTACAATTTTGGTTTATTTATTGATGTGAAATGTTGATTTTATATAAAATGCGAAGGAGATGTATAATTTGTGAAATGATGACAATAAAACTTTTCGAAAAAAAAAAATCTGTTCTTATCAGTTTAATATCTGATGCGTCCCCTATATGGGGACCATATATTAAATGGATTTTTGAAGCAAGGAGCTGGAAGCGGGGCTTGCTCCGCCCACTCCACGCATCGACCTGGTATAGCAGTGTTCCCAGGAACGGTGCATTCTCCTTCGGGGATCACAAGCGTGTGTTGGAAAAAAGCGTTGGGGAGACCGCAAGTGGAATGAAACACGTGGTTTTCTTTTTCGGAAATGTACATAGGCCAACATCAGTGCACGCACGCACGCACGCACGCACGCAGCGTGCACGTTTGCTTCTTTGTGTGTGTGTAGACCCTACATGTGTGCAGATAGCTGCGTGTTGAAGTACGAAGTTCCTATTTGAGACGCTTGCGCCTGGCTTACATGCCGTAGTGAGATAGAGAGAGAAAAGTCCAGCATCAAAGGAAACACTTTCAGCATATGTGGACTGTTTGTTTAATTCTTTACTTATTTCTCCATGTGTATGTTTGCTTGTGGACTGTCGCCTTTGTGCGCTCTCCCACGGGTTAGACAGAGCAAACAACTGGAACTTGCGGTTGACGAACGCTCGCTTGGGGTCAGCGTCGATGTGCACCGCAGAGGCAAGTAACGGATCTCTGGCCCGAACTGACCATATCATACTTACCTGGCAGGGGAGATACCATGATCACGAAGGCGGTTCACCCAGGACGAGGCTCTGCCATTGCACTCAGGTCGTGTTGACTTCTGCGAATTCCCCAAATGTGGGAATCTCGACTGCATAATTTCTGGTAGTGGGGGACTGCGTTCGCGTCTCCCCTGATCATTTGTTAAAGGAAGAGAGAGATGATTGTGTTGTTGCTTGACTATATTGGTGTTCGTTTTTCCATCTACCTAGCAAAAGCACCGTTTCGCAAGAAACGAGCACGACATTGTGTGATTGATTCATTCGTTTTTAAATGTGTTATTAATACAGTTGTTGCTTGGTCGTTCGTTTTTCCATCTAACTAGCAGAAGAACTGTTTCGCAAGAAACGAGCACGACACTGTGTGCTCGATTCATTCGTTTTTAAATGTACAATTGTTACTTGTTCGTTTGTTTGTTCGTTCATTTCGTTCGTTCGTTCGTTCGTACGTTCCTATATGTATATAAATATATGTACATATAAATCGTTTGTGTGTTTATTTGTTTGTTTGATTATTAAGTGTGTGTTTGTGTATTGTCTGTTTGCTCGTTTATTGGTTGATTGATTTGTTGAATTATTTCATTGTTTGTTCGTTCATTTGTTGGGCGCCTATTTTTTTACATGTGTGCTTGTTTGTTCGTCCGTTCCTTCATCCCTTCGGGCATTCATATATAGCCTATTCAATTATTTTTTCTTTCATTCATTGGTTGATTTATTCAATTGTTTAAACAGTGCATTGTATTGTTTTGTTCGTTCACACGCTGACCTCTGAGCCGCATGTGCACCGCCACCACAATAGTCGGTGCCGCCTCCGGCTGTCCCGCTCGGTCCCCTTTGTGGGTATCGCTTCTCGGCCTTTTGGCTAAGATCAAGAATCTTGACAAAAGGGCACGCTGCGATCGCCTTTTGAGGTTCTAGGCTGTGAATCCCTATATCACAAGTCACAAGCTTCAGGAGGTATATTTTTTTAACTTATTTATTGTCTTTCTTGCAGTGCTGGTACTTATCAGGTTTTAACAACAGACGAGACCTTTGTGGAGGACTCTTTTAAGGTAAGTGTTTTATTGTTTATTCTTGTTGAGTTTTTAACATTGTTTTTAAACTATTTATTCTGTTTTAAACGTTTATCTTAACGAGCTGTGGGTGCCTCCACCATGTCGGCTGCCCGTGCCGGCGTGCGGAGGCACCACAGTGTGCGATTCATTTTTAAAGTGATGGATGGAAAGCTTCTAGGAATGTCACGTCTTGACTTCTCTAGAAAGCTGATCCAGAAAACCCTCTGGTTCCATCAACCGATTTAAATTGTTTGATGATGCTGCCGCAGAACAAAGGTTTTGATGGAGTTTTGCTAGTGCTTCCCTGTTAAACGTTTTCTGGCAAAGGTTTGAGATTTGTAAAACCCAGTTCTCGATGTTTACAGTTGAGAAACTTTCTGACAATTCACTTAAACGGTAATTGTTAGACTGTTCAATGAAACTGTAAACGGATACGACATTTGTGTTTGGCTGGGTAGATTTTGCACGGTTAGAGGCCAACCAGTCAAAGTGGTAGATGATGAAGGCATCTGGAACTGCTGCTGGCGAATCCCCATCAAACAATGGGAGGACGCCAATGGTTATCAGGGCCTGAAACAACTGCCCTCAATGATTGTGCTGGGAGAAAACCGAGGCTACATCCGCTACCAAGGTATGCCAAAGCTGTGTCGAAAGTGTGGGAAATTGGGACACCTAGCTGAGGCCTGCCAAGAAATAGTGTGTGGGAAGTGCAGAGAAATTGGTCATACTTTTGAGGAATGTACCAATGGCAGAAGGTGCAATCTCTGTGGTTCAGCCAATGGCAGACCCTCCAAGACTTTTATGACTCACGAGCACAGTGGTGGGAGATGGTAAAAGACAGAACTGGACTTTTTTTTAACAAGGGGGGAGGAGAAAAAGAGAAAAGAAAAACGACGCATGTTGGGGCTGCAAAAAAGACTACAGAGATTTTTTAATCTTCTGAACAAAGGCTTTGATTTAAGAGATAAAAGAAGTAAAAAGAGAAATGTCTATTTTAAGCGAAACTCAAAAAGGTATAATCCTAAGAAGTAGAGAAAGAGATATTGAAGGACAGAAGTGCACCACATATTTTTTCAAGAAAATAATAACAAAAGGAGGAATGATAACATCCCTAAAGAACGATGATAAAGAGGTGCACACAACAGATGAGATTTTAAATGAAGTGATACAATTTTATGAAAATTTGTATGAAGAAAAGGAAATAGAGTATGATGTTTTAAAGGAAGTTTTAACTTTTTTAGAGGAAAAGGTAAGTAGTGAGAATGTGCTTTTATCCAAAGATTTTAATGTTTTAGAAATCCAAAAAGCTCTACAAAGTTTTAAACGGGGGAAGTCCCCAGGAATGGATGGACTCCCCCTAGAGTTTTACTTGACTTTCTGGGAAGTTTTTAAGGAGTTAGAGACCATGGACAGACTCCCTGACAGTTTTATATTAGGGATAGTTTCACTGACGGAGACAGGACTGACCTGAGGAATTGGCGTCCAATCACACTTTTAAATGTTGACCTTAAGCTCTTTAGCAAAATTTTAGCAACACGCATGTCAACTGTCTTAGAGGACTTGATCCACCCGGATCAAGCTTGTGCTGTGCCTGGGAGGAAGATCACGGACAGCCTCGTGCTGATTAGAGACGTCATCTGTTATGCGAGAGAAAGAAACATTCGGTTAGCAGTACTAAATTTAGATTTTGAAAAAGCTTTTGACCGTGTCTCGCACCAATACCTGTTTCAGGTGTTGGCCAAAATGAGCTTTCCAGGGAGGTTCATAGCTTGGGTGAGACTGCTGTATAACGGCATAGTCAGCAGAATTTTGGTTAATGGGCATTTATGCCTAGCGGTAAACATACGCAGCGGTGTCCGTCAGGGGTGTCCCTTATCTGCACTCCTATATGTGGTTTGTATTGAGCCACTGGCACAGATCTTGAGAAGGGACAAACGGATCAATGGACTAAACGTGCCTGGGACTGGCGGACTAACAGCAACGAGTGTTTTATACATGGACGACGTGACCCTTTTAACCACGGACATTTTATCAATATGAAGAGCGATGGACCTGACTGACTGGTACGGTCGGGCCTCGGGCGCCAAACTAAACAGGAGCAAGTCTGAGGCCCTGCTCTTTGGGCCGTGGGGGGACGTGAAAACAGAAGGACTAGACCTGGATTTTCAAGAAAATGATCTTAAAATTTTAGGGGTTAAATTTGACAAAGAGGGAGGTGGAAGGAGTAATTGGACTGACCTTCTAGGGAAAGTAAGACAAAGACTGGGATTTTGGGGACTGAGACACCTGACGATTGAGGGCAAAGTTTTAATTTTTAAAGCTCTTATTTTACCCTTACTTTTACTTGTGTGTTCTGTTTTTAGTCCCCCCAGGAACTTTCTTTTAAATTTGGAGAGGGCAGTGTTTTACTTCTTGTGGGGGTCCAAGTGGGAAAGGCTCAAATGAGAGGTTGTGAAGAAAAGGCAAGAAAACGGAGGAAAAGGCCTCCCGGACCCCCTCCTGTTTTTAGGAAGTCGCTTTGTCGCCCTGCACATCAGATACGCTGTAACCCCATCCAGAGACAACAAGACTGTGGCCATGGCTCGGTTCTGGATGAGGTCTTACCTACGATATCTCCAGATTTTAAAATGTGATCTAAGAACCCCAGTGGCTTTTAAACTGCCTAAGGAATATACCTTTATTAAAAAGTTGCTAAAAAAACATGTTTTAGAGAAGGAAGACGTCACTGTTTTAACTAACCACAAGTCTCTAATTTCCCTTGTACAGGACCGGGAACTCGTGAGTCCAGTGCCAGGCCTCACAACAAGTGAGGCCATACAAGTTTGCAGGAACGCCACCCACCCCGCTCTGCAGAACAGACACAAAGACCTAGCATGGATGGTGGCCCATGAAATTCTCCCAGTCAGGGCGGTTATGCACTCCAGAGGAATGGCCAGGAACCCGATCTGTCCACGCCCGGGGTGTATGCCCCCGAGACAGTGAGACACCTCCTCTGGGAATGCGGCACTGCGCGGGACCTGTGGACCATAACTGGCACCCTGTATTGCCCGAGCCTGCCAGCGGGTGGGGTCCAGATGGACCATCAGCTCGCCATCTACGGGGTGGGCCCAGGCTCGAGAGAAATACCATCACAGCTTTTCATCTCGCTCTGGCTCACCCTGAACACTGTAAAGGAAATCCTCTGGACCACCAGAAACCTGCTGGTAGGGAAACAGGTTACGGTGCCCCTCCACGCCTGCGAGCGGATGGTGACATCTAAGCTGCAGGGGGAGGGGGCTGGGGTCACGCTTAGGGTCCCGGCTTTTGCCCCCAAACCTGGCTGATGCGATAAGCCTTCTTCATCATGAGGTGAGAAAGAACGGCATCTCTGAGGGGCTCGAAGGGGGGCCTCTTGAGGCCCACCAGGACCACATTAAGGTCGCAAGAGGGTATGGAGGAACCTAATGATCAGGTTGTGCTGTCCTAGAGACCTACCAGCAACTGGGTTGTGATGAGCGGCAATGGCGGCTACATACACCCACCTTCAGTGTGAAAGGGGAGAGATTACTCTTGAGTCTCTGAAAGGACAGCATGCTCCCAATCGAGCAACTCCGTGGGTCTTCTCCTCAAGAAGAGCACCAGGACGAGAAGAGGCGCCACTTAAGCGTATCGCCTAGTGGCAAGGGCCCTGGCCTGAGTGATCGACTCAACCACCGAAGGGGGTAGGCCACTCAGGGTCTCCTCGTCCCATCCAAGAGCCAGACATGGAGGTTCCAGAGGTCTGGTCTGGGATGCCATAACGTGCCCTTTCACTGGGAAAGCAGGTCCTTCGTCAGGGGAAAACGGCCAGGGGGAGTTGTTATCGAGAGCATTAGCTCCGAGAACCAAGTCCGGTTGGGCCAGTGTGGCGCAACTAGTAGCACTTGATGCTCCTCTTCCCTGACCTTGCACAGGGTCTGTGCAGTGAGGCTTATTGGGGGGAAGGCGTACTTCCGCTTGTCCCGCGGCCAGCTGTGCACTAGGGCATCCCTGCCGAGGGGGGGCCTCTGACAGGGAGTACCAATGCGGGCAATGGGTGGTGTCCCGGGAGGCGAACAGGTCTAACTGGACCTCCCCAAACTACACCCCAAGGAGCTGGACTGCGTGGGGGTGGAGTCGCCACTCTCCGTGAGGTGTTGACTGTTGAGAGAGCACGTCAGCTGTGTGATTCAGGTCGCATGGGATGTGTGTGGTCCGCAGGGAGCCGATCACCTGATGACTACACAGGAGGAGGCATCGGGCAAGTCGTGTTAACTGTCGGGAGCGTATGCCACCCTGGCGATTGATATACGCTACTGCAGTTGTGCTGTCCGTCCAGACCAGCACGTGCTTGTCATGCACGAGAGGTTGTAGCCTCCTGAGTGCAAGTAGCACAGTCCACAACTCTAGGCAATTGATATGCCAGCGCAGGCGGGGGCCCGTTCAACGCCCCGACACTGCGATGCACACTGCACCCCAACCCTGCAGGGAGGCGCCTGTCATCACCATGACGCGCCTCGTAACCTGCCGGAGAGGGGACCCCTGCCCTTAGGAAGGTGACTGAAGACCAGGGGGTTAGGATGCGTCGGCAGAAAGGCGTAATCACCATCCACCTGCTGCCGGTGCGCCACGCTCTCCAGGGCACTCGACTCTGTAGCCAGTATTGGAGCGATCTCATGTGGATCAACCCGAGGGGTATCACTCCAGACGAGGATGCCATGCCCAAGAGCCTCTGAAATTGTTTCAGGGGGACCACTGACTGCTTGAAAGGTTTCAGGCACAATCTGCTTCATCGACCTCCCGGGGGGTAGTTCGATTGGCTGTCAGTGCGGATTCCTCGCCGTGGGGAAGCCCATGGGGAGGAGATCGGCTCTGCTGACTTACCTGCATGGCGATGATGTAGCACAACGCACCGTCGACTGAGAGTGCTGAGGGCTGCTGATTATCCTCGACATTGTGACTCGCCGTGACGCAACGTCGAGTTGCCGAACACCGTCGTGTAGAGGGTGAGAGCGGCTTTGATAAACACCCAGAGAGAGAGGAAACCATTTAGAAGAGGGCTGTCGGGACTGGGCAGGAACCGTCCCGGATCAACCAACCAGCGATGAAATGGCTGGGGTCGGGCTTGACGGTATTCTCGATCTCCCTGGGGTTTTCACATGAGGGCCGCTTCTGCTTCCGCCGGAGCTGCTGACGGAGGGCTGGTCTCCTTTTCAATGTCTTCTTCCGGGGGCCGCCTGAGTGGGCTGTGCCGGAGGGCGTCGAAGAAGACCAGGGCTGCTGGGAAGCAGACGGTGCACGGGATCTCAACGGCCGGAGGGCGGCCGAGTCGCGGCGGGGAGGGTATGCTTGATAGCATCTGTCTGCTGCTCGACAGTATCTTCCAACAGCCCCCCCTCGCGAGATGGGGGCGTCGAGAAGGCGGACCTTCTCTGTGTCACTCATCAGTGCAAGATTCGGCCAGAGGTGTCTCTCTTGGACCATATGTGTGGACATCGTCCGACCCAGGGCCCGCACGGTCACCTTGGTCGCCCGTGAGCGAGGTCGTTGGCGGTGCAGAGTTCTGCTGGAGCTCTCTCAACGCCCTGGCCTGGAACAGCAGGATGGCCATAGCGTGGAGAGAGGGGGCAGCTTGGCCCTCAGCAGTGTAAGCTCTCGACACCAGAGATGCCGAAAACCTACGTGCTTTGGAAGGGAGTCTAGGTTGAGCCCCCCAGGTAGCAGCCGTCTGCGGTGCACCGAGACAGCACGTTCCACCTGGGGGACATCGACGTATCCTCTAACTATTTTGATGTGTACGCGCCGAAAAGGGGGCTTTCCGGGTCTCATTGAGTTCATCATGCTCTTCCGGGAGACACTGCACTGGGGGCAGGCACGGCTTGGAGCCGCGCTCAACCCAGAGGCACCATGTATCCGGCCGCGAGCACTGGGAGAGGCAGTGCTGTGCACTGCAACGCAATGCTTGCAATGGCTCGGGAAAGCATGGCTGACATTTCGACATCCGCTTCTTCCTGAGCTCGAGCCCCCCAAAGGAGGGAGCTGCAAGTAATCGTCAGAGTCAGATGCCAGTTAGTCACCCTCCGATGCTGCAAGGGACATCTCATCATCATCACGCACCGTTTCCGATACGTGGTTGAGGAACAAGAAGGTGGGACCGTCTCCAGGGGAACGGTCAGACGAGAAGAGGTGCGAACAGTCCACGAGCCAGTGGCTGACGGATTTATGCTAATGCATGGAAATAGAAACGCCATAAACCACATTTTGGATTGCTTTGATGAACTAAAACTTTGGCGAGCAACTAATTTATTATGTCTTAACGAGAGCAAAACTGAATTCATCTTGTTTGGACCCAATGAGGAAAGCGTCTATGACATTGATACTTCATCTCTGTCACAATACACTACCACCTGTGTTAGAAACTTGGGTGTTTGGCTTCACAATAATCTTAATATTAATAAGCAGACAAATTCTGTCTTCAAGTCTTGTTTTTACCATATCAGGCTTCTCTCCAAAGTAAAGCCATTCCTGTCTTTAAAGAAGTTCGAAGTAGCAATACATGCATTTGTTACATCGAGGCTTGACTATCTTTATGTTGGTGCTCCGTTGTCTTGTCTCTGTCGCCTACAGTTAGTCAAGAATGCAGCAGCTATTACGCCGGTTTTAATTTCACTTCATTGGCTACCCGTAAAGTATAGAATTGGTTTTAAAATACTCTTGTTTGTTTTTAAGTCACTCCACAACTTCGCACCAGTGTGCTTGGCTGAACTTCTGCTGCCTCATAAATTCTCAACATTGCTTAGACCCACAAACTCCAAACTCCTATGTGTACCTGGGACTAGGCTAAAAACACGAAGCGACCGTGCTTTTTCAGTTGCTGGCCCGAGACTATGGAACAACCTCCCCTCCATATTAGAACTGCCCCAACCCTGTCTGTCTTTAAATCTACCTTTTTCTCTTTGGTCTTTGATGTCCCTTGACAACCTGTCTTTTATCATCCGCCTTTTTTGTTTTTTAGCATGTTGTAAAGCACTTTGGTCATCCTCGGTTGTTTGAAATCGTGCAATATAAATAAAGGTCTATTGTATTTTATTGTATCTGTAACAATACACACGGAGGACAGACACGATCGAACACCGGAGGTAGGTTGAAGCTGGTAATTTATTCCAAAAACACTGATAAACATCCAAGGGAAACAGAACATCAGAGGGAGAACTCTGAACACAACGGAGAACACAGAACATCCACGGGAGCAAGAGATAATATCCAAGGAGAGAGTCAAGGGGTAAGTATGACACGGTAGTTCACAAGTAGACCTGATAGTGACTGGTTGTGAGAGTGGTTGTTATGTAGCGTGTGGGTGATTTAGTGCAGGCGTGACTGATGGGATGCAGATGCGAGTGATCAGTGTTGATTAGTGCGTGCACAATGTCCTGGGAAGTGTAACTAAAAGTCTGGGGATAATGTGCGGGGATATGAAGGAGGAGGCGCTGGTGCCGGGGGCGTGGTTAGGGCCGGTCTTGCGGGTGTTATAGTATGCTGGGTTCATTCTTTGGCCGGTTCGTTATGTCATGATTAGGACATAGAACCCAGAAGCAGACAGCAGGGTTGAGAAAAATATATTAAACAAAAACTTCCCTTGAGGGGGCAAAACAAGCAAAGTCCAAAAGGCAAAATAATAAGTACACAAAACACAAGGCAAGACTAGAACGAGGTAAATCCTTGGGTAATATCAAGGGCGAAATTTTGACATTGGTGGGGACATAAATAAAATTGGTCTGCAGAGCCGCATTATCACAACAGTTTAGTGCAGTTTCCTTGACTTATCTAAACAATATCATATTTTAAAGGTTTTTTTTATATTTAACCTTATAAATGTTACACAAGTCAAAAACAACAAATATACAACAGGTCCATTTTATTTTGATGTTTTTTATTTGCTGTAGTCTGTAGTCTGCTACAGTATAAATTGAGAAAATGTTCTGGGCTTGGCTTACTTTGGTTTGTTTTAAAATAGCTCCGAATGTCTACTTTTCTTTTTTTTGTTTTAATCCTAAGCCTCACTTCGAAAAGCCTAATTATCAAACACACACACGTCCAGTTTTTATATTTTGAATATATATTTTTAAAAAAAAAGTACATTTTTAAGTTTTAACTAATAAAGGCATATGAAACAGTTGATTGTCATGCATTGGGAAACACTGTCCTTGACTCAATATGCGACATAACTTGTCGCATATTTTGTCAATAAAACTGTTGTTACGTTTTTTTCCTTACTGGTAGCCTGAATAAACATGCAAATTGCATCGTGTTGACAGAGCTTTGGCGCTTCGTTCAAACGAAAGCCACTTACGTCACACTTTAGCGAGAGAAGCCAAAGCTCAAAGCCATTTATAATGCGACCAGGTCAGAGAGGCGGGACTTAAAAAAGCAAAGCCAATCCTCCTAGCGACGTGAGGTGGTGACTGGCAGGTGGCGGGAATCAAACACTAAGGGCGTGATTACGGGAAACAAGGGAGCGGGGCAAGGAGACACGACAGGAGGACATGTGGCGCAAAGGCCACACATAACACACCAAGCACAAAAGACATGGTACTGTCTCGACTCTGTCCACAGAACTAGAAAACTCATGACAAGAAGGACAGAATCATGACAGAAACCATGGCAAAGAACTGACTAAGTTTGAATGTGTTTTAAATATAATTCCACCCAATCCATGACCTTCCAGGCCATACACCTGGGGTTCTTAAACTTTTTCATTCCAGGACACTTAAAAGGTCAACATTGATTTCACATATTTTACACATTAAAATGATAAAAATAAAAATTCATAATTCATAAATAGCATGATTTTTTTAATCCTAAAATCAACTAAATAAAAATGTATCCTAGTCAAACTTGCCTGACAGGCAGCCCAGACCGATATGGAACGCGTGCTAACGCTAACTTTCTCCCATTGTTGTCTAGCATACTGTAGGTCATGCATACCACTTAACATTACAGTATTTATATATTTTACCCCTTTATTCCCCAAACTTTACATATTGTTCCCCTTTACCTACTGATATGTAGCCTACTGTAGAGGAACATTTTTGTTCCAATTAGTTAATTATGCGGTACATTGCGGGTTGTTTTAAAATAAAGATTTCAGACAAGTCAAGGATATTAGATTGTGTGTATATTTATTGTTCTTACCCTGTAACTACTTGGAACAAAAACAGTCCCCACTTATATCTGGTTGCTACCCCTTTTTTACCCGAATTTAAAATATTGTTCCCTTATACCACACGTAAATTCACTATAGTTACCAAAACGTACACCGTAAATTTAGTTTATTTACACAGTTCTTTGTGGGTCGTAATCTAAAGCGTTACCAAATTAAGTGGTGCAAAAACACCTAGAATTAAAATAAAACTAGAGTCAACAAACCCTAGATTAGCCATAAACTCTGCTTACTTTAATCCTTGTTGGTGCAATGTAAGTCCCTTTTGATAAAAGCGTCTGCCAAATGCATGAATGTAAATGTTATGTTTAGCATTAGCCAGCACTATCAGCCCGCTGCCCCACCACATCGTGTTCATGAGTCGCTGTAACAGGCCCACTACTTCCTTACATTTATCACATGTAATACCCTTAACATAAGCTATACATGTGGCATGAGGTGCTGGACACAATAACAAGAGAGGACGTCATGATTTACGCAGGGTACGCAGAAGCACAGTATCGGATTGTAGGAGAAAGTATTAAAACGTAGACAATCACAGGGAAAAAGTGGAATGTGGTTAATAAAGAGTCTAATAACTGACTTTGTGGATAGTAATTATTGGATATACAACTTAAAAAGATTAGGAAACTTTTATGCAAGTGAGCTACATACCAACGCTACATGCGCAAATCATTCACAGAGCCCAAACTCAAATGTATCAAAGTAGTGTAGTAGTAGCGACTGAATATTTAGTATGTTAGTGTTAATATTTTTGGTCACACTTTATTTTAAGGTCCAATTCTTGTTATTGACAAACCATTAACTACTACTTTTGCCTCGATATACTAATTTGGTGCTTATTAATAGTTAGTATGATAGTTGTTAGGTTTAGGTATTGGATAGGATTAGGGATGTAGAATATGGTCATGCAGAATATATGCTTTATAAGTAATAATAAACAGCCAACATGCTAATATAATGCATGCTCATAAGCAACCTGTTAATAGTGAGAATTTGACTTGTATTCGAGAACAAATATAAAAACATTCTGAAATCAAGATACTACACATTCACTTGGGAAGTAAACTGGGGTATTGAGGTTTTAAATTTAATGTTCTAAAAAAGTAACAAACTTGTGTGAATTATTTTACATAAGTTATTAATAAAGCAATAAATTCTAAAGTACCTTATTGTTTTTATAAGGGTAAAAACAGAATACAAATAAAAAAATATGTATCAGTGCATGTGTATCAAAATCACTTAAAGCTGCTGGAAAAAGTCTCTGATCGAATGTAAACAGCAACCGAATCTTTAGTTTACGTTGCCAAAGGTGCGCAGTAGGGATGAGCGAGTACAGCTGTATCTGTGTCTGTATCTGTATCTGTTAACCATATGAATTATCTGTATCTGTATCTGTACTCGGACTGGGCGGGGCCTAACCCGGAAGTGGGTCGGGTTGTCTTGAGATGGGCGGGGCTTTAACCGGTATGTTATTTTAAGCATGCAATTGATATGGGTTGATCAGAAATTGTTATATTTATTGCTGATTAGAAAACTATTTACATGACAGCATCAGCATTGAGCTTCAGATCCATGGTTTTGATCACGATAACAAACGAACTATATACAGAACAAGTTTTGCAACAATGAATACAACACATGCGCTTGCAATTATGAAGTAAAATGTAATGAACAAAAGTTTCATCTCAATATAACTTTCTTTTTTTAGCTTTTCTTTTTTTATGATCAGTGTGATTTTTTTTGTGGTTCTTTTTTTTTTTTTTACACCAGGTATGTGTGTGTGTAGCTAATTAATTCAGTTTTATCCACTACCACTACTTCCTTAAAAAACTGGTTAGAGCCAGCTGACGGTTTAAAAAAGAAAAAAAAACTCCGACAGGCAGAGACGCAACGCGAGTCGCGTTCTACCAAGCGCCACGTCTGAACAAACCCCACGTTTATCAAAACTCTACTGGTTAATAAGTAAGTACTACAAACCGAAGTAAAAAACAAACCTGAAGAAACCCTAAACGTTAACGGAAAAGACCCGCGAACCTGAGTGACTGAGGGAGAGACAGAGAGAGAGAGCTGTTCTCTTGTGCTCAGACCAAACGCGAATGGCGCGTCAAGCGCGAGTGATTTACATGTTAAGTCAATGCAAAGACGCGATAGACCTACTTGCGGAGCGAATGACGCGAGTGACGCGAATCGCACGCGCGAATGAAGCGAGTAAACTCAAAATGTTTAAGCGTCCAACTACACGAATAGCGCGATTCATTTCGCGTTTGGTGTTCTGTGTGTGAGTGAGCAGAGCGGGACACAGTCAGCGACACAATACATCTGTATCTGTGTAGGGGCGGGGCGGGGCGCTGTGACTAGCCTATCACAGAACGCAGACACAGTCAGCTACCCAATGAGGATTTTTATTCAATCCGAGCACAGATATTGACTCGTATTACTCGTATGATACTCGTACTCGGCAAAAGTGCTTCATCCGTACCGGATACTCGTTTCAGCAGAGTATCCGGCTCAACTCTAGTGCGCAGCGATACACAGAAACTTTAAGTGAAGTGTTTTATTGTGAATACCAATCAGAATCAAGGACGCAAACTCACCTTTTTATTAAACAAGAAAAATACTTACTTGTTCTCAAAGGTCCAGTGTGTAATATTTGGGATGGTCTATTGAAAGAAATGCCATAAAATATACATAGCTATGCCTTCAGAGGTCTATTAGAGAGCTTACACAATGAAGATTTATGTTTTTATTACCTTAGAATGAGCTATTTATACCTTGCATGTAATTCACCATGTTCTGTCACCCGTGTAGTGTTTCAAAAGGGAGGGGAGGGTGGAGTGAGCATTTCACTGACTGAACCTTTAACTCATACTTCCTTCTTCTAGTCTGTGCAACTAAAGATGGTACCACAAACGCACACGCACATACAAACCCATTATGTATGTGAACTGCAGTCGCTGACTGATCAAACACTCACTTTATCTTCCTTCATGTGGGTTGTGGTGGAGGTAAATAAAAGATCAGAGATCCTCCGTTTCTTTGGTGGCATACAAGCGAGCTAAACATAGCGCTGGTGTGTGTGTGTGTGAAAGAGAGAGAGAGAGCTGAAAACCGAAGACAGCGGGCCTCATGAGGCTTTGACATCAAGTGTTTCTGGAAGAACTCAAATATCCCGAACATCAGAATCAGACAGCAGTGTGTTCTTGTGCTCGGACATTATACTGATGTGCTGTGGATAACATTTTGATATTATTGTTCATTCTCTGTTTTGATCGATCCCTGCAAGGAATGTTCCAATCAGAACTTTAACATCTGATAATGACTGACTTCTTGACCTCAGAAGTGCCTGTTACCACAGTTACCAGATACAAACTGTTTTTTATTTAGAGATTAATATTATTCCGCTTTTTTCACAATTTTCTAGTTCATGTAACATCAGACCTGTGGCCTAGTTAGGTATTTCTTTCTCGAGCAGACGGACTCCATTCTCTATAGTGATTATCTTACACACAGTCGAGCACTGAACAAAGCAACATCATATTCTCATGATGACTGCACTTCCCCGTGTAACTTCACACAAACCTGTCTCACATTGACTGTTGTGTTTGTTAAGCACTCTCCGCGTTTGTCCTTATTTTACCAGCACAGTGCGCAAATCATAAATTGGGCCAATTTCTGTCCTCTCTTGGCCAACTGTCTCCTGAAATAGCAGCAGGGATGTAGACAGAGTTCCCATGGTAACAGAAGAAAGATGCAGTCCTGTGAAGCAAAGCTGAAATAAAAGACTCCTCCATTGCCAGTCGACTGTTTGTCTTTGATAACTGCTCTAAAGAGAGAAGTTTAAGGTGTTCTCTGGTCAGAAATAAGATTTGCTTTTTGCTTTTAAATTGTAGGCAAGAACAACACTAAACCCTTCTTAATTCATCTATTATCTATCACGCTTTTAAACACAGCCTGTTATTTAAACATGTTCATGCTGTTTCAACTCATCACATACTATCTTCTGTGGACTGCAAAAGTAGATCTTTTTTAGAACATCCAAGAAGATTGCAACAAAACGTCTCAGTTACGGATGTAACCTCCGTTCCCTGATGGAGTGAACGAGATGTTGTGTCGACAGAAAGGGGTTTGAACTTGAGATCTCTGATTTTACAATGAACTTGGCGAATGGTATGGCATGCCAGTCTCCGCCCCGTGCATACGGATATAAAAGGACGATGGCGTGCCCATTCATTCACCTTTTGGGCTGAGGAACCTGAGAGGCATTCTCGGTCGCTGCAGCAGGTGACGCGTTGTGGCATGGAGGACAGGTTCCACCTCAGAATCCACCCCCTCGTCACTGTTGTACTCATGCTGATGATTATTAAAAAATTAAAAATAACATAGCTTTGTATACTGTGGTAGGCTATTGTCACAGTTGTGTTATGTTTTGTTAGGTTTTTTCCTCCCATTGTTTGTTTCATTATTAGTTAATTAGTTTTCACTTTGTTTCATCATTGTTAATTAGTCTCACACCTGATTCTGTTTTCCCTGAGTGTGTTCCATTGTATTTAAGCCCTGTGTCTCCCTCTGTTCTTTGTCTAGTATTGTTAATGTCAGTGTGTCAAATCCTCGGTCCCTGCTTATTATTAAAGTTATGTTTTTGATTTATACTTTGAGTTTTGCTTTAGTTTAAAGTCAACCCGTGACAGCTATATGAGACCAGTTTTTATTGCACTTATTTTTGTTGCCCTTATGTTGTTCCAATTGCTTCCATCAGCTGATGCACTCATTATTATGATGAAATTCTACTGAGAAGAGCAGGACATTACATTGCTCAAATTTGTTTATGAATAATTATTAGTAGATGTGCTATACTTTTATTATTTTATATGTAGGTAGATTTTTTTTTCAGCATCATATGCTGCTGCAATGTGAAAATGATGTATTACAACATTATGGAGGACGAGGCGTGTCCTGATAGTGACACGTAGGCTGCATCTGAAAGCTATAAAAGGCTGCCTTTGGAGGCTGCATTACAAGGCAGGAAGGCATCAAGGCACGTCCAAATCCAGCATTTCCTTTACTTCCTGTCTCCTGAGATACCTTCAACTGGAGGCAGCAGAAGTTTTCTTTAGCTGTAGCTACTAGCCGTTGTGGTACCGCTAGCAGGGCGCAGAGTGAGATAACGATTAAAACTAGTTTTTTTACTCGGAACATCTCTGCTCGTTCTAAAGCAATAACCGATGTGATTGCCTTTTTATTTCTTAACATGTAGCAACAGAGATTGAGGGCTTCCAATGCCTCTACGTCAAGACCTGTTTGTGAAAGTGCCCTTCGTTAGAAGTCAGAAGGCCCTTTTGTGTTAATTTATGATTTGCTTTGTGTCTGAACCAAAATCTATCTAATCTATACTATCTGTTCCTGCTGAAAAAACTAGTCACAAGAATTCTGATGGTTTCCATTAAAATACCAGTATTAACCATTCGCTGTTTACATTATTACCGTTACAAAATTCCCTTTTTAATTGTGATTGCGCATTATTCCAATAAGATTGAATTGTTCCCATCTGCCAGATTACATTCCACCAAAAGAATCCATCACACAGCAATAGAGACGCTGATAGTTACCATTAAAACCAATAGAACCGAGTTCCATATTGAAATTGAATAATTATTTAAAGTTATAGCTGCATTCAGTGGCCCTGATTTGTTTGTGGGGAGTGGGGGGGGGCTTGTATGGTTGTGGTTGGGGGGTTTCATTTGTTGGGGCTGTGTGGGTCTGATGGAATAATGTTACATTATGCCATTTCTATTTTTCCCTGGTTGTTCCTCTGTTTTCTGGTGTCGACCACAGAGTGGGACCGGGTTGGAACCTGTATTTCTGTTTTTCGTATTTCCTCCTGAAAAGCTGGTTTGGAACAATGCACATTTTGAAAAGCGCTATATAAATAAACTTGAAATGAATTTCATAATCCCATGTAGTAGTAATGAGTACAAGTTCCTACATAACAAGAAAATTAAACCAATTCAACAAATGTTGGGATAGTTTGTGTATATGGAGAACAAATGCCAGCTTTAAATTTAATCACTTATCAGGAATCAACCATTCACGACAATAGCATTAACTCTTCCAGACCTCTGGAGAAAAACATATTTTTTTCCTGCTTACTTTTGGAGTAAGTGACAGTTAGAAAATTAAGTTAAATAATTATTTTTTTTAAATTTTATTTAGACTTATTTACAATCCCACACATGTACACACTTGATCTACTGTAAACAAATAATTATACAGGAGGACTTCTAATTATCAAATGTTAATTTTTACTTCAAAGCTGTAACATCCGCTTCCATTGGGGCCGAGCCCCCACTGTCCTTTATCCAACACCTCATCTCAAACCACAAGGAGGTCCCACCCAACCTCCCATTGTTAGGCAATGTGCAACAGTGTGCTCCAAAATAAACCTCTTTTTTATTATATTGTGCACTATTTACTTTAAAAATAAATTGCGAATAAAACATTTATTCTATACATCTCCTCACATTCTTTCACATAACTGCCTCTCACAGGGCCATTAGGGAGTTGAGTCTTTTATCTACCCAGGTGTGAAACACATCAATATTCTTGGCCATTGACACTTCCTCGCCTAAGGCCTTTCCACAACAAAAGGTGTCTTACAAAAGTAAAATCATTATATTGTTTCATGTGAACGAATGTGCAAAATGTTTTTTGTCATGATTCTGCCTCCTTTGTTCATGATTTCCTTAGTCCTGTGACAGGATCATGACAGACCCACGTGTTTAGTGTAGAGAGAGACATGGCATTGTTATTGTTGGCATACCATGCGCTCTCTCCTGTCTCGTCTTGACCCGCCCCCTCGTTTAGCTTTCCCTCAGTGTTTGATTGCCGTCACCTGCCCCTATGTAATTTTCTGTTATAAGTTCCCCTATATATTGTCCTTGGGTTTGCTGTCCTGTGCCGTTTCGTTTTATAACCCGTGTTGTTTATCCTGTGAGTACCATGCCATGCCATGCCCTGTTCTCGCCTTGTTTTGATGCCTGTTAAGTCTTAGTCTTTATCCTGTCAAAGTCTTGTGTAGTTTAAGTTAGTTTTCCTGGTCTCTTGTTTTTGCCCCCTCGTGGAAAGTCTTTTGTTTCTGTTTTATATTTGTGCTTGTCCTGTTCTGCTCCCCATTGTGGGTTTTTGTTATTAATAAAGTTTTCACGTACTGCTGCCTGCGCTTGGGTTCTTCCCTTCCAGTACCTTGACAGGTTTTACATTTACATTTAGACATTTAGCAGACGCTTTTATCCAAAGCGACTTACAAAGAGTTTAGGAGCAATAAGCGATATGTCATACAGGAGCCATAATACATTAAGTGCCAATACAAAGTTACTGGTTTCAACAAAAGCTTAGACCACTACCTGTTGAGAGAAAGGGTTAGTGTGTGTTTTTTTTTTTGTCTGTCAAGTATTCACAGAAGAGATGGGTTTTAAGTAGTTTTTTAAATGTTGTGAGAGATGTGGTTGAACGGACAGAGTTAGGAAGAATGTTCTAGTTGTGAATGAGAACGAGCGGGAGAGCGATTTACTGCCCTTATGGGAAGGCAATACAAGACACTGCTGGTTTGCTGAATGCAGGGATCTTGATGGGGTGTAGTAGTGCAGGAGGGTGTGGAAGTAAGCCGGTGCAGATCCAGTGATAGTCCTGTAGGCAAGCATTAGTGACTTGAATCTGATACGGGCTGCAACCGGTAGCCAGTGAAGAGAGATGAAAAGGGGAGTCACGTGAGCCCTTTTGGGCTGTTGGAAGACGTGGCGTGCTGCTTCGTTCTGAACCAGCTGGAGCGGTTTGATAGCCTTTGCAGGAAGACCAGCAAGGAGAGCATTGCAGTAGTCCAACCTTGAGATTACCAGGGCCTGGACAAGGAGTCGTGCCGCATGCTCAGTGAGATAGGGTCTGACCTTTCTAATGTTGAATAAGGCATATCGGCATGACCGTGTTGTCTTTGCAATGTGATCATTGAACGACAGCTGTTCATCAAATATGACTCCGAGGTTCCTGGCTGTTTTGGAATGGGTGATTGTAGTATTGCCAAGCTGGATGTTGAGATCGTGTTGGACCGTAGGGTGTGCCGGAAACACGAGTAGTTCTGTCTTGGCAGGGTTCAGCTGGAGGTGATGCCCTTTCATCCAAGCTGAGATGTCCTCGAGGCAGGCTGTAATGCGAGCTGCTACAGTGGTATCGTCTGGATGTAGATCTGGGAGTCGTCAGCATAACAGTGATACGAGAAGCCATGTGCCTGTATGATGGGTCCCAAGGATGTCGTGTAGATGGAAAAAAGCAGCGGTCCAAGCACCGACCCCTGAGGGACCCCAGTGATCATGTGGTGAGCAGTGGACAGCGAGCCCCTCCATGACACCCTGAAGGATCTGTCGGAGAGGTAGGATTTGAACCAGTGGAGGGTAGAGCCTGAGATTCCTAGCGATGACAGGGTTGCTAGTTTTCATATCCTTCTGTAGCAAACTTGTTTAGTATGTATTCTTTTGCCCTTCAGAGACATAAAAATTATATATTTTTACTAACCACGCATAAACATAATTTTATCAAAAATGCAATTATATGTGTGCATACACATTCATGCCATATTATTGTAGTATAGATTGTGTTGTATACAATGATTTGAGAATTTAGCCATTAGTATTTTTATATATTACTGAAAAAAACACAAATATCCAGGCATGTCAAAACTTCTGAAGGGTCCCAAAACACCCTCAGAACTCTGCTAGTTTGCTGACTTCTGCATTGTGAGTTTGATTCTGCAGAATCAACATACCACACACTGTGACCTCACGGCAGATGATGCTTAACTGCAATCAAGTATAATGGTGGGATATAGAGCTGCTTGTACTTGTTCCTTTGGTCAAATCGAGGGAACGAGGGTCCATAAACCTGACTCGCCCACTTCATGAAGTGGAAGGCACTTTAAATTTGGCGGCGGGGATTCCCTGAGGGCAAGTCCATGAGGGCCTGTCTAAAAGTGAAGGGTAATGAAGCCTGTGTATTTACTTTAGTTTGGAACAAATTGGGCCCCCTTCACAGTGTTGGGTAAGTTACTCTGAAAATGTAATGAATTACTAGTCACTAATGACATATTCAATAGTGTAATTAGATTACTGTACAAATTACTCGCTCCAAAAAGTATTTAGTTACTTATTATGTTGGCTTGACAAAGCCAAAATCCTGTTCTTTGTTCTAAGCTTATTATTATTATTTCTTGTCGTCCCCAAAATTTCTGACTGCTACTCCTCCTAAAGCTTTCAAGCTACATCCACCAAACTTTCCACAAACCTTCAAACTGGTCTGACTTGAGTTGCTGTATCTTTTTAAACTGATCCAGGTTCTGGTTTTCGAAAACCGGACTCTCAAAATCACCAAATTTCCCATAGACTTAACATTGGGACAAACTTTGACGGCTCATAACTCAAAGTAAGGATGTCATAGAAACTTGCAAGCTACCACGTTTGAAGAGTCTGGCAGGCTTTATAAGAACATAACTCACAATGGGGTGTCAGTTGCACCCCTGGGGTGTAAGAGGCCCCCAAAATCCCCCCTATACTTATAATGGAAGAGGAAATATGCCCATATAAGGCGTTATAACTGTCCCGTGTTGAATATCTTCGCAGTACAACCACTTAGAGACAAGGGGGTGGGCTCATTTTACTCAGGCAACCAATCAGTATCACTGAAACTTTATTAAGTTACGAAACCACGCCCATAGCAACCGTTTACAGCAACCTAGCAACCGCTCCCATAGACTCCCATTATAAAAAGTCCAGATGGATATCTTTGCAGCACAGTGTCGTAGAGACAAGGGGGTGGGCTCATTTGATTAAGGCAACCAATCAGTATCCCTGTAACTTCATTAAGCTTCGAAGCCACGCCCATAGCAACCAAACATGTTAACTTAGCAACCATATAACAAGACCTAAAACTATACATCAGAACATCGTAGAGACATGGGGGTTGGTTCGTTTCACTTGGGGCTTGACGCATCATCAATTGGCTTATGCTAAGCCACGCCCATAGCAACCAAACAGGTTAGCCTAATAACCATTTAGCAACGCCTATATCTATGTATGAGAACATCGTAGAGACACAGGGGTTGGTTCGTTTCACTCACAGCTTAGAGTTCATCAAATGGCAGATGCTAAGCCACGCCCATAGCAACCAAACAGGTTAGCCTAGCAACCGTTTAGCAATACCCATATCTCTGCATCAGAACATCATAGAGACACAGGGGTTGCTTCGTTTCATGTTTTGATATGTTTTGACAAGCTTAAACCAGCAAACCAGCATCAAAACATACCACACCAGCATATGCTGTCTTTTTTTAAAAGGGTGATGTCGTCTTATGACTCAATAGAAACTAAATATCAATCTGTGAATGAAACAGATACACACACACACACACATGCACGCCCACATGCACACACACGTGCACTCACACATCACTTAAAATGTACACTGTTCGTTAAAAGTTCAATAATTGTTTAAAGAAGTTATATCATGAGGCGCTGCGGCCACACTGCGGTCTATAAACAGTGCTGTTTGTTAGCATCACGATAGCGTTTAGGTGTTTGAAATGAAAATGTGTGAGCCGCATTTTCAATGCTGTTCGATCATTAATGATCACGATGACTGATTAGTGATGCACAGTGTGACAGAACATCCATCTCTCCTGGTGTTTCACTGCAAAGACGGACACGTGATGAATCAAGAATCATCCCGGCACACTCGCATCTCTAGTGAATCTGATCAGGAACACCTAAATCAGACACCGGCACACTTACTGTAGGTGACACGCAATAACATACAACCCTAACAAGAGGATGAGTGAAAAATAAGAGACTAGTGAACTAATAACGGCACTACACTGTCCTCTAGTGCACACATAACATCATTACACTGAAGTAAAGGCTGAAGGAGCGTTAGCAGTGACCCCAATAACTTGATTTCATTTATTAGCTCTTAATGTACATACAGTATTTACCTGCTGTGACAGTCAGTCATGTGAAGGGTCAGCGCGGTCGGGACGTCACACAGCTTAATGTACTACATTAAAAACTCACGGCTAATGTAACAAAAGCACACACAATCTCTTCTTGATCGTAGCTGTAGCTGTTCTGTGATTTAAAGCAAGACTTTGTAGTGATTGTAAATGATTTCAGTGGTAGAACAACTCTTGACTGGACGGAGTCTACTGCCGCTGCTACCTGAGCAGCCTCACAGCGGCTACAAGCTCACTCTGTAAGGTCTGTGTTGGGGTCGGTACACACAGCCCCGCCCATCCCCTGCCTGCGGAAGAGTGCAACGTGGTAGCAGTGGGTTACAGTGTATTTTATAGCATCCCCTTCGCGGCGTGCCTAACAATGCCCTGATAACGCATTGATATCTGTCATCAGACATAGTGTGCTGATCTGCAATATGTCGTGGAGATGTCTGACAGATGTCATACACACATCTAGAAGATGTCTGTAGGATGTTTATGATTTAGAATTGATGTAAACATGCTCTTTCTAAGATGTTTAGCAGATGTTTTTACACAGCAGATGTCTCCCAGATTGTCAGATCTTCAGCAGACGTCTTATAGACATACAGTATGTACCTGTGCAAGCTGGCTACCCCTTAGCTCTTATACAATGCACTGTAAACCACAACTTCTCTGGGCTTATATTGCTTCAATAAACGTGATTAAATCAGCTGTCAGATAAGACTTTACTGGAACTGTATAGTGTATTAACAGGTGTGTGTACACTTATTTACTCTATTACTTACTGTAATACTCAGTGGATGTGTGTTCATCGTCATATTATGCTGCATGTCTGTCTCCATCTGCTCGCTGAAAATAAATGCAGATCTCACTCAATATCTGTTTCATTTGTTTTGTTCTTGACTTGTTTTTAATTCACATCTGTATTTTCTTTCTTTACCCATTCAAATGTTTTATACTCGGGAGTCTTTTCACAATATCCAAACATCTACCCACAATTCAACCCAACACTAAAAATCTGATAAAAGCAAAACCAACTAAAAATATATGAATACAAATTCCTTCATTCAACATAATGTCACTACATTCTGCTTTAAATTTTGTTTCATTTCCTTTTCCTGCTTGTAGGCGGTTTCATCGGACACAGAAGTCTGGCCCACAGTTAACTTGCGGTCAATGTCTGGTTATCGGTCTGGCTAGTTATATAAAAATGTATTTTACATTCAATTTAATATGAATATTTTATTGTATATTAATTGTATTTTTATGACGTACTTCCGCTAAAATCTCAGCCAGCTCTGTAAATCATGTAGCATCATAGAGAACAACACCCCCCCCCCCCCCCCACAGACGAGGACAAAAGCTAGATCTCGTTCTGACTCATAACTGTGTAGCGATTTAAGCTGCATGTTATAATTGTAACAAGGGTAACACGGAGGAGGAATGGAGATGCAAAGGGTACAATCCAAAAGGGGTTTAATGGTAACAGGAGTCCAAGACATACACAGGAGCAGGAGAACATGGGAGACACAACCAAGTTTACAATACAATACTCAACCAAGAACTAAGGAACACACAGGGCTTAAATACAAGGGGAAACACTCAGGGAAAACAGAATCAGGTGCGGGACTAATTAACAATGACGAGGGACAGGTGAAAACTATGAATAAGGCAGAACACAAGGGGAACACAGGCTGGAGTGTTACAATAATAATGATGAGCTTAGCTCACCAAATATGTTCTCCACCAGATCTTTAAAGATTTCATCCATGAAATTAGTTATTTAAAACGTCAATTTCAGTCAAGGAATTATTCTAGCTCAAAAGAAAATACGTATAATAATCGTTATTAAATATACATATTTTACATTGTCTGATTAGTAATATAAAGTATAACAATACTTGTATGCATTCGTCCAGCGAAGGTGGACTTTACGTTATAAACTTTACGTTATCTCGTGGCCATAAGTAACTTTACTCTACCAGACAGGATTTAGAGCAAATGTAGCATAGATCGAAACACAGTTTAAGTGACTGAGTCCAATGAGAAAAGCCAAGAAACCATCATGAATGAATATATGGTTGTTTACTACTACTCTACATGGTAAACATAATGACGATCGCATAAACACAAAGAAAAACATGAAACATAAACGCGCTAGGGAGCGCCGAGAGAGAGAGGGCATGGCAGCAATTTCTGAACATCATTAAAAATCATCTTTAACAAAGAGGCATAAACTTAACGCAGCTATTCTATAAATAGAAACGGATACTTCCGAGCTCTGTGCTGGATGTATCCGTGTGCGCTTGAAGAGATGGAAATGTTCAATTGATTTCAGAATGCGGCCACGTGGCTCATCGAGGTGTGCGAGGCAGCAGAAGTCCATTGATCCTTCTCCAGATAGAGAAGAACTACCCCACCTCCAACAATGCTCCAGCAATGCTTTTTCAGGAAAGGTCCAATAATGCTTTTCAGGAAGAGAAGAGCTTAAAATTGAACTGACCGACTGTCTGTGTCTTTGGTCGATATTTAAACACATAAGTTCCTATTTGTCAGAGAAGTTTTTCTGGTTAGCCTTAGATTTTAAGAAACCAGGACAATAGGGAGTGGATGGGTTTTATAGCGCTTCTTTCAATGATTCCGACCATTTGGCTTATGCCAAATACTCTACAACTGCAGCACTAATACTATTTTAGTTACTCACCTTCATGTCTCTGACCATTTTGTTGTCCAGTTAACTGTAACTCTCCCTGTAATCGCACCACCCACACCTAACTCTGTTTATTTCCCCTCGTAATTTTTGTTCCCTCTCTCCCACCAGCTTTTCACTTTACTTGTCTCTCTACATTGAGAAAGCTACAGATAATATTATAGTGTAACTTTAACATCCTGTCTTGACAATGTCTGTCCTCTATAGGCCTGCAAGTGCAACATCCTCTTGCCCCTGGTATTCTGAGACTCTTCGTGGCCATCGGACCAAGCTAAGATCTGCGGAAAGTAGGTGGAACAAATCTAGAGAAACTGTTGACCTCAGTAAGTATCAATCTATTCTTACTGTTACTCCTTTACTACTGATATATCTGCAGCCAAATCCCTTTCCACCTACTACAAGCTACTAAATGCTAAAAAACTATTTAAATGTTGTGAGAGATGTGGTTGACCTGACAGAGTAAGGGAGAATGTTCCATCAGGAGGGAGTTGTGAATGAGCGGGAAGGCGATTTACTGCCCTTTTGTGAAGGCAATACAAGACACAGTTTGTTTGCTGAATGCAGGGTTCCCTTTCTGTCGGTCTCTCGACGTTGTGTCGAGAACGACAGATGGGGTTCGCCCTTGAGAACCAATCAACTCTGACTACTATAGAAAAGGCCAATGAAATTTGGCGAATGAAATTTGCATGCCGGGCTCCGCCCCCGGATATCCGGTATAAAAGGAAGCCGGCGTGCAGCATTCATTTACCTTTTGTTCTTCAGAGCCTTCGCTCATGACTACGAACAGAACGAATTCTATGGATTCTTCTTCTTCTTCTACATTGCTGGATCTACGACGTGTAGCAGCGGATCGTCCCTACCTGCAGCGACCTTCCCCTGGGCGTCTCGGCAGTTCCGGAGGTGATAGAGATTTTTTCTAAAAGGTCCTTTTCAGGACTGACTGAGCATTCTCCAGCGCGGCATGTCCCGCTGTTCTCTTGGGTGCGGCACCCTCATCGAGGAGGGGGATGGACACGATTGCTGCATTAGGTGTCTGGGCGTCCAGCACACTGAAGCAGCGTTCGTTGACACATCTGCCCGCACTGCGGGCAGATTGTCATTCAGAAGTTGCGGTCACAGGTGGCTGTCTTCCTACGGGAACCAGCCACCATTTCGTCTGCTACCCGGGCGTGACATCTGTGGCTACGGCCCCGATGACCACCCACGTTAGCAGCGTTAGTGATATGGGGAACTCTGCGAACGTAAACCCGCCAGCCAAGTGCTCACGGGCGATCGCACCCCGATTCGCTCTTCTGAACGTTCCCCAACCGGCGGTGGCATACCGTCCGGATTCTCACGCACACACTCGGAAACGATGTGTGACGTAGATGAGATGTCGCTCGCAGCATCGGAGGGAGATTGGCATCCGACTCTGACGAATCCGAGCTCCACCCCCAGCGGTCGAGTTCAGGAGGAAGCAGAAGTGATGTCATCCGTGCTAACCCGGGGATATGTGGTTCCTGAGGTCGGAGCGCGGTGCAAACCACGCCCACCCCCGGGTGCCATGTTTTTCCCGGGGGTGCATGAGGAGCTGTGTAAAACTTGGAGCGCTCCACTCACGGACCGTTCCGGTGAAACCAGCTCCGGCTCCCTTACTTCCCTCGATGGTGGGGCAGCCAAGGCTACGTCGAGATCCCCCGGGTGGAACGTCCGCCTGCGGTGCACCTGTGCCGCGGACGGCTACCACCTGGGGGGGAATCGGCCATGCCTACCGTCCAAAGCGCGTAAGACTTCGGCACCACTGGTGTCGAAAGCTTGCGATGCCGCGGGCCAGGCTGCCTCCTCTCTCTATGCCATGGCCATCCTGCAGGTCCGCCAGGCCAAGGCGTTGAGAGAGCTCCACGAGGGTAAGGCCGACCCGGGTATAATGCAGGATCTCCGTGCCGCCGCTGACAGCGCTCTATGGGCGACCAAGGCGGCGACACGGACCCTGGGTCGGACGATGTCCACGGTAGTGATCCAGGAGAGTCACCCCCGGCTTTACCTTGCGCAGAAGAGTGACACCAAGGAAGTCCGCTTTCTTGATGCACCCATCTCGCAGGGTGGGTTGTTGGTAACACCGTCGAGGACTGCGCTCAGCAGTTTTTGACGGTGAAGCAGACAGTGGCAATTAGCCACATTTTCTCACGCCGCGACTCGGCCGCCTAGGCCTCCGAGATCCGCGTGACGTCTGCTTCCCGGCAACCCAGGACCCCTTCGACATCGGCTCCGGTTTCTGTGCCCCCACAGGCGGCACCCGGAAGCGGAGGTCGAGGGGGAAACCTCCACCCCGTCAGCAACCTTCTCCCGAGAGGGGACACAAACGGGAAGACCCCAAGGAGAACAACATCGAGCCCGACCTTCACAGCCACGGCTCTGATCGGTCGGTACGGGACGGCTCCTGCCTCGTCACCAAAGCCGGGCCCTTTTCAGGGCCTGGCGCCCACTTACTCGCAGAGTTTTTCCGTTCTCCCCGGGTGTACTTACAGCCGATCGCACACTCCACTGGACTGTGCCCGGCGACCCGACCTTACGCCCTGGCGAGGCGTTGGGTCGTACACACACGACAGCTGCCACCACTCTCAAATCGACAGTGCGTGCAGCGGGTCCCGCCAGGCAGGTAAAAAAGGCGGAGCCAACCTTCCCTCCGGGGACCCCCCGTGACAGAAGGGTAGCTCCGCCAGCCGACGAACCACCCACCATGGGAATGATGAAAGCAGACTGTCCCCTTGGTCACCCTGTCACAGTCCCTGGGAGCTCGAGAGCTGCCCACACTGTCTCGCTGACTAATGAGGGCGGTCCGTCTTGGTTACTCGATCCAGTTCGCCAGAGACTCTCCCAAGTTTCGGGGCATCATCTCTCCCTGTCAGGGCAGGGACGCCTCCGGACTTCGGGTAGAGGTCACCACCCTTCTGGCAAAACAGGCATCGAGTTCGTCCCTCAAAACCAAGATGTTCAGTGGTCACGACCCGCACTTCATCGTTCCCAGGAAAGATGGTGGGTTGCGCCCCATAGTTCTGCGTACCCTGAAAAGCACCTTCACAAAGCTGCCGTTCAGGGTGCTCACGCAGAGGCGCATCCTGACATCTATCAGGTGTCAGGATTGGTTCGTGGCAATCGACCTGAAGGACGCTTACTTTCATGTCTCGATTCCCCTCGACACCGGCCGTTCCTACGGTTCGCGTTCGAGGGGCGGGCATATCAGTACAGAGTCCTCCCTTTCGGTCTGTCCCTGTCTCCACGGGTCTTCACGAAGATCGTGGAAGCCCTTTTCTCCCTTCGGGAAAAAGGTGTGCAGGTACCAAACTATCTCGACGACTGGCACACTCGCGAGATCTGTTGTGTACACAAAGGGACCTGATGCTCCGGCATCTAGATCGATTGGGATTTCAGGTCAACCGAGAAAAGAGCAAACTCTCCCCAGTGCAGAGCATCCTCTTTCTCGGTATGGAACTAAACTCTGTCACCATGACGGCGCAGCTGTCCGCAGCACGCGCCCAGTCAGTGTTGAACTGCTGGAACACTTCAGGCAGTCGGCGGTCCCCCTGAAACAATTTCAGGCTCCTGGCATGGCGTCCTCCGGGGGGTAATACCCCTCGGATTGATGCACATGAGACCGCTCCAACACTGGCTACAGAGTCAAGTTCCGAGGACAGCGTGGCACACCGGCAGCAGGCGCATGGTGATGACGCCCTGCTGCCGACGCACCCTAACCCCTTGGTCTTCCATGACCTTCCTCCGAGCGGGGACTCCCCTCGGGCAGGTTACGAGGCACGTCGTGGTGACGACGGACGCCTCGCTGCAGGGGTGGGGCGCAGTGTGCAACGGGCACGCAGTAGCGGGGCGCTGGAAGGCTACGGCCTCTAGTGCGGGGCCAGCACGTGCTGGTCCACCTGGACAGCACGACAGCCGTAGCGTACACGCCAGGGTGGTACGCTCACGGCAGCTAACACGACTTGCCCGACGCCTCCTCCTGTGGAGTTAGCAGGTGATCCGCTCCCTGCAGGCCACACACATCCCAGGTGAACTGAACCAGACAGCCGACGCGCTCTCTCGTCAGTATACGCCTTGCGGAGAGTGGCGACTCCACCCCCGGTCCAGCTCATTTGGGTGCTGTTCGGACAGGCACAGATAGACCTCTTTGCCTCCCACGACACCACCCATTGTCTGCTTTGGTACTCCCTGACCGAGGCCCCCCTCGGCACGGATGCCCTGGCGCACAGCTGACCACGGGACGGGCGGAAGCACACCTCTCCCCCCAGGAGCCTCCTTGCACAGACACTGTGCAAGGTCAGGGAAGAGGAGCACCAAGTGTTATTGGTTACACCGCACTGGTTTAACCACACTTGGCTTCAGAGCTGATGCTCTGGACAGCGACTCCCCCTGACCCATTCCTCTGACAGAGGACCTGCTCTCTCAGGGGAAGGACACGTTCTGGCATCCCAGATCAGACCTCTGGAAAACCCATGTCTGGTCTCTAGACGGGACGAGAAGATCCTGAGATGGCTACTCCCCCTATACGGCTGAGACCATCACCCAGGCTAGGGCCCATCTACCAGGCGGTTACACGCCTCTAGACGGTGCCTCTTCTCGTCCTGGTGTCTTTCTCAACGAGAAAGACCCACTGAGGTGCTTGATCAGGACTGTGTTCCCCTTCTCACGAGACTGGAGACTAACATCTCCCCTCCACACTGAAAGTGTATGTAGTCGCTATTGCCACTCATCACAAATCAGTTGATGGAAAGTTCTAGGGGCAACACGACCTGGTCACCAGGTTCCTAACGGCGCGAGAGGGCGGAAGCAGCCTCATCTCCGCTCCATACCCTCTTGAGACCCTAACGGGTCCAAGAGCCCCCAGAGGCTCCGATCTTCCTCACCTGAGTAAGACGGCCCCCCTGTGGCGCTCGCTTCCATCAAGAGGGTAGGGGACCTCCAAGCATTCTCTGTGTCCCCGGATTGCCTTGAATTCGGCCCTGGTAACTCTCACGTTATCCTGAGACCCAGGCCCGGATACGTGCCCAAAGTTCCCACTACTCCCCTTCGGGACCAAGTGGTGAACTTGCAGGCGCTCCCCATCGGGGAGGAAGACCCAACCCCATCCGTGTTGTGTCCTGGACCGCACGCAGGGCTTCAGTAGCTCTGACCAGCTCCTTGTCTGTATTGGAGGACAGCAGAAGGGGAGGCTGTCTCCAAGCAGAGGTTGGCGCACTGGGTCGTGGATGCCGTTACGACGGCATTCCGATCTCAGAATCTCCCATGCCCACTGAGGGCTTACTCCACACGGGGTATAGCCACCTCCTGGGCACTGGCCAGAAGCGCCTCTCTAGCAGACATCTGTAGAGCTGCGGGTTGGGCTACGCCCAAACACCTTCGCAAGTTTTAACATCCTTCGCGTAAACCCGGTGTCAGCCCACGTCCTGCGTGGCGACATGTAGGACTGGCATCCGGGGGGGGCGTATGCCTACGAAAGCATCTTCCCACCCTCCAAGAGGTTGGGTCAGTGTGCTATCTACCTTTCTTCTTACCCAACACATGGCTAAGAAACTGGTACCTCACCAACCTTCCTTCTTACCCAGACACTGGTTAAGAACAGGCATTCCATCCATCACTAAGCAAGCACCCCCTGGGGCTTGGCTGGGCAGAGCAGCCTTCCCCCTTAGGCCGGGATACCATATGACCTATCACAGATAGTTCTAACCGACCTGGTGCTATCAGACGCAGTATCACCCCCCGCCGTGGGCTGTTCCGTCTGCTATACCCTCATGACAATGGTTCCCACACATGGTAACCCATGAGCTTCCCCAGGTGGACCTCCACCTCGCGGTGAACTACCCAGTCCGCACGTTCCATGCGTTCTCCTCCAAGGACGAGACCATATATATATCTCCACCATATTCCTCCCCACGGGTAGGAGGTGGCCTCTGCAGCGCTTCTCTGATTAAGAGTTGCGCTTTCCCCGGTGTAAACCCGAGCCGGACGGCCTCTCGCCTATAGAGAGCTAAGGCCCCGTCCGTGAAAGGTTACCGGTCAGGGCTGTACCCATCTTTCTCCAAGAAAGCTCTGGAACCCCCCGACCACCACACTGGAAGGTTACAAGTTTCACGAAAGGTTCGAGCTGACACGCCCAGGCTTGTTACCGTCGCTTCGCTGAGATTGTGACGCGATACAGCGTTGTGGCGTTTTCCATAGGCAACCCATCTGTCGTTCTCGACACAACGAGAGAGACCGACAGAAAGGGAACGTCTTGGTTACGTATGTAACCTCAGTTCCCTGATGGAGGGAACGAGACGTTGTGTCCCTTATGCCACTAACACGTATCGTATTCTGCTGCAGTCGTGAGAGGCTCTCAGGCTCTTCAGAACAAGAGGTAAATGAATGCTGCACGCCGGCTTCCTTTTATACCGGATATCCGGGGGCGGAGCCCGGCATGCAAATTTCATTCGCCAAATTTCATTGGCCTTTTCTATAGTAGTCAGAGTTGATTGGTTCTCAAGGGCGAACCCCATCTGTCGTTCTCGACACAACGTCTCGTTCCCTCCATCAGGGAACTGAGGTTACATACGTAACCAAGACGATCTTGATGGGGTGTAGGAGGGTGTGAAAGTATGCCGGTGCAGATCCAATGATAGTCCTGTAGGCAAGCATTAGTGACTTAAATCTGATACGGGCTTCAACCGGTAGCCAGTGGAGAGAGATGAAAAGGGGTGTCACATGAGCCCTTTTGGGCTGTTGGAAGATGAGGCGTGCTGCTGCGTTCTGAACCAGCTGGAGTGGTTTGATAGCTTTTGGAGGAAGACCAGCAAGGAGAGCAACCTTAAGAAGACCAACCTTAAGAAGACCAACCTTAAGATTATCCGGGGGGGTCGCCCGGCAGCAGAGGGACCAATGGCCATGGATAGTGCGGTCGTGGGAGGAAACAAGACATAGATTTGAATATTTTAGCATGTTTTCCCAGCGGAGTAATCTGTGTTTTTGTAATATTGGAAAATGATGAAAAATTTATTTTTTTATATATAAAGTGAGAACAACAAAGGTCCTAAATTTGATCCTTGAGGAAGACCTGTGGACAGACTAAGGGCCACTGATTTAGATGACTGGACTCTGACATGTTGGGAACGGTCAGTGAGGTAAGACTCAATCCATTTAAGTGCATCTGAGGAAAAATTTAAACTGTCAATCATAAAATCTTGCTGACAAAATTATGCAGTGTCGAAAGGCTTCTTAAGATCCAGGAACACAGCTCCAACAACCCCATCTTGGTCCAACAAAGCTCTGATGTGTTCAGTAAAGAAGCAAGTAGCAGTTTCGGTGGAATAATTGGCTCTAAAGCCAAACTGCATAGGGTGGAGAGCATAGGGTGTGGTATTTAGATGGTTGATCATTTGTTTTGCTAGCAGTTTCTCTGCAATCTTAGACACTGTGGGCAATATACTGATGGGTCTGTAGTTTGACATGGAATGAGGGTCTCCACTTTGAAAAATGGGAGCAACAACAGCTGATTTCCACATGCTTGGAAACATATTTTGAGAAATGGACAGATTGATAATTTTGGTAATTGGGCTTGTGACTGTTGTTCTGAGCTCCTTGAGCATCAAAAATATCTTTACATCTAGATGGTCTGAGTGATTTAATGGTCTGTGTTGAAGGAGTGTATGTTTCTCAGGCGTAAAACAGCTTGCTATGTTAGCCACATAATCAATGAAATAGTGATTGAATGCCTCTGCTACAACCGGAACATTGTTTGTTAGTTGTTCATTTATTTTAATTTCTAAAGTATTTTGTTCTATCGGGCAATCACCTGTCATTTTTCTTCCATATTTCTTACAGGTTCCATATTATTTTAGCATTTCCATTTGATTTTTCAATTATAGTGAGGAAGAAATCTTCCTTTGCTTTTCGTAATGATCTTACAATTTATTTTCTCAACATGGTGAAACGTCCTCTGTTATGAGTTGATTTAGTTTTATTAGCTATTGTAAGGGCTTGGTCTCGTTCTTTCATGAGTTTTATGATGTCTGGGTTTATCCAGGGTACAGCGTTTTTATGTTGTTTGTTTTTATTTTTTGTGTAAATTCTTTAATAGTTCTCTCAAGTTTTTAGAAATAAGTCTTTTTCATAATTAATTTAAGAGATAATGTCATCCCATTGAATTTGGTTAGCTGCAGCTACAAAGTTTTTATATTGACTTTTAGGATTTGTAATATATATTTTTTTCTAGTACAAGGATGGAATCGTTTTCTTTTAAAGTTTCTAGTGACAAGGTTTAGATTGTGGTCCGATAAACCTGTTAACATATTAAACTATTTTACAATTCTTTCTGGCCTATTGGTAAATATGAGATCGATTTGTGTTTTGGAAGAGTTTGTTATTCTTGTTGGCCCACTGACAACTTGTGTTAGATCAAACCTGTCTGTGATTTGTTTGAGCTTTTTTGAAAAAAATGTAACATCAACCTCCCAGTTGATGTTAAAATCCCCCATAATGATAATTTCTTTATCAAAATTGCATTCTTTTAAAAGCTTTTCAAATATTTCATAAAAGCTGTTATTTGCAGAGGGAGGCCTGAAAATTACAACAAGGGCAAAGGACATTTGTGGTGAAAGGCTGACATTGAGACATAAACATTCTAATAGATTACAATTTGACCACTGGATTTTGAGACACTGTAATGTGCTTTTTATATAAACCATCACTCCTCCTCCGTTCTTTGATCCCTCCCTATCTTTCCTATAGATATTATAACCAGGAATATTCAGAGCTGCTGCCGGAGCATTTTGATGAAGCCAGGTTTGAGATAAACATAAAAAGTCCAGGTTTGAATCCAGTAACATGCTGTATTTGCTCGCTTTTAGACAGTATGCTTCTAATGTTTAAATGGACACCTAGAAGGCCCTTTGGTTTAGCCTTAGGGTCCCACACTGTTCGCGAATGTTTGACTGTCTGAAACACCTCCCACTTCCTGTTCTTTTTCAATCCCTGGATTTAGATGTTTCCTGTTTACATTCTGCGTCACTATGGGGACACGTCAAGCGCATGCTTTTGAAGTGATCGCAGAACACGCAGAACACACTGTGACAGTCACCAAGACCATCACCACACGTGCCAACCAGAAGCCATGGATGACAGCAGAGGCTCGTGGGCTGCTAAAGACCAGAGATGCAGCATTCAGATCAGGAGATAAAACTGCCCTCAAAACAGCAAGAGCAAATCTGTCCTGCAGCATCAAAAATGCAAAACGGTCATATGCTCAAAAAATCAACAATCACTTCACAGACAGCAGAGACACACGGAGCCTGTGGCAAGCCATTTAGACCATCACTGACTACAAGCTGCTGCCACAGGCCACAGGCTGTGATGATGACACATCCCTCCCAGATGCATCCAACCACTTTTATTCATGGTTTGAAATGCAGAATGACACACCTGCACAAAAACTGCCCACACCTCCCAACGACCAGGCACTCTATCTGTCTCCAGCCGACGTAAGGAAGACCCTATCTAGGATTAACCCACGCATGGCTGTGGGCCCTGACAAGATACCTGGCCGTGTACTGAAAGACTGCGCTGCACAGCTGACAGATGTCCTAACAGATATCTTCAACACCTCGTTGAGCCAGGCAGTCGTCCCCATATGTCTCAAATCCACAACAATCATACCAGTGCCAAAGAAATCAACTGTGTTGTGTCTAAATGACTATGGCCCCACAGCACTGACTACAATCATTATGAAGTGCTTTGAGAGGCTAGTCATGCATAACATCAAGATCAGCCTCCCCAACACACTCGATCCGCTCCAGTTTGCATACTGTCCAAACCGCTCTACGGAGGATGCAATTTCCTCCATCCTCCACCTGGCTCTTACCCACCTAGAAAATAAAGACTCTTATGTTAGGATGCTGTTCATTGACTTCAGCTCAGCATTCAACACAATTATCCCACAAAAGCTCATAATTAAACTAAACTTGCTGGGTCTAAAAAACTCCCTCTGTAATTGGATCCTGGACTTTCTAACCGAATGACCTCAGTCAGTCCGAGTCGGCCACAACACCTCGAGCACTACCACACTGAGCACAGGTGCCCCACAAGGTTGTGTGCTCAGCCCACTGCTCTTCACGCTGCTGACCCACGACTGCACTGCCAAGTTCAGCTCAAACCACATCATCAAGTTTGCTGATGACACTACAGTGGTAGGCCTAATCAGCAAAAATGATGAAACGCACTACAGAGAGGAAGTGGCACAGCTGGCTAAATGGTGTGGCACTAACAACCTGTCCCTCAATGTGAGTAAGACAAAGGAGCTTGTGACGGACTTCAGGAGAAACTCCGTTGACCACCCCCAACTGACCATCGGCAGCTCGCCTGTGGAGAGAGTCAGCAGCACCAAATTCCTGGGGGTGCACATCACAGAGGATCTCACCTGGACAACCAACACCATGTCACTCTCCAAGAAGGCACAACAGCGCCTACACTTCCTCCGCCGGCTGAAAAAAGCAAGTCTCCCTCCACCCATCCTCACCACTTTCTACAGGGGAACCATTGAGAGCGTGCTGACCAGCTGCGTCACTGTCTGGTACGGAAACTGTACTGCAGAAGACCGCAAGACCCTCCAGCGGACAGTGAACACAGCTGCAAAGATCATCGGTGCCCCTCTCCCCTCCATCCTGGACATCTTTCTCACACGATTCTCCAGCAAAACCAACAGCATCGTGAAGGACCTCACCTACCCCTCCCACAGTCTCTTCCAGCTCCTACCATCAGGAAGACTTTGTTTTTTTCCGTATTTGTTTGTATAGAGAAGGATAAATGAGAGTAATTTTTCCCATAGCCAATGCTTTGCTTAGCGTTGTTGTTTGTTGTTTGTTTGTATGGTTGATCCATACTGCTGAACTACTGCTGAAGTTTTAAATAGAAGTTGTTGCCTGTTGTTAGCATGTTTGAGGTGTAAATCAACTTTAGATGGTATGAAACCAACAAACAAAGTGTATGGTAGGAGAGCTGTGACCACACCTGTCCCACCTGCGGCCATATTTTTTAACACTCTTTCATAGTCTGCCGACTGCCGAAGTGCTGCAGGGGCGCGCTCTTTTGCCTTCGGGCGGTTTCAGGCAGCCTCCCCTTCGGTTGACCCTGGCGTTGGACCCCTGAAAAATCTGAGGTCTTCCCCGCGCAGTGTCCCTGTACCTGTTAGCCCGAGGGAGACGTGGACTGCTCGCGAAAGTCTTGGACTTCTTGGAGGAAGGCTACGGGACCGGATGGCATCGACCCCAGGCTCCTTAAGACCTGTGCTGATCAGTATGTTGCGTACTGTTCTACATGTTCAGTCTTAGTTTGAAGCTGGGGAAGGTGCCACAGCTATGGAAGACCTCTTGCGTGGTGCCTGTGCCAAAGATGTCTCGCTCCAAAGGACTTTGGTGATTATAAACTTAGATATCGTTGACTTCACACCTGATGAAGACACTGGACAGGTTGGACTTCTCTTCTGCCTTTAATACTATCAAACCTGCACTCTTGAGAGATAAACTGTATTACATGGGGGTGGACCATCATCTTTGTACTTGGATTCTAGATTACCTCACAAATAGATCACAGTATGTGAGGGCTCGTGTGTCTGGCTTGATTGTGTGCAATACGGGGGCTCCGCAAGGGACGGTCTTGTCTCCATTCCTTTTTACGATCTATACTGCAGACTTTATGTCCAGCTCAGCAACTTTGTTACCTACAGAAGTCCTCTGATGAATCTGCCATAGTCGGATTGATCATGAATGATGATGACAGGGAGCACAGCGAAATGGTCCAGGATTTTGTGGACTGGTGCCATAAGAACTGCCTACGGATAAATGCGGAAAAAACCAAAGAGATGGTGGTAGATTTCCGTAGGAAAAAATATTGTTCACTACCTTTAGATTAGATTAGATTAGATTCAACTTTATTGTCATTACACATATACAAGTACAGTGTAACGAAATGTAGTTTAGGTCTAACCAGAAGTGCAATTAGCAAGTGCAGGATATACAGTGTTAATAAATACAGAATACAATATTAGGAAAATACTTTACAAGTGAATATCCAGGGAAAGGACACTGAGAGAGAGCAGTCTTATAAATATCTGGATGTTCATCTGAATAATATACTTGTTTCGACAGATAATACGGATGCAATTTATAAGAAGGGGCAGAGCAGACTCTTCCTGTTTGTAACGCTCCCGTTTGCCCCTGCCCTTGTTTTCCACATTTTCCCCCATAGACTGTAATTTTGCCACGCTCCCTCACCTGTGTTTTTGTTCTCATTTACTTTTGCACCCTGCACCCCATTATATAGTTCATCCCATCACCTGTTTAGCCCTTGTTATCTGTTCTATTTAAGTTCCCCCCTTAGTTCAGTTCTTCGTGTTACTTAGTTCATGTTTATCTGTTTATGTTTACGTGTTCACTGTTCCTGTTGTTTGATTAAACGTTACCCGTTGGGATTATACTCCAGTGTCATGTGCATTCAAGATTTCTAGTGACTACCGTGACAGAATAACCGACCTAAAATGGATTATCTGCAGAGATATGTGGAGAGATATGTGGAGGACTTCCTTGTTCTGAGTCGCGAGGTGAGCTGGAATGATCGCTCGCTTAATGCGTGTTTTTTGTTGGGGTTGGATTATGACTCCCTTCGGTGTCTTTGTCCTGAGTTCAGGGACAGACCCGTTGTGGAGTTTATCGATCATCATCCAATCCCGTCCGTGCACGCGGCGAGCGATCCTACTCATCTCGCGATCTCCCCGAGGTCCTCCACCGTAGACAGAGCACGCAGAAATCCAGGGTCTGCGACGCCTGCTGCCCAGCCTCTTGAGCCGGCTAACCAGCCGCCAAAGACGCTGCCCAGCTGACAGACTCCTCCACCAACCAGCTGCAAGAGCCGGTTAAGGGGACCTACTCTCGGAGCCGGTCCCGTCCGGGCTCCCTGTGGTCTCTGAGCCCGCGGCAGCGCAAGGCTTCGGCACCATTGATGTCGAAGTCCTACAAGCCTTGGACGGTAGGCGTGGCCGATTCCCCCAGGTGGCAGCCGTCTGCGGCACGGATGCACCGCAGCCGCACGTTCCACCCGGGGGATCTCAATGTAGCCTTTGGCTGCCCCACCCTCGAGGGAAGTGTGGGAGCCGGAGCTGGTTTGACCGGAGCGGGCCGTGAGTGGAGCGCTCCAAGTTTTACACAGCTCCTCATGCACCTCTGGGAAACAAATGGCACCCGGGGTGGGCGCGGTTTGCATCGCGCTCCGCCTCCAGGAACCACGTATCCCCGGGTTAGCATGGCTGACATCACTTCTGCTTCCTCCTGAACTCGACCCCCCTGGGGGGGGAGCTCGGATTCGTCAGAGTCGGATGCCAGTCTCCCTCCGATGCTGCGAACGACATCTCATCTACGTCACACATCGTTTCCGAGTGCGTGCCTGAGGATCCGGACGGTATGCCACCGCCGGTTGGGGAACGTTCAGAAGAGCGAATCGGGGTGCGATCGGCCCGTGAGCACTTGGCTGGCGGGTTTACGTTCGCAGAGTTCCCCATATCACTAACGCTGCTACGTGGGTGGTCATCGGGGCCGTAGCCACAGATGTCACAGCCCGGGTAGCAGACGAAATGGTGGCTGGTTCCCGTAGGAAGACAGCTACCCGTGACCGCAACTTCTGAATGAGAATCTGCCCGCAGTGCAGGGTGCCGCACCCAAGAGAACAGTGGGACATGCCACGCTGGAGAATGCTCAGTCCTGAAAAGGACCTTTTAGAAAAAATCTCTACCACCTCCGGAACCGCCGAGACGCCCAGGGGAAGGTCGCTGCAGGTAGGGACGATCCGCTGCTCTACGTCGTAGATCCGGCAATGTAGAAGAAGAATTCGTTGAATTCTTTGTTCGTAGTCATGAGCGAAGGCTCTGAAGGGGGGCGGAGCCCGGCATGCAAATTTCATTCGCCAATTTCATTGGCCTTTTTAAAAGTAGTCAGAGTTGATATGTTCCCTTTCTGTCGGTCTCTCGACGTTCGTTCGAGAACGACAGATGGGGGCCCTTGAGAAATCAACTCTGACTACTTAGAAAAGGCCAATGAAATTTGGCGAATGAAATTTGCATGCCGGTCTCCGCCCCCCTTCAGAGCCTCCGGATGTCCGGTATAAAAGGAAGCCGGCGTGCTTCATTCACTCACCTTTTGTTCTTCAGAGCCTTCGCTCCTGACTACAAGACTGCTCGTATCTACATCGCCGGATTCTCACGACGTGGTGCAGCGGATCGTCCCTTCCTGCAGCGACTTTCCCCTGGGCGTCTCGGCGGTGCCAGAAGTGTTCAAGATCTTTCTAGAAGCAATTTCCTTCTAAAAGAGCAAATTTCTCCAGCGTGGCATGTCCCGCTGTTCTCTCAGGTGCAACACACTCATCGAGGAGGGGGACGGACACGATGTCTGCCTCGGGTGTTGGGTTTCCAGCACGTTGAGGCAGCTGTTGTGGATACGTCCTGCCCGCATTGCGAGAGTGACATGAGGATTATTGCAAGCGCTAATCTGCCAGCCCCTGGCTCACGGACCGCTCGTACCTCGCTCGTTTGATTGTTCCCCAAAAGACGGTCCAACTGTCTTGTTCCTCAATCATGTGTCGGAAAAACGGCGCGTGATGATATGTCCCTTGCAACGTTGGAGGGTGACTGACTGGCATCTTTGACTCTGATAATTCCTTGAAGCTCCCTCCTTCGGGGGGTCGAGATCAGGAAAAATCGGACGTTGAAAATGCCGGCCATGCTTTCCCGGGCCGCCGTGAGCATTGGGCGGTAGTGTACGCACTGCCCCCCAACACTCGCGGCTGGATACGCGGTACCCTGGGTTTGCGCGCGGCCCCATCAGTGCCGTGTATACCGGAAGTGCATGAGGAACTCGGAAAGACCTGGAAACGCCCCTTTCTGGGCGCGTACAGGTCTGTAACAAGGTTCAATAAAAGGAAGGAAGGAGGCGGAAACCGGCAAACATTTAAATAAAGGTTTAATAAAATAAACAAACAAAAACACGGAAGTAAAATGCCGGCAGCCACCTCACGGTCGACTGCCGGCAACACAAACATAAATATAAATACTAAACTTGTGTCCGGGCCCGGTGCTCGATCTAGACTCCTGTCCAAAGCATGTGGGCTTTCCGGTGTCCCTGATGCCGGGAGCTTGCACTGCTGCGGGCAGAAACTGCCCCTCTCTTCGCGCTACGGTGTGGAGGGGGGGCGGAAGCTGCCCTTCTCTTCGCGCTACGGCGTGGAAGGGGGGGGCGGAAGCTGCCCCTCTCGTCACGCTACGGCGTGGAGGGAGTCCCAACTGGGCAAGACCGACCTGGCGTTTATGCAGGAGATCCGCGCTGCCACCAAACCGCTTACAGCCGGCTAGGTGACCACGTGGGCCCTGGGTCGGACAATGTCCACACTCGTGGTCTGGGAGAGACACCTCTGGCTGAAAACGCCTTCTCGACTCACCCATCTCGCAAGGGGGGCTGTTTGGTGATACTGTCGATATCCTCCCCTGCCGGGACTCGACCCCCCCCTCGGGCTGTCGAGATTCCGTGCATCGTCTGCTCCCCAGCAGCCTTGTCCTCTTTGATGTTCCCCGACTGCGCCCCCTCATTCAGCTGGCCCACCGGAAGAAAACGTCAAGGAGGAGACCACCACCCCGTCAGCAGCCGCAGCGGGAGCCAATGCGGCCCTCACGGGAAGACCCCAGGGAGACCGGGAACACCTTCAGGCTGGACCCCAGGTTTGGAGGTCATTCAAGGACGGTCCTGCCCCGTCCCAACAGCCCACTTCAAGGGGTTCTTTCTCTCTCTGGGAGTTTTCACAGCCGCTCTCACCCTCTACAGGACGGTGTTCGGCAACTCGACGTTGTGTCATGGCGAGACACAGTATTGAGGATAAACAGCAACCCTCTACACTCTCACAGACAGTGCACGTTGCTACATCATCGCCAGGCAGGTAAGCAGAGCCGATCGCCCCCCCGGGGGCCCCCTCACAGCGGAAGATCCGCTCTGCCAGCCATCGAATCCCTCCGGGAGGTCGATGAAGTAGATTGTACCTCTAGTCCCCGGCCGGTCCCTGGGAGTCTGACAAGACTTGCCCAAACCGCGACGCGGCGAGGAGATATGATCCGTCTCGGCTACATCGTCCCTCTAGCCGGGATGTTCAACGGGTGGTGACCTGTACTTCATTGTTCTCAGAAAGGAGGGTTGCTAGATCTGCAGACCCTGAACAGGCACCTACTCAAGCTGCCCGTCTCGGAGGTCGGGCATGTCAGTACAGAGTCCTCCCTTTCAGTCTGTCCCTTCCCCACGAGTCTTCACGAAGATCGTGGAAGCCGCCCTCACTTTCCTCCGGGAGAGAGGTGTGCGGGCACTAAACTATCTCGGCGAGGCTCTCGTGAGATTTGTTATGTGCACACAGGTACTTAGTGCTCTGGCACGCAGATAGATTGGGACTACAGGTCAACCGAGAAAGAGGCTCCGAGAATAAGAGGTTCTCCCCAGGTAGAGCATTCTCTTTTTCGGCATGGGGATCATCCTCTTTCTTGGTAAGGAACTTAACTCTGCAGAGCGCGCTTAGCCGGTGTTGAGCTACCTGCCTGGAGCGTTCCAGGCAGTCAGCGGTCCCTCTGAAGAGGCTCCTGGGACAGATGCATCCTTGACGGTGGTGGTACCCCTCGGGTTGATGCACATGGGACCGCTCAAAACACTGGCTACAGAGTAAAGTTCTGAGGAAAGCGTGGCACACCGGCAGCAGGCGGATGGTGATTACGCCTCTCTGCCGACGCACCCTCACCCCTTGGTCTTAAGTGATACGTCACCCCCGCCCGCGGGGGCACAGGAAGCCTGCGTCCACGCGGGCTCCTGGAGACCTTTTCTCGGGAAGGCAAGTCGACAGACACCTTCCTGCAGGGTTGAGGGCGCAGTGTGCAACGGGCACACAGTACCGGGGCAAGGACGAGGCCCCGTCTGCGCTGGCATATCAGTGCCTAGAGTTGTACACGTGCGCGTACGAACGACTCGCCCGATGCCTTCTCCTCTGGAGTCAGCAGGTGATCCGCACCCTGCGGGCCACACATATCCCAGGCAATCTGAACCAGACAGCCCACGGCTCTCTCGTCAGTTGACGCCTTGTGGAGAGTGGCGACTCCACCTCTGCGCACTCCAGCTCTCAGGGTGCTGTTCGGGCAGGCCCAGGCGCCTCTTTGAACACCACCCTTTTCCACCTTGGCACTCCCTCCGAGACCTCCCTCGGCACGGAGGCCCTGGCGCATAGCTGGCTGCGCGACAAGCGGAAGGATACCTTCCCCCCAGTGAACCTCATTGCACAGATCCTGTGCAAGGCCAGGGAAGAGGAGCATCAAGTACTACTGGTTGCGCCGACGGGCCCAACCAGACTTGGTTCTCGGAGCTAATGCTCTTGACAACAACTCCCCCCTGACCGATTCCCCTGACGAAAAGCCCTGCTTTCTCGGGGGAAGGGCACGTTATAGCATTCAAGGCCAGACCTCTACAGCCCCCATGTGAGGCCCCTGGACAGGACGAGAAGGTCCTGAGTTGGCTATCCCCCCTCCCTGTGGTGGAGCCATCACTCAGACTTGGGCCCCTACCACCGGGGCCCCTTCTCATCCTGGTGCTCTTCTCAATGAGAAGACCCACGGAGATGCTTGATCGGAACAGGCTGTTCCTAAGGGACTGGAGACTAAACCTCTCCCCCTCCACACTGAAAGTGTTTGTAGCGGCCGCTCATCACTACTCAGTGGCGGAAGTCCCCAGGGCATCACTACCTGATCAGTAGATCCCTAAGGGGCGCGTAAAGGCGGACTCGCCTCGATCGCGCTCCGTACCCTTGTGGCGGGCTCAGGCCCTTCGAGCTCTCAGAGAGGCCGCTCTTCCTCATCACGATGAAGACGCTTCTCTTGTTGGCGTTCATCTCCAAGAGGGTAGGGGACCTACAAGCATTTTCCATGTCCCCCGATTGCCTAAGATTAGGGTCCGGTAAGTCTCACGCTATCTTGAGACCCCGACCCGGCCACGTGCCCAAAGTTCCCACCACCAGGTGGCGAACTTGCAGGTGCTCCTTATCAGGGAGCAAGACCCAACCCCACTCGTGTTGTGTCCAGCATGCCAGCTGCGCCTCTACTTGGACCGCACGTAGAGCTTAGGGCTATGATCAGCTATCTGTCTGTTTCAGAGGTCAGCAGGGAGGACTGTCTCCAAACAGAGATTGGCGCACCAGACCGTGGACGCCGTCACTACGGCATCCCGGTCTCAGTTGGCCCTGGCCAGGGGCGCCTCTCTGGCAGACATCTGCAGAGCTGCGGGTTGGGCTACGCCCAAACACCTTCGCGACTCCGCGTAAACTGGTATCAGCCCGCGTCCTGCGTGGCCACGTGTAGGAACCCCATCTGTCATCTTCGACACAACGTCGAGAGACCGACAGAAAGGGAACGTTTCGGTTACGTATGTAACCTCGGTTCCCTGATGGAGGGAACGAGACGTTGTGTCCCTTATGCCACAACGCTTATCGCCCTCTGCAGCAGTCGTGAGAGGCTATCAGGCTCCTCAGAACACAGGTAAGTGAATGAAGCACGCCGGAGCCCGGCATGCAAATTTCATTCGCCAATTTCATTGGCCTTTTTTAAAAGTAGTCAGAGTTAATAGGTTCTCAAGGGCGAACCCCATCTGTCGTCTTCCACACAACGTCTCGTTCCCTCCATCAGGGAACCGAGGTTACATACGTAACCGAGACATTAGTACTTTAAATAAAAAATGTACTGTGAGCCATTAAAGTTGGGTTAAAATGTAAAGCGTAGGCTGGCAACTTTTAAATGTAGGCTGGCGGGAAAAGAGTTAACAATTTTTTCCCTGAAAAACTGAAGAAGATCATTACACAACTGATCAGATGCAGTCAAGGAGCTGGAGGCATCTGCATTGAGTAAACTGTTAATTGTGTGGAATAGCCTTCTAGGATTATTTTGATTATTTTCAATGATACATGAATTAATGATCTTGCAATATCAATCGCCAATCTATAATGTGCCAGGTGGTCCCTCCAAGCTTGGTAAACACGCTTAAGCCAGTATAACGCCACTTTCGCTCCAATTTCCATCAAGCAACCTTCTCTGAGCACAGATCATCATCGTACAAGAGCATTATTCAATTATAAAATGTTATCCTCGAGGGAAACAGAGGTCGTAGCATTTAAAGTAGAGAGAACTGAGTTTGCAAAAACCCCATGATCAATCGACTGCCATTTACGGAAAGTAATAGTACGAGTGGGCTTTTTACTAGTATGAACAATCTCAATATCAAAGAAGATAGCTGATAGATCTACATCCATAGTTGAAAGTTAGAGAGAAACGAGTCATTTGCAATAAATAAATCCAGCGTATGGACTTTACAGTGAGTTGGGGTATTTACAAACTGAAAGAGATTAAAACAGTCTAAAAGAGATAGAAAATCCTTAGACATAGCACAGGTGTTCTGATCTACATGTATGTTGAAATCACCTAAAATCATAAATCTCATAAATTTGGCTGATAATATGGACAGAAGATCAGCAAATTCAGACAAAAAGTTCCCATTTGGTTTAGGAGGTCTATAAATAGTAACCATACCAGTATGAGGTGCTACACTTTGCGCAGATATACTTAAGACCAGACATTCAAATGATTTGAAAAGAGAAAGATACCAGAGATATGCAGCATTGCAATTTGTAGACCACTATAATTCCATCACCTCTGCCAGTAGTCCGTGAAACATCAAAAAGTCCAAAGCCTGCTGGTGACAATTGTTTAAAAAATAGGCCATCATCCTGTTTGTGCCAAGTTTCCGTGAGAAACAGCAAATCCAGTTTATTGTCTATGATAAAATCCGACAGATGCAAGGCTTTATTGTTCACTGAATGTGCGTTGAATAGCGCAGCAGTTAAAGGGCTTTTAGACACGGCAGCACTGCAATTCGCCTCACGCTGTAGAAATGAAAAGTTTGTAAAGTCAACCCCAGTATGAGACCGAACACTTCAATAAGACAGGAGATGAACCAGGGGAGTCATAGGCAAAAGAAAGCTTGAATGGATAATCAGTAAACTGTGAGCCTGTAAATCCAGCGGCCGCCAAGCGGAGTGCCTGGGCCTCCGAGCATGGAATAGGCCGAAGCCAGCGAGTGGATGACTCCAGCTGGAGCCACATAGCAGATCGGCCACAGCCCCAATTACACTCCTGGGCAGCAAGAAGGAAAGATTTCCATAAAACCAAGCTGCCTTAAGCCTAACTGCAATTCCTCCAAGTTTCCCCTGTCTCCTCCGGGGTTTTCACTAGAGGACGTCAAGAGGCCACCAGCGCAGGTACTCTGGGACATCCCAGAGAGGGTTTGTTAAATACACCTGTGATTTTTGCACAGAATGTATGAAGTGGGGCGAGTAAATGTCCGAGAGACAATTTCTGATATCCAAAAGCGTCTGGCGATCATAAATCAGAGTAGATTAGCATTATGAAACAAGTAGCGACATGAAAATAGCAAAAAGCGCTGAAAGTTCGGAGAGCGCTGTCGGACAGATGGCACGTTAAACACACTGGCACCATCTGCAGTCTGACGAGAGCATCAGATGAAACCGCCCTCCTGGGGGGTTACTACATCTGGAGGACTAGGTCCGGTTAGAGCTATTCCTCAGCTGTTAAGGGGCAGGGCTGCTCTGCCCAGCCCAGCCCACCCGCAGGAGGTGCTTAGTAAGGGATGGAATGCCTATTCTTCACCCAGTGGGGAAGAAGGGAGGCGAGAATAGGACACTGACCACCTAAGAAGGGGGGGAGGTGCTTTCGCAGGCGTACGCCCTACCGGCCGTCGGTCTTACCTGTTGCCATGCAAGACTAGAGCTGACATTGGTTCCACAAGGAGGCTGAAGAACCTTGCGAAGTTGTTGGCCGTAGCCCAACCCGCAGCTCTGCAGATGTCTGCCAGAGTGGCGCCCTGAGCATGTGCCAAGGAGAATACTATTCCCCGGGTGGAGTGAGCTCTCAATGCCAGTGGGCACAGGCCATCTTGCGCCAATCTCTGTTTGGAGACAGCCCTCCCCTTCTGCTGACCTCCAAAACAGACAAAGAGCTGCTCAGAGCTCCTGAAGATCTACGTGCGGTTCAAGTAGAGGTACTGTGCGTACTGGACACAACACGGATGGGGTTGGGTCTTCCTCCCTGGTGAGGAGCGCTTGCAAGTTCACCACCTGGTCACGAAAGGGAGTGGTGGGAACTTTCGAAGGGGAGCCTCTGGAGGCCCACCAGGACCACATCAAGGTCCCAAGAGGGTACGGAGCGCGGACGAGGCGGATTCAGCCTTCTCGCGCCCCTTAGGAACCTAATGACCAGGTTGTGCTGCCCAAGAGACTTACCAGCAACTGGGTCGTGATGAGCGGCAATGGCGGCTACATACAGCTTCAATGTTGAAGGGGAGAGATTACTCTCGAGTCTCTGTTGTAAAAAGGACAGCACGTTCCCGATCGAGCAACTCCGCGGGTCTTCTCTTAGAGAAGAGCACCAGGACGAGAAGAGGCGCCACTTGTAGGCGTATATGCCTGAGTGATCGTCTCAACCACCACCGGGGGTAAGCCACTCAGGATCTCCTCGTTTCTTCCAGTAACCAGACATGGGGGTTCCAGAGGTCTGGTCTGGGATGCCATAATGTGCCCTTCCCCTGGGAAAGCAGGTCCTTCGTCAAGGGAATCGGCCAGGGGGGAGTTGTTGTCCAGAGCATTAGCTCCAAGAACCAAGTCCGGTTGGGCCAGTACGGCGCAACTAGTAACACTTGATGCTCCTCTTCCCTTGACCATTGCACAGGTCCATTGCACAGGACCTGTGCAATGAGGCTCACTGGGGGGAAATTGTACTTCCGCTTGTCCCACGGCCAGCTGTGCGCTAGAGCATCCATGCCGAGGGGGGCCTAGGACAGGGAGTACCATAGCGGGCAATGGGTGGTGTCCCAGGAGGCGAACAGGTCTACCTGTGCCTGCCCGAACTGCACCCAATTGAGCTGGACTGCATGGGGTTGGAGCAGCCACTCTCCGCGAGGCGTCAACTGACGAGAGAGCACATCGACTGTCTGGTTCAGGTCGGCTGGGATATGTGTGGCTTGTGTAACGGAGGCCAGCTAGTGAAGAGCTGTGCAGTGTGTAAACCTCACTCCCGACCTCAAGTGACGCTCTAGCGACAGACGCTATAGACTGCGGTCTTTAGCCTCCTCGTTAGAGCGCCCGACTCCCATGCCGAACCGACCCGGTTCGAAGCCCGCTGAGAGCGGTGCAGTTCGTTCCGGTTACACTTGGATAACCTGCTGACTCCAGAGGAGAAAGCGTTGGGCGAGTCGTATTAACTGCCATGAGCGAATGCCACCCTTTTGGTTGATATACGCTATGGCAGTTGTGCTGTCCGACCGGACCAGCACGTACTTGTCCTGCACGAGAGGTTGTAGCCCCTTCAGTGCAAGTAGCACGGCAAACAACTCTAGGCAATTGATATGCCAGCGCGTATCACCCCGACACTGCGTGCCCGTTGCACACGGCACCCCAACCCTGAAGGGAGGCGTCTGTCGTCACCACGATGTGCCTCGTGACCTGCCCGAGAGGGACCCCCGTCTGTAAAAAGGTCATAGAAGACCAGGGGTTTAGGGTGCGTCGGCAGACAGGCGTAATGACCATCCGCCTGCTGCCGGTGTGCCACGCTCTCCTGGGAACTTGACTTTGTAGCCAGTGTTGGAGCGGTCTCATGTGCATCAACCCCGAGGGGGATCACCCCTGCCGAGGATGCCATGTGTCCCAGGAGCCTCTGAAATTGTTTCAGAGGGACCGCTGACTGCTTGAAAAGGTTCAAGCAGTTTAACACCGATGGTAGTTAGTCGCGCTGTCATGGTGACAGAGACATACTTGTCCTGTAGTCCCAAGAGAGTTAGGTGCCGGAGCACTAGGTCCCTGTGTGTACACAACAGATCTTGCGAGTTTGCCAAGATGAGCCAGTCGTCGAGATAGTTTAGTACCCGCACAAGGTGGTGGCTGAATCTCGAAAGAACACAGCCACCTGTGACCGCAACGTCTGGATCACCATCCGCCTGCAGTGCGGGCAGGACGTGTCCACAAAGGCTGCCTCAGCATGCTGGGATACCCAAACACTTGAGGCAGACATCGTGTCCGTCCCCCTACTCGATGAGGGTATCACACCTACGAGAAAGGCAGGACATGCCACGCTGGAGATATTAGCTCTTTTAGAAGAAGTCTCGAACACCTCCGGAACCGCCGAGATGCCCAGGGAAAGTCGCTACAGGAAGGGACAGTCTGCTGCACCATGTCGTAGATTCTGGAGTAAGAGTAGTAAATATTGCTTGCTCTGAAGTCGATCATATGAAGGCTTCGAGGAACAAAAGGTGAATGAATGCAGCACGCCATCTCCCTTTTATACCCGGATATCCTGGAGTGGCGCCGGCATGCAAATTTCATTCGCCAATTTCATTGGCCTTTTCTAAGTCTAGTCGAAGTTGATAGGTTCTCAAGACAAACCCCATCTGTCGGTCCGACACAACACCAAATATAATATTTTTAAAAATTAAGGCATACCGTTAAGCTCCGAATCAAAGGGATTATAATTGTTGCCAAACTTGCAATTTGTTTTAGTCTATGTGACGGGGGTAAGAGACACGACACACACAGAGTGGCGGTGCAAGCAACCCCAGTGGGGAATTTATTACAAAACTCAAAATAAGCATAAATAAAACGGTGAAATCCGGGGTGCCCAAAACGTGCTCTCCGCAGCTCCGTACCCTTTCCATCGTGTCCTCCGTGTAGCTGTCGCTGGCCTCTCGCTCACTCTATGGGGGGAAAGACCCAGTGTTTGGCTCGTGTGAACCAGGACCTCGAGTGCTGGGAGCCCGCGGCTTTTATGCCCGGCAGCTAATCGGCGTCAGGTGAACGCAATCAGCTTTAGCCGGGCCGTTTCCCAGGTGACGCTGATCCCAGAACGGCGCCTCGTCACAGTCTATTTAGCATATTGTTGATTTTTTAGCTCACTTTTATCTAAAGAAACAGAATTATTTTCACTGTATTTATCAACGGGACACAAAATAGGCATATTTATATAATGTTATAAAGAAAACATCTGTGTCAGCATAATGTGTCCCTTTAAAGGTGTTCTCTTGGATGTAACAGCAACAATAAATATGTATGAATATTTCTGCAATATTTTATTGAAGTACACACTTGCCAGTGTAGTACTACTGACTCTTATTCTGCCTGGCCGTACAGAAAACCAGAGCGCTGAGAGAGTGAGTCGCGTTAACTCCATCGACTCCAATGGAACAGTTTTTTCACAGTAATGGCTGATCGTGGAGGCTCTCAATAGTTCCCGGAAGACATCTGTCCAGATTTTGTGCACACTTATCAGACAACTATGACACATGAAGACAGCTTACACATAGAGTCACAGGGCCGTCGCTAGTGGCGTGAAAGGTGGGGACAATTCTAGGGGCCCCCACCGTCCAGGGGGCCCATAACATCCAGGAATTATACTATATAGGCCCATGTTCTGTGAATAATTCTAATATTTTATTAGTTGTATAACTGAGATATTATGAAAACCAGCATGCAATTTGGTTAAAGAAATTTTCTAATATCTGCTCCTCTTTCCTCCCGAAAAATGGTTTAGTCTCATACGGAGTATTCTCAGAAGTCCCACCCCAGCTTGTGAACAAGACGACCAATCAGAGTTGAGACGTCAGATGAAGTTAGCAATGTACATGCTGACTGACAATGTTGGGGAAAAGAAAATATAAATTAGGTTACCAGAAACGGAATGAAAAGAAGGAGAGAGAGGCCAGGAGAATTGCTGTCAAGACCTTCTTTAAGACAGGTTAGTATGTTGTCATGTAAACTATCGTCCACCGCTGCCGCCATCACATAATTTTATTTAGGCTACTGGCGCGTATTGGTCCTCGACCGCATAGCATGGTCAAAATCCCAGTCTTTTTTTTTTTGAACGCAACTGTAAATAGAGTTAATTGGTTTGTATAACAAACAAAAAAAAACTGTCACGAGTCACGACGCATTATGACAAGCATTACGGACCTGGCGGCTGTGTTACGGTCAAGATTTTTACTTTTTGATTTAAGAATTATATCAGGCTGGTGGGAAAAACTATTACATTGCTGGTCCTTTTAAAAAAAAAGGGTTTTATTTAGGGCTGTCAAAAGATTAATCGCGATTAATCGCATCCAGAATCAAAAGTTTGTGTTTACATAATATATGTCTATTTACTGTGCATATTAATTATGTTTTTATAAATACAAACACATACACATGTGTTCATATTTAGGATATATTAACATCTATTTATTTATATGTACTAACAATTGAAATTATATATAAATGTTTATTAATTTTTTTATTTTTCTTAAATATATGCATGGATGTGTATGTGTTAATAAATACAAAATTATTATGCACAGCACGCAGATATATATTATGTAAACACAAACTTTTATTCTGGATGAGATTAATCTTTCGACAGCCCTAGTTTTATTATTATTTAATAATTCCTTTGTCTTTTGATAGTTTTTTATTAATTTGTCTTAATTATGTGCATGACCTGTTTAAATAGTGTTTCCTAAGTTATGGCTTAATGGCATTCAAATAAATGAATTATAGCATAAAATAAATTATTTATTTTATTAACTTTAAAATAAAAGGTTTATAACAGCATTGCCATCTTTAAAGTGATGTGATTCATTTTTTATAATGTTCTGCAGGATCAGATGTGGCATCGTCTGACTCACAGCCATTTTCCAAAGATGACTTGGAGGGTCAGTGCAGACAATGCTCATTGGGTATATTGACTTGTCTTGGAATCACTTTATTATTTCTAGTCACGTGTATTTTAACTGAAATGAACTGCAAAGTATTGGTTTAGTTTTGATACTCTTTGATCCATGGTATTAGTTGTCTACAGAGGCAGGTCCCTCAACTGAACAAATGCATGAAAATAGGCCAACATCAGTTAGTGAAGGTCAAAATGAAGAAGCTGAAAGTAGCAGCAGTCAAAACACAGTCACAGACAGCCCAGACCTAGCAAGTGCAGGGCGGAATATAGGCGAGAATGACAATTTTTGGACAACTGATCCAGGATTATGGCCAGAGAGGTAAACAGATCCTGAACGTGAGGTGATTGTTAGAAAGCTAGCTACTGCGAGTCAGATAGACCTGGTTATTGTTATGGCCAAGGATTCAGAAGGAAGTATCTCCAGTTTAGTTAGTCAGCAAATGGGAGAGAAAAACAGAAGAGAGACTGGTTGACATACAATGGATGCATTATATTGTGTGCCATGCATGCTGTTTTCACATGATGACCTTAGAAAGGCATCAACTAGTGCGCTGAATACTAAAGAAGGGTACAAGACAGCAGATTTAAAATGGTGGCTAATATTACAAAAACAAATACAGATGGAAGTTGAAAAAAACAAAGCAATTCTTGAAAGAATATTAGATGTCACACTTTTTTTGGGTTCATTGAACTCTGTGGAGAAAAGGTCTTGAAAGAAATATTGAAGGAAACGGAGAATTGTCTTTATTATTCTGTGATTTGTGATGCAACTCCTGACATATCTCATGTGGAACAGAATGTGATTGTGTTAAGGTATATAGCAAAGAAGGAGAATAATCAGTGGGAGATAATTGAAAGTTTTTTTATTATACTGAAGACTTTGGAGGAGCATGGCATTGCTATTTCACATTGCCGGGGACAAGGATTTGACAAAGGGGTTCAGGCTGAAATAAATCCTCTTGCCACATATTCACCCTGTGCTTCACAATCCCTGAATCTTGTTGGTGTACACGCAGCAGAGTCATGTCCTGATGTGTCAACATTTTTTGGCTGTTTGAACCGCTTATAAAGTCTCTTTAGTGCAAGTCCAGAGCGGTGGGCAATCCTTAAAAGTAAGACTGGCTGCTCCCTTCAACGTTTGTCAGAGACCAGGTGGAGTGCACGCACAGCTGCAGTCAAACCACAATCATAGAAGCTCTGGACACCATCCTTGCAAAGTGCAGTTTAACCAACGAAGCCAGGTCAGAGGCCAGTAGTCTAAAACGGTACTTCATGTCCTACAAAGCCATAGTTCTCACTGTGTGGAAGAAAATCTTGCAGTTCGTTGAAGACAGAAACCTAATTCTGCAATCAGGGAAAATTTCAAGGGAAGTTGAAATAAGCAACATACAGGCACTGAAAGAAGAAATGGAGGTTTTGCGTAACTCATGGGATAATCTTTTTGCAGAAGCTATGGATGTGCCCAGGGGGTTTCCAGTCACCAACAAGAGAAGGAGAAAGCGGTTTGCAGATGAAAGTCAGAGTTCAGAGGACACCAATCAGCAAGAGACAGAGGAAAATCGATTTCGAAACAATGTTTTCTTTGTGGCATTGGATAATATAATCTCTGAGTTGGATACCCGCTTTTAAACCACAGTTTGCTGCAATCTTGAAGTTAAAAGATTTAGGAGAAGATCAGATTCACCCAGCTTGCCACTCATTGGTGAGCAAATATACACAGGACCTCACAGCAGGCTTTGAAAATAAAGTGAGGCATCTTTAGTCTGTGTATAATGCCACATGTGTAGACTGTGAGTCTCCTCTCGACCTGCTGAATTCAATTTACAGGATGCAGCTCCAGAGCATTTTTGGAGAAGTGTGCGTTGCAGTGCGCATCTTCTGCCTTTATCTGTCTCTGTTTCTGGTGCAGAAAGGGCTTTCAGCAAGTTAAAACTTGTCAAGAACTATCTCAGGTCTACCCAAACTCAGGAGAGGTTTAATAGCCTTGCCCGACTTTCAATCGAAAGCCAGCTAAGCAGACAGCTGGACTTCAAAGACATCATAAGTGACTTTGCCAACAAAAAAGTCAGACAATGGGATTTCGGTTCATCCTAGGTGAAGTGACGTGAAATGTCATCAAAGTTTAAAGATTAATTAAGCATCATTTTCATAGTTATATTTATATAGTTGTTCATTACAGATCAAAACTATTTTTTGTTGCTTTACTGTTGCTATTTATTTGTTTTATATTTGTGTATTTTTCTAGTGCTGATATTCAGTAAAAACCTTATATGCATTTATTTGTTAACCGTTTTGTTATTTTGTGAGAAACACCTATCAGGATATATGTGGGCCTCCATGCTTGTATATTGTATATATGCAGTATATGATATGTGTGCGTGGGGGGGGCACATAAATATTTTTTCAGGGGGGCCCCCAATCCTCTGGCTACGGCCCTGGGTACACTCCCACACCCACTGGAAAGGGATGGCTCTTCCTGTGGGGCCTTTGTCTTAACGGTAAGCACTGAACATAAAACCGATGTATATTGTTGACAAAAAACATACACAGTTTTTGATGTTGGTTTTGTGTGTAAGTAATAATATAAGAAAAAAAACATATATTACAAAACATTACCTTGAATAAGCTTATCCAAAATGTGTCTGTACTTAAACATTAAGAATCAAAGATGCATCATCAATTTTGATAACTGTATAAAACTTTTTCACTCTCAACTGCAAACAATGATAGACGCATAACATCTAGCTTCAGAAACACTTTATCTGTTAATCCTTTACACTTTTAATCTAGTTTGCCGAATGTTTTCTGGAAGAAAAGCCAATAGAATTTTCTGCATCTCAAGATTGTGTGGAAGATATAAGGATGCAAATTGCCTCCTGGAGAACACAGGTTAAGAATTTGCTACCCAAGGGTTAAAATTCATGTGTGACCTCAAACTTTTTTATTCTTAATGAATATTGTGTGAGATCTTTTCTTTTCCTGAAATCAAACAAATCACACTCACACATTTTCCAAAACTAAAACACTCATTTTTTTTTTTTACTCAAAACAGCATTAAACCATTTCCTTGCCCAAGTTGTTATAACTGTATGAATGTGCGTTTTGATGAATGGGTTTTCCAACGGTAAAAAAAAGGAGTACAGAATCCATCAGTTCTAGTTGCCCCCTACGAAACAAAAATTTGTGGGAATACAGTAAAAAATACGTATAATTCTATTTATATTTGAATTTCACATTTCCATATATTAAAATGATAAGCTTATATTTTTCAATACAAGAAAAGTAGAAATTCTTAATGTGTTATTCAATGTATTTTAATTTAGTCATATTTTGTTGTTTTATTATCATATTTTCAAATATATACTGTAAGATATGATGAGATATATATTGAAGCTACAGTCAAATGCTTTTATAGACACGACCTCTTATTTTTATATGTTACGTGCCTGTGATAATATTAAAGTGAGATTAATGGGGTGAGTATCGGGCGTTTTAGTCTCATTAATTATTCACACGTAAAACAAGATACACACATGCGTAAACAATTTCACATGCATAAAACCTAATTTACGTGCACAAAGTACTTATTTACATTTACAAAAAGCAATTCACGTGCGTAAAACAAAGCTATTTTCTCATAAAGTACGTTTCGCAAACATACAACTGCCCAAAAAAACTTTCGAAAGTTTCAAATGTATCTTGTTATGTGAATGTGCAAATCGTATGGAAAAGGGTGTCTCATTCTAAAGCATCTTCTAGATGTCTATGTGACATCTGACAGCAGACGTCTCCGAGAGGTATTGCAGATGAGCAAACTATGTTCAAAATGGACATCTGATATGTAGTGTGCTATCAGGAATAGCTTTTTTTCATTTTCAAATAATTATTGTAGATCAAATATTCAAATAGTCGTGCACCAGACCCAGCCCCCCCTTCTATGTTTTTCATAGGATTGTTGATTTAATATGAACTCATAAGGTTTTTATAGTACACATTTTTGTTTGACAGCAATTATCATCTGAAGTGGAATCAGCTGCAAGGGCTCTTATTGATGTGTTAGCCAGGGGTCTTACTCCATCTTCATCAAGTGGCACTGGTACATCAAGTAGTGCTAATACACCGATAAGAGAACATGACTGAGTGGGCAAAGTGGCCTTACACCTGTGCCTACGCCGCCAGGACCAGAAAACAGGGTGAGGCAGGCAATGAAAAGGTAAGGCTTTGCCTATCTTTATCTTATCTACTGTTGCAAAACTGTTCATACATTTCTCTTTTACTTTTACCATAGGCAGTTCCCGAGTATGTTTAGGACTGAAAATGACCAGCCTAGAGGCAAAAAAACGTTTCTCTGCGGCCAAACCTTGCAGTGTGAGAAAGATTTCAAATATATGTGCTTGCGGAACCAACCATGTTTACCCCAAAAGGAGATGAAGACCTAGAACTGGTACATGCCGGGCTTGGGAAAAGGCTGTTAAGTGTTCCAGACACTTTTAAACACAGTGAGGTAGTTGCAAGCATAAACAATGTAATTATATTGTGCATGTCATTTCTTTCCATGAAAAATGGATGATAAATGTGTTTTTTTTTACTTGTTTAAGATTGTCACTGTGCTTGAGGAAGAATTCCCTAAATGAAAAACGCTTCAGGGAGGCTGGATGTTTTACAAATCAACAGGTATTTCGTTTTTTGCATGTCAAATGTAAATAAAACATAGTTGCATCGATCACTGTGTTACTAGTGCTGTAGTTAAGAGACGGTTTAGTGTTTTCTGATTTTATTGAAAGAACAGTGTGGAAATGATGCTGCCGCCTTGTGATATTGGAAACACTAAGCCTGAGTTCACACTGCACGCTTGAGCTTCACATCAGCGTAACTACTTTGTCACTGCAGCTGTAGACGTATGAGAGTATTCACACCGGCAAAATACACTCGGCGCTGAAACTACGGTTTCATTGTTGTTCATATGATGATCCTGCTGGACACTCACGCACTGCTCCTGCTGTGAATCCAATCATTTGTTAACATTCACAACGGAAACTATAAGCTGCTCAGGCTTGCCGTGTGAAACCAGGCTATAAGGGACTGCAGTCACAGCAGCAATTGCTCTCCCCTCCGTCATGTGTGAAGTTTGTGAAGTGGTAAATACTTATTCAAAAACATAAAAGCAGAGAATTACTCCTGAGTTTTGACTGATTTACTCTGCTTTCACTTTTAGGTGGTGGAGGGCGATGGAAACCGTCGTAATTCCCACAGACTCTGTTGGGTACTCAGCTCGGCTCCTGAAGTCTGTGGAATAATGGGAAGAACATGCTATTGGTTGTACCGCTACAAGAGCAGCTTGCCGTTGAACCATAACCCTTCGATTCTGTGGAATTTGTAAAGATGCCACAGTCAACCTGGATGAAATGTTGCAGGAAAATTCCACTGCCCTTGTTGCCCTTACACATTGAGGAGTGCAAAAACACTCAAACTGTAGGTTCTACTTATTTTGTTTTTGTTATTTTAAATCCATAATACTTTCATAATGTTTCAAGTGCCAGTCTATTTTTTCCATTGGTAGTGTGAAACTGATGTGACGGTTCTTGATGATGAAGATGATGATAAAAATGTGAACGAAGCCATTGACCAGCCAAGCACACTCCATACAGATTCTGAACAGTCATCCCAGGTATTTGATCAGAATTCATTCCCTGATTAATGCAGATATGTTTTTTTGTTTAGACCTTTTCTAGACTGGTAAAACATTTTATTCAACATTTATGTAGAAATAAACAAAGATTAAGTTAAAAAGTTTATTTACTTTCCATAAACCGAGGAGTAACTTACAAGGTTTTCTTACAATTTTACAGATTTGCCCCATTTGCCAGATTTCCTTCCCAACAGATATCTTGCCTTATTATGCAAGCATGTGTGATGAACGGTATAGTTATACTACAATACCCATAATTACATTTGCCTTTTAGACCATTACTTTTGTTTAACTTGTGATGCCAGTTATAGATCTGATAGAAAATACTGTTACCAAAATGATAGAAATGGATATGAATATGTAGAACATATAGATCCAAAGATTAGAGCCTCTTTATACCATACTTCTCTCCTTGTCAGGAAATTACAAATTCTGTATTAAAAATATAAGCTATATTGTGAATTTGTTTTTTTATTTTATTTAGTGTAACAGACTATTTCTAAACTGGCTGCACAAATAAAACTGAAAAGTTGTATCTGCTGTGCTTATTTTAGAGAGTCGAGTTTCAGTGGCATCGAGACTCCAAGCACTTCAACATGAGATGAGCTGCCAGGACCCTCAACTGCACAATCATCTGCATCACTTTCAGCAGGTTATAGCCACACATTCTGCTTGGATAGCACGGTTGTGGTGCCATGAATTAAGATAATCCATATATATAGTCAAACCTTTCATGTGTTGTGGCTTTGTCTGTAGCCATACATTTGTCATTCAACAATGCTTTCAAAATGTCCATTGCACAAAATGAGAATTTCTTTTTTTAGCATGGAAAACTGAAATTGACCCTCAGAAAGCATCTCTGATGTTCTGTGAAGAATTGATTTCCCAAAATGTCCACTGTCCACCTCTGTCACTCCTCAACCAATTTGATACTGAAGATGAACAGGACAGTACACTGATATCATTTTATAAAATGAACAGTGCTATTTGGTCAGCTCCAAGTGTAGATTGACAGTTATGAATTGCAATCATTTATTGTAATTATAAAAACAGAATTTTATGCAACTATCGCATGTGAATTGCACTGCAATATCTTACATTTCTTTTTTAAATTAAATTATTTATTTCTAGGAGATGCAGCTGTTGGCAAAGGAGTCAACGTCATGTTTTTTCATTGATTATGCAAAAACTGAAAAGTGGTTTCACTTTAAATTTGGGTATGTAATGGGTTGCAATACAGTTACACACCACACACACAATTTATATACAGATCAAATTATCTTTTCATCGTGATGGTTGATGTAAGCATTAACTGGGTTCAGTCCATAACCCAGCAGTCTGTCTGTGGATAAAGCAGTAGATGCCTAGACAGTACATATTTTAGGTCTTCTCTATAGAGAGACCTGTAATGTACAAGATAATCTGAACTGAAATTGTCCATGATAGTGGTGTTATGCTTCTGAAAGCAGTTTCAGCCGTGAATGGGCCATTTGGGACACACCTTTACCATCACACAGAACTAGCACCTCAGCATAAAAGCGACAGAAACTGCTCCTTTCCTTATCTTGCTCTGATTGCTTCAGTCCAGAGGTGGATTAAACATAGTAAACATGCAGTGAAAATCTTTTGGCTCACGTTAAGGTTAATGTTTTTTCTTAAGGTTCTTCTGCCACAACCCTTTTCGAGGGGGAAAGAAACCACCTTGTTCCTTCTGCATCTGTTGTACTACGTGACAGCAACCTGTTTCAAATGGCGGGCCGAATGATAGGCCATTCTTTCATTCATGGAGGTCTTTGTCTTCTGGACTGAGTTTACCTGTGATGATCCTTCTTACGGGAGGGAGTGTGGACAGTGCAGCTTCAGTTCTGACGCTGGTGGATTGCCCTGATTTGGACCATCCAGAAACCATTAGTTTGGTAAGTACTTGCTTTGTATCAAAGTGTTTTTTTCATAAATATCACTGCATCATTGAATTTATTTTAGCATCTTCTTGCAGCTCAAGAAAACAGATCTCACTGAAGAAGAAATTACTAGATTGAGTGATCTTTGCCTGTTCTGGGATCTCCCAGTTCCAAATTCCACAAATCGTTGTCACATGCTATTAGTTTGCGGTTTTGTTTTATAGTAATATTGCAACAGGAGACAGTGAAAAAATATTTGGTCTCTATTTACCAAACCAAAGCTTAGCAATGTGGTGAAACGAAATTACAATCTTCAGTTAATACATTAAAATATGCAATTTAAACAGCTGCAGTTCCCTTTCTGTCGGTCTCTCGACGTTGTGTCGAGAACGACAGATGGGGTTCGCCCTTGAGAACCAATCAACTCTGACTACTATAGAAAAGGCCAATGAAATTTGGCGAATGAGATTTGCATGCCGGTCTCCGCCCCCGGATGTCCGGTATAAAAGGAAGCCGGCGTGCAGCATTCACTTACCTTTTGTTCTTCAGAGCCTTCGCTCCTGACTACAACTGCTCGTATCTACATCGCCGGATTCTCACGACGTGGTGCAGCGGATCGTCCCTTCCTGCAGCGACTTTCCCCTGGGCGTCTCGGCGGTGCCAGAAGTGTTCAAGATCTTTCTAGAAGAAGCAATTTCCTCTTAAAAGAGCAAATTTCTCGAGCGTGGCATGTCCCGCTGTTCTCTCAGGTGCAACACACTCATCGAGGAGGGGGACGGACACGACACGGCTCCAAGCCGCGCCTACCCATCAGTGCCGTGTATACCGGAAGTGCATGAGGAACTCGGTAAGACCTGGAAACCCCCCCTTCTCGGCGCGTACAGGTCGAACTAGTTCTGTCACCCTTTCTTCCCCTGTTGGTGGGTCAGCTAGAGGATATGTCGATGTCCCCCAGAGGGAATGTGCCGCTGCGGTCCAACCCGCAGTTGGCTGCCACCTGGGGGCTCGATCTAGACTCCTGTCCAAAGCATGTGGGCTTTCCGGTGTCCCTGATGCCCGGGAGCTTGCACTGCTGCGGGCAGAAACTGCCCCTCTCTTCGCGCTACAGCGTGGAGCGGAAGCTGCCCCTCTCTTCGCGCTATGGCGTGGAGGGGGGGGCGGAAGCTGCCCCTCTCTTCGCGCTATGGCGTGGAGGGGGGGGCGGAAGCTGCCACTCTCGTCACGCTACGGCGTGGAGGGAGTCCCAACAGGGCAAGACCGACCTGGCGCTTATGCAGGAGATCCGCGCTGCCACCAAACCGCTTACGGGCGGTTGTCCACACTCGTGGTCTGGGAGAGACACCTCTGGCTGAACCTTGCGCAGATGAGTGACACCGAGAAAGTCCGCTTTCTTGACGCACCCGTCTCGCAGGGTGGGTTGTTGGTAACACCGTCGAGGACTGCGCTCAGCAGTTTTTGACGGTGAAGAAGCAGACAGTGGCGATTAGCCACATTTTACCGCGCTGCGACTCGGCCGCCCTGAGGCCTCCGAGATCTCATGTGATGTCTGTTTCCCGGCAGCCCAGGACCCCTTCGACATCGGCTCCGGTTCCTGTGCCCCCACAGGCGGCACCCCGGAAGTCGAGGTCGAGGGGGAAACCTCACCCCGTCAGCAACCTTCTCGCGAGAAGTGACACTGACGGGAAGACCCCAGGGGGAACAACATCGGGCCCGACCTTCACAGCTACGGCTCTGATCGGTCGGTACGGGACGGCTCCTGCCTCGTCACCAAAGCCGGGCCCTTCTCAGGGCCTGGGGCCCACTTACTCACAAAGAGTTTTCTGTTTCCCCTGGGAGTTCCTTCTAGCCGATCGCACATTCCACTGGACTGTGCCCGGCAAACCAGACCTCACGCCCTGGCGAGGCGTAGGGTCGTACACATGACAGCTGCTACCACTCTCAAACCGACAGTGCGTGCAGCTGTCCCGCCAGGCAGGTAAGTAGGCAGAGCCAACCTTCCCTCCGGGGTCCCCCCCGCGACATGGTTAGCTCTGCCAGCCATCGAACCACCCACCGTGGGAATGGTGAAGCAGACCGTCCCCTTGGTCCCCCTGTCACAGTCTCTGGGAGCTCGAGAGCTGCCCACACTGTCTCGGTGGCTAATGAGGACGGTCCGTCATGGTTACTCGATCCAGTTCGCCAGAGACTCTCCCAAGTTTCGGGGCATCATCTCTCCCTCTGCCAGAGGCAGGGACGCCTACATACTTCGGGTAGAGGTCACCACCCTTCTGGCAAAACAGGCATCGAGTTCGTCCCTCAAAACCAAGATGTGCAGTGGGTTACAACCCGCACTTCATCGTTCCCAAGACGGCGGGTTGCGCCCCATAGTTCTGCGTACCCTGAACAAAGCACCTTCACAAGCTGCCCTTCAGGATGCTCACGCAGAGGCGCGTCCTGACATCTATCAGGTGTCAGGATTGGTTCGTGGCAATCGACCTGAAGGAGTCCTCCCTTTCGGTCTGTCCCTGTCTCCACGGTCTTCACGAAGATCGTGGAAGCCACCCTTTCTCCCTGAGGGAGGAAGGGTGCGGGTACTAAACTATCTCAACGACTGGCCTATCTTGGCACACTCGCGAGATCTGTTATGTTCACAAAGGGACCTGGTGCTCCGGCACCTAGATCGATTGGGACTCCAGGTCAACCGAGAGAAGGGCAAGCTCTCCCCAGTGCAGAGCCTCCTCTTTCTCGGTATGGAACTCAACTCTGTCACCATATTGGCGCAACTGTCCGCAGTACGCGCCCAGCCGGTGTTGAACTGCCTGGAACATTTCAGGCAGACAGCGGTCCCCTTGAAACAATTCAGAGGCCCCTTGGACACATGGCGTCCTCGCGGGGTAATACCCCTCGGGTTGATGCACATGAGACCGCTCCAACACTGGCTTCAGAGTCGAGTTCCGAGGAAAGCGTGGCACACCGGCAGCAGGCGCATGGTGATGACGCCCTGCTTCCGACGCACCATAACCCCTGGTCTCCATGACTTTTCGACGGATTAAGGTCCCTCTGGGCAGGTTACGAGGCAAGTCGTGGTGACGACGGACGCCTCCCTGCAGGGGTGCGGTGCAGTGTGTAACAGGCACGCAGGCGGGGCGTTGGACGAACCCCCGCCTGTGCTGGCATACCAATTGCCAAGAGTTGTGGGCTGCGCTACTTGCACTGAGCAGGCTGCGGCCTCTCGTGCGGGACAAGCATGTGCTGGTCCAAGGACAGCACTATAGCTTTAGCGTACATCAGATCGTCAGGGTGGCGTTCACTCACAGCAGCTAACACAACTTGCTCGACGCCTCCTCTGTTGGAGTCAACATGTGACCCGTTCCCTGCGGGCCACACACACCCCGGGCAAACTGAACTAGACAGCCGACGCGCTCTCTCGTCAGTTGACGCCTCGTGGAGAGTGACGACTCTACCCCCGTGCAGTCCAGCTCATTTGGATGCTGTTTGGGTAGGCCCAGGTAAACCTGTTCGCCTCCCGCAACACCACCATTTGCCCGCTTTGGTATTCCCTGTCCGAGGCAGAGCCACAGACACTGTGCAAGGTCAGGGAAGAGGAGCACCAAGTGTTATGGGTTACACCGCACTGGTCTAACCACACTTGGCTTCAGAGTTGATGCTCTGGACAGCGACTCCCCCTGAACCATTCCCCTGACAGAGGACCTGCTCTCTCAGGGGAAGGACACGTTCTGGCATCCCAGATCAGACCTCTGGAACACCCATGTCTGGTCTCTAGACGGGACGAGAAGATCCTGGGTTGGCTACTCCCCCTGTATGGCGGAGACCACTACCCAGGCTAGGGCCCCATCTACTAGGCGGTTACACGCCTCTAGACGGCGCCTCTTCTTGTCCTGGTGTCTCTCTCAACGAGAAAGACCCACTGAGGTGCTCGATCAGGATTGTGTTGTCCTTCTTACGAGACTGGAGACTAACATCTCCCCTCCACACTGAATGTGTATGTAGTCGCTATAGCCACTCATCACGACTTTGATGGAAAGTTTCTAGGATGACACGACCGACCCCTTCCTAAGGGGCGCGAGAGAGCGGAATCCGCCTCATCTCCGCTCCATACCCTCTTGGGACCCTAAAGTGGTCCTGGAGGTTCCGATCTTCCTCACCCGAGTAAGACGGCCCTCCTGATGGCGCTCGCTTCCTTCAAGAGGGTAGGGGACCTCCGAGCATCCTCCGTGTCCCCGGATTGCCTTGAATTCGGCCCTGGAAATATTCACGTTATCTTGAGACCCAGGCCCGGATGCGTGCCCAAAAAGTTCCCACTACTCCCTTCCGGGGCACAGTGGTGAACTTGCAGGCGCTCCCCATAGGGGAGGAAGACCCAACCCGATTCGTGTTGTGTCCAGCGCATGCATTGCCTCTACCCGGACCGCACGCAGAGCTCAGAAGCTCTGACCAGCTCCGTGTCTGTATTGGAGGACAACAGAAGGGGAAGGCTGTCTCCAAGCAGAGGCTGGCGCACTGGGTTGTGGATGCTGTTACGACGGCATTCCGATCTCAGACTCTCCCATGCACATTGGCAGTGAGGGCACACTCCGCATGGGGTATTGCCACCTCCTGGGCACTGGCCAGAAGCGCCTCCCTAGCAGACATCTGTTGAGCTGCGGGTTGGGCTACGCCCAAACACCTTCGCAAGGGTTAACAACCTTTGCGTAAACCCGGTGTCAGCCCACGTCCTACGTGGCGACATGTAGGACTGGCATCGGGGGGCGTATGCCTGCGAAAGCACCTTTCCACCCTCCAGTAGGTTGGGTTAGTGTGCTATCTACCTCTCTCCTTACCCTACTCTGGTTAAGGACGGGTACCCTATACGCTTCCCTTCTTACCCAACCACTTGGTTAAGAATAGGCATTCCATCCATCACTAAGCAAGCACCACCTGGGGGTTGGCTGGGCAGAGCAGCCTTCCCCCTTAGGCCGGGATAACATGTGAGCCATCCCCTGGCTCTAACCGGACCTAGTGCTACCGGACGCCTGTAACACCCCCCCCCGTCGGCTGATCCGTCTGATGTATCCTCATGAGCTGGTTCCCACTCCTGGTAACCCATGAGCTTCCCCAGGTGGACCTCCACCTCGCGGTTAACTACTCAGCCCGCACGTTCCATGCGTTCTCCTCCAAGGACGAGACCATACCTATATCCACCATATTCCTCCCCACGGGTAGGAGGTGGCCTCTGCAGCGCATCCCTAATTAAGGAAGTTGCGCTTACCCGGTGTAAACCCGAGCCGGACGGCCTCTCGCCAGTAAAGAGCTAAGGCCTCCGTCCGTGAAAGGTTACCGGTCAGGGCTGTTCCCATCTTTCTCCAAGAAAGCTCTGGAACCCCCCGACCACCACACTGGAAGGTTACAGTTTTGCGAAAGCATCGAGCTGACACGCCCAGGCCTGTTACCGTCGCTTCGCTAGAGATTGTGACGCGATACAGCGTTGTGGTGTTTTCCATAGGAAACCCCATCTGTCTTTCTCGACACAACGTCGAGAGACCGACAGAAAGGGAACGTCTCGGTTACGTATGTAACCTCGATTCCCTTATGGAGGGAACGAGACGTTGTGTCCCTTATGCCACAAACACGTATCGTATTCTGCTGCAGTCGTGAGAGGCTCTCAGGCCTCAAGAGGTAAATTTCATTCACCAAATTTCATTGGCCTTTTCTATAGTAGTCAGAGTTGATTGGTTCTCAAGGGCGAACCCCATCTGTTGTTCTCGACACAACGTCTCGTTCCCTCCATCAGGGAACCGAGGTTACATACGTAACCGAGACGTTTCTCATATGCAAGATTAAACAGCTGAAAAGGGAATATGCTATACAGGCAGCAGTTTTGTGGCTTCTCTCTGCTGTTTTAACAAATTATTTTTAGTATAATAATGTTCAAATCTATCAACTACATTAATACATTTTTGCCCTCAGCTCATTGCTTTTTGATGGGTGCAAATTGTGTGTTATAAATTAAATGTTTTATGCTTTTTTCAAATTTTCAAATTTGTTTTCAGGTGCTTGGAAGTGTTAAGTGCCAGATTAAAGATGTTAGAAGAGCCATCAAAGAAACCGGTATCTGGCCACTTCTCTCCCAGAGACTTGACAGTCAACACATCTTTTTCCCAAGGGAATCGGTTATGGACATAACAGCACAGGTTAGTATAGGCTACTTGTATTTTAAGAATTCACTAAAATATACAGGAACAAGCAGTCCATTTTATGTGTAACTGATTATATCATTACAGATTAACACATTGACATTTTTGAGAAATCATGATAATGTTATTTAACAAATGGTTAATAAGTGAAACTGCTTTAATTGATATCCCACTTTGCAGTTTTGCAACATTACATAGTCCAGATAGGAATACATTAATGCGGTTTCCGGTTCCTGAGCGGTTTCCGGTTCCTGATTGCATCGCTGCCGGCGGCTAGTTTGTATCCTCTGACACTTGCTTCACCTCACTTTTGTTCTTGGTCTTAATATTAGTGTATTTTACTATCGTTACCTATCACTGTCGTTGCCAAATTATTTATAACTTTATATTCTAAACCTATATTATTTGAAACGTAACGCCGCTAGCATAGTATTAGCGTGTTAGCTTGCCTTCTGTTTACACTGTCGAATATCATCTCCCCCTATTTGTCTTGTGTGCTAACCGTTTCTCTTTTTAAGCGTATATACTAAGACTCATCAAGCAACCTTGGTAAATTAGGATTGCACTTCATACCCGGTGAGTCATGGCTTCTATTCCTATTGTTGTTACTTGCACCTCATGTCATATGTTTAGCTTAGCCTTCTCTGTCAGCGGCGAGGGTTTTACATGCGATAAATGCAGGGAAGTAGTTAGGCTGACGGAGAAGATAGTAGAATTAGAGTCTCGCATCCAATCTTTAATTGAGGATAGTAAGAGTGTTAGGACCGTAGAAAACATTTCGGATGCGAGCAATGTTAACGCACACAGCCTGATGAAAATCCCCTGCAGCTGGGAAACTTTGTGACCGTGAGACGGCATAGTCGCAAGTCAAAACATCACTCAACCGTTCCGATTACAGTCTCGAACAGGTTTGCCCCGCTCAGTGACGCACCGACTGAGAAACCTGCTGAAAGAGCCCTAGTGATCGGTGATTCTATTGTCCGGAACGTTAACATAGAGGCACCAGCCACATAGTCAAATGTTTACCGGGAGCCAGAGCGCCTGACATCAAGTCAAATTTAAATGTGCTGGCTAAGGCTAATCGTAAATTCAGTAAGATTGTTATCCACGTCGGCACAAATGATGTTAGACTCCGTCAATCAGAGATCACTAAAGATAATATTAAAGAGGTGTGTGAGCTCGCAAGCACGATGTCAGACACTGTAATATTCTCTGGCCCCCTCACTGCTTACCGTGGTGATGAGATTTATAGCAGATTATCATCACTAAATGGCTGGTTGTCTGAGTGGTGCCTGCAGAATGATATAGATTTTATAAATAACTGGAAGAGTTTTGAGGGCAGACCTGACCTGTTGAAACGAGATGGTCTCCATCCCTCCTGGGATGGGGTTTCCCTCCTCTCTAGAAAATTTGGCACACAGTCTTAATAATGCTAAAGGCTGACTACCTGGGGCCCAGGTCAGGAAGGAGACAGAATGGCTTAACCAACTGTCTGCTTGCCGTCTCACGTTACAGAATACACAAAATATACAACATGTAATAATCCCTTCTCACAAACAACATAAAATAGAGACTGTGTCTGTCCCCCGGATTAGCAAACATAAGATAATGCGTAAACCTCTTGAAAGTAATTTAATATGCGTTAAACAAATCAAACATGAACAAAATACAGATAATCAACTGTTATGACTCGGATTGCTTAATATTAGATCTCTCTCGAATAAAGCACTTTTTTAACGATATGATAACCGATCATAAAATAGACATGCTGTGTTTGACAGAAACATGGCTAAAACCAGATGATTATATTACTCTAAATGAATCCGTTCCCCAAGATTATTACTATAAACACGAGCCTCGTCTAAAAGGTAGAGTGGGAGGTGTCGCTGCACTTCACAATAATTATTTTATCACCTCTCAGAAGTCTAATTTTAAATACAATTCTTTTGAAGTCATGGTACTTCACGTATCAACACCTAATACTAAGGACAAAACATTTTTAAAATTTATTCTAGCTATTGTATATAGGCCTCCAGGGCACCACACAGATTTTATTAAAGAATTTGGTGGGTTCTTATCAGAACTAGTACTGGCCGCAGATAGAGTCCTTGTCGTTGGCGACTTTAACATTCATGTAGATAATGATACAGATGCCTTGGGAATGGCTTTCAAAGACACTCTTAACTCCATGGGCGTTAGTCAACATGTGTCAGGACCCACTCACCTTCGTAATCATACTTTAGATTTAATACTATCTTACGGTATAAATGTGGACGATGTTAAAATCGTTCAGCAGAGTGAAGACATTTCGGATCATTATCTGATATTATGTTTGCTTCACTGGCCTACGGCTGCCAAAGATGCGTTTCTCGACAATCTGCCTGAATTGTCTCAAATATCTAGCATGAGTAAAAAGTTGACGATCTTGACATTACTATTGAAAATTTTAACTCTACCTTCTCGGAAACATTAGACACAGGTGCTCCTCTAAGTTTAAAAAAGATAAAAAATGGCAGCCCAACACTGTGGTATAATGAACACACTCAGGCTATAAAGAAAGCGTCCCGTAAAATGGAGCGGAACTTTAAGAAAACTAATTTAGAGGTATTTCGTATAGCATGGAAGGATAGTACTCGAAAATACAGGAATGCCATAAAAACGTCTAGATCCGCCTACTTTTCATCACTAATAGAAGAAAACCATCACAACCCTGGGTTTTTATTTAACACCGTGGCTAAATTAACAAAAAATAAGTCGTCAGTGACTTCAGACTCTGATTATCAGCATAACAGTGATGAATTTATGAACTACTTCACTGGTAAAATCCAAGATATTAGAGAAAAAATTATAACAATGCAACCACTCCTACACAGACTCGAAAAGTACGTCGGCATTAATGGAATAGCATTGAAATGGTTTAAGTCTTATTTATCTGACCGTTTTCAATTTGTAGCAATAAACAATGAGGTGTCCCGCAAATCGCAAGTCCAGTACGGTGTACCACAGGGCTCAGTCTTAGGGCCTCTGCTCTTTGCATTATATATGCTACCTCTAGGAGATATAATAAAGCGACACGGAATTAGCTTTCACTGTTATACTGATGATACTCAACTTTATAATTTCCTCGAAGCCTCATGAAACCCAGCAGTTCCATCGAATAAAGGAATGCATAGTTGATTTAAAAAACTGGATGAGTAACAATTTTTTACTACTGAACTCGGACAAACAGAAGTGTTACTTACTGGACCAAAAACCGCCATACGTAACAACCAAGAATACTGCTTAACTACTGACGGATGCTCCATAAAATCCTCGTCGTCAGCTAAGAATCTTGGCGTTGTATTCGATAGTAATCTGTCATTTGAGAGCCATGTCGCCAACACCTGTAAAATTGCATTTTTCCATCTTAAGAATATATCTAAACTACGTCATATGCTGTCACTGTCAGATGCAGAGAAATTAATTAATGCATTCATGACATCAAGACTAGATTACTGTAATGCTCTTTTAGGTGGTTGCCCTGCAGGCCTATTACAAAAACTGCAACTGGTTCAAAACGCGGCAGCTCGAGTTCTTACACGTACAAAAAAGTATGAGCATATAACCCCGGTTCTGTCAAACTTGCTTATTACCTATAAAGCCCTACATGGTCTAGCGCCGCAGTATTTGAATGAACTTCTATTGTATTACAATCCTCCACGTGCATTACGCTCTCAGGCGTCCTGTCAGTTGGTAATACCTAGAATTTCAAAATCAAGTGCAGGTGGTAGATCCTTTTCTTATCTAGCGCCTAAACTTTGGAATATTCTTCCCTGCACTGTCCGGGAGGCAGACACACTCTGTCAGTTTAAATCTAGACTAAAGACGGATCTTTTTAATCTTGCATACTCTACACTTCCATAATACTAATCCTCAGAGGATTTAGGCTGCATTATTTAGATCAACCGGAACCAGGAACACATCCAACAACAAATGATGTACCTGTTGCATCAAAGAGTGCAGAACAGTACTCTACTCTCAGCCAGTCTTGTCTCTTTGTTACAAGGTTACCGCAGGACCTGACCCGAGCTGAGATGATAGAGCTGGATAAAGGATGCGGCAACTTGACACGATTTTTTCTACAACACTTCAAATGCTATTAGATTGTTAATGATAATCTTAAATCTATAATTTACCTTATTAGTAAGTTTATTTATTTTTTATGTAGCCTTGTTGTGCAAGCACTGTTGAGCTTGTGCAGAGGGGAACTGGAATCCCCTGGTTGGGCCTGGGTTCTCCTGAGGTTTTTTTTCTCCATTGGAGTTTTGGGTTCCTCGCCACCGTTTGCATATTGTTTTGCACTATTTGCCTGGCCGGGGGGGCTGCTTTAGAATTTAGACATAATTAATATTGCATATAATAATTTATAGTCCGTTTAATATTTGACCTGTGGTTCTCTCTCCTTTATCTCAAATGTGTGCTTTCACTGTGCGTGTGTGCGGTCCCTCTCTGCTCTTCCATCTCCTCCGCTGGCTTTTAAAGCGTCTCCTCGCCAATTACTACAATGAGAAGCAAGTGTTTTCAATATGTCGTTGATCTGCTTACTCACCGTTCTTCTCCCGTCTCTCTCTCTCCGCACAGACCGTGCTGAACCACGCCCCCCTTGCCACATATAGTATTACTTAATTTCACTGTTTATAAAATATTTTTTTGTATTCTTAATAGTTTATTTATAGCATACATGATTAAACCCCTAACAAACATTTAAACGAGTCTTACCTTTCTTGAGTAACCGTCTATTCCACCAAAGATCACAAAATTGTACCTATTAAAAACCAAAAGACTTAAAAAACTACCCCCAAAACAAGAGCATTCTGCTCAAAGCACAGTTTCAAGTTTTTATTTATATTTCTAGAAGCCAGGACAGAAGACAAACAAGAAACCAGAACAATAACAACATTAAAACGACTTAATACTGAAATGGAGACCTTCGGTATGACTTGCAAACATACCTGATGAGTTTATGGTTGGTGTCTATGTGCACCATGCACTTGGGGTAAGGAACAGCATATCTCCTCCGAGCGATACATCTTATGTTGGTCATCTTGGAGAGAACACAGACACTGTCCACTCGATGCATGGATGCACTTACCCTAACCCACTGTACACGGTGCTCCTGTGCCAGTAGAGCCCCTCGAACCATACGATACCCTGCATCTGGCATGGAGTTCTTGACCTCTGTGACAAGGGCATCGAGCTCTTCATCTGTGCACGTACTATACAAATCTCTCCTCCTCAGCGTTGCACGAGAGACACCAAGGAGGTTGGCAATAGATTTGACTAGCAACCCAAGTTCAAGCAGATGGGTGAGATGGGCAGTTGAAATAAAACATTTTGGACGTCCTCGTCCATGGCCCAGATCCAGCAGCACTGTGACTGATACCTCCTCCATATCCATCTGACGCTGTATGAGGTTGATTAGATTTGTAAGGGCTACCATAACATCCTCTGACACATGTATTATTTCAGACAGGGCATTCATAAATACTTGTTCTTGTCTGCAAACAAAATGTAGGTATTCAATGTTCAGTGGCTAAACAAAACATTTTAAACAACAACAAAAAACTTATGTTTTATATGTTTTCGTGACGTCTGTCAGTAATTAAGTAAAAATCCAGGGCTCTAGTGATGATCGCAGAGTGCGGATTCTCTCACATTGAAAAAGCATTTATCTTTAAGAAGAGTTCCTATAATTTTGATATGCAGGTTGTTATATTTTTATCCGGCGTTATCCAGTATCACACTGTCAGATGCAACGATACTAAGCCAATAAAGGCACATGATGGAAATATGTGAAAGGGAGCGCTTAGTTGTGTTCCAGGAGAACAGAGATTCATTTACGATCTGACAAGGCTAATTTGCCCTTCTGGTCTCACCCAAGGGACATTAGTTTTTTGTTTCTTTTTCTGCATTTGTTCATAAGGATTATTTTCATATACACAATTATCAGATGAATCACGTTTTAAATGGCCATACGGTGACTGGCTACTCAGTACAGACAGCCACTACTGACTTTAATGCGTATGATTTTATCACATTAGAAATTTCACTGCCAATTTATGACTTTTAATTAAAATATCAATCACTTACACGTGCATAACGCTCTTCGTCTGCCATGCTTGATTGCAATTAACGTGCGTTGAGGGTATTGCGTCATTTCCGTTCTATTTGAACCAAACTGCACAGAAAGAGGGCAAAGCTGTTTTCCTTGAGTCCTGCGCCTTCAGCGGGTTGTGATTGGTTGATTGGTAAGCTTGAATCTGATTGGCTAAAGAGTACGACAACCGCTGTGGGAGGGGTTGCGCTGCCAGGAGAGTCTCAAAAAACACATCAAAAACACAATTTTAAACTTTCGAAAGTTTTGTGCGCAGTTGTATGTTTGCGAAACGTACTTTATGAGAAAATAGTTTTGTTTAACGCACGTGAATTGCTTTTTGTAAATGTATATACGTACTTTATGCACGTAAATTGGGTTTTATGCATTCCATGCTTGTTACCTCGGGTTTATCATCATCGGGCATTTTGGATGTAGTTTGCGTTTTCCAGAGATGCGCATGTCTTTGTTGCGTTTTCGAACGTGCTAACGCATCCGTCGTTTACGTCTTTATATAGTTAGACGCAGAAACTGACAACTCCATGAGCATCACACATGTAGCTGACATTTTCAGTCAATCTTTCTACTGCTCTATAACTTCATCAAAGCATACTTCCGCTGAGCTGACAGCTGCCTCCACTCAGATTGGTTTTGTTCACGAGCTAGGTGTCGGACTGTCAGACTAAACCATTAACCTTTTTTGGGTAGGGGGGATGACAATAATTTAGAAACATTTTTCTACCGAACTGCAATTCATGTATTAAAATGATTTGTAAAACAGGTGACTTTATTGTATAACTGTTGGTTCCCTTTCGAGAGCGGTCACTTCGATATTGCGGAGAACCGCATATGAAACTCCTCCCCTTTTTCACTTTTCCTGAAGTCTTTATTGGATAACGCCAGTAAAAAAACTGGCTAATTGTCGCAAGAAATGCAACAGTATGCAAAAACTGACGTATCTACACAGTATAAATACAGTGCATGTGACGACAATCCTCAGAATCTTCTTTTTCATGCTGCCATCGTTGAAGACGCAACTGGATACTTCTTTCACCGCATCCGATGGCTTCATACTGTTGTCTTTGCGCGGGTCCCATTGACCCACCGGATACTCACAAGCACTGCATTGCCTGCCTGGGCCTGGCTCACGCGGAGGCTGCATTCTGCAAGTCTGATTGCGCGCACTGTGCGGACCTGCCGGCGCGTGTCTTGAGGACTCGCAGGAACATCGCTCGTGGACTCATAGGGTCGAGGCTCACTGCCACCAACGAGTCGCTGGTGAGTCTACCCATTCCACGAGGTAGCGGCGACGACAGCGGCCGTCTTCTGCCGTCACCTCATTCCCCAGTCCTGTACGTCGACGAGTGCCTTCGTCCCCCGCCTTCCATCACGGACGCCGTTTCTTCGGTTTTTCCCAGATGTCCACGAGCACGTGGTGAAATCGTGGTGTGCTCCTCAGTCGGTGCGCGTTCACGCTGCTACGCAGGCCAAGTTTGCCCACGTGGTCGGAGCGGAGACCCACGGTTACGTGCGCATGCCACCCGTCGAGGAGACCCTCGGCGCTTATTTGTGCCCTTCCGCCACTTCGTTGGGCTCGGACCCAGGCCTGCCGTCGAAGCCGTGCAGATTTACCGGCCATCTATGAAGAGCTAGAGACACCGCCTTCAGCTCCAAACAATTTATATGCCATTTTCTCAGTGACTGTGTCCAAAGACCAGATGCTGGCATGCCCTCGCACACCGCGCCCCATCCCGAGGACGACGCATCCGGGGAAGCACGCAATGTCGTTACGACGGATGCGTCGTCCTCGGGATGGGGCGCGGTGTGCGAGGGCATGCCAGCATCTGGTCTTTGGACACAGTCACTGAGAAAATGGCATATAAATTGTTTGGAGCTGAAGGCGGTGTCTCTAGCTCTTCATACTTTCCAGTCGAGGCTCGAGAAGAAACATGTCCTGATTCGCACCGACAACATGTCCGTGGTTTCGTACATAAATCGCCAGGGAGGGGTCCACTCCTGAACTCTTTTCAAACAGGCTGCAAGTCTCCTACTGTGGGCAGATCGGCATCTACTCTCTGTCAGGGCAGCGTATATCCCCGGTCGCCTGAACTGCGGAGCGGACATGCTTTCGAGGGAGGGTCTTCCGCAGGGGGAATGGAGGCTTCATCCCGACTCAGTGCTGTTAATTTGGGAACACTTCAGGAAGGCGGAAGTGGATCTATTCGCGACAAGCGAGAACACGCTCTGCCCGCTGTATTTCTCACTGATCCACTCCCCCATAGGGAGCGACGCTCTGACGGTGCATTGGCCGGACGTTCGGCTTTACGCGTTTCCTCCGGTGAAGATTTTGCCCCTGGTGCTGTGCAAAATCAGAGAGGAGACGGTGACGGTGATCCTCGTCGCTCCGTTTCGGCCGAATCAACCGTGGTTTCCGGACCCGAGCGAGTTGTTAACGGCACCACCGTGGCGGATTCCCCTCAGGAGAGACCTGTTGTCCCAAGCGAACGGCACGATATGGCACCCCTGCCCGGAGCCTTCATGCCTGTCCGCTTCGGGGGTTTTAAATGCACTTCCTCAGTGTGTACTTGACACTATTTCGGAGTCACGTGCGCCTTCCACCAGACGTTTATACGCTCTCAAATGGGGGGTGTTTGTTAAATGGTGCAGTAGTAACAGTATCGACCCGAAGTCCTGCCCCGTGTCTAATATTTTATGCTTCCTGCAGCACAGGCTGGACAACGGCGGCCTCCCGTCAACGCTAAAGATTTATGTGGCTGCTTATGTGGCAATCGATTGGTAGGCACATGCTGGTGGTCAGATTCCGCAGAGGAGCAAGGAGACTTTCCCCCGCGATCCCCTTTGGTGCCGCCTTGGGATTTAGCGCTGGTGTTGAAGGCTCTCATCACGAGATTAGTATTACCTGGGGACCTGGGGTCATTTGTATTAATTACAGAGGTGGTCTGTGATCTTAAGCCCGTGGGAATCGGCATCTCTGTGATTTGGTGGGCTCATATAAACATTTTCAAGGGTTTATCCACCGTTTGCGAATAATGGAGGCTGTTTTTAAGTGTTTTGGTATTATTTCGTGTGGTGATATCCATAAGTTACCAGGAGTCTCCCGTTTGTTTTTTATTTATCATGGAAACTCTCGTAACATTTAAGACCTGCGATCGCTGTGATTTTTTTGTCCGGTTCGGGATCACGGGGCTCACATGTTGACAGGTACGGTCATATATCATTAAACATGAATTTATATGAGTATTCTCATTCACAACTTCCTCCTGGTGGAACATTCTTCCTAACTCTGTCCGGTCAACCACATCTCTCACAACATTCCAAAAAACTACTTAAAACCCATCTCTTCTGTGAATACTTGACATACAAATGAAAAAAAAAAGAAACACTAACCCTTTCTCTCAACAGGTAGTGGTCTAGCTTTTGTTGAAACCAGTAACTTTGAATTGGCACCTATTGTATTATGGCTCCTGTATGGCATATCGCTTATTGCTCCTAAACTCTTTGTAAGTCGCTTTGGATAAAAGCGTCTGCTAAATGACTAAATGTAAACACCATACAGCTATAGGCTATGTAAACAAGAGGCAAAGCTTTGCCATCACATCCAGGAAATAGGTCAGTAAATTTGAGTAAAATCATCCTGTGCGAATACGTCACATGATGTGGGGAGGTCATTTATAAATCACAGGAGGTCTCCAGATAATACTAATGCCGTGCAAAAACTGTGAATGGTGCTAATGTTACTCAACGTTATGTCTCTAACCAAATTCACAGAAGCCTCCAACTACGCAAACTGATGTTTTTAAATGTAAAAATCTCGCGAACGTCATAACTAGACCTCATATAACAGTTTAAAACAATAAACAAGGCCAGTTCATGAGACCTTTAAGCTGTTAGCAATAAGGTATAATTGTAAGAAATAAAGTAGTATTTGGGTGTAATAAACCTTTACAGAATTCTAAGTAGTTAGAATTGGTTGGAAATACTGTCTTTTGCACTTGTTTCCGTCCACAAAAACTAGGGTCCTTGGGACTACGGTTCTCAGAACTCCGATTTGGTAGGGGGCGCTGTTCCCCAGAAGTGCAGGTCCTTGGTATTGCGGTCAGATAATATTGGTTTCTACACCAGCCAGGCCTCAATGTGTCTCCATTGACAACAACATTACACTCTCCTGCAACAGTACTATCCAAACTCCCAACACCATTACTGATACCGCTTCCAGAGTGAATGAGGCTTTAAAGACCTTCAGTTATAACAAATGGGTTAAATCATGTTTTGTCAATTTAGGCAATATGACCTTTAAGTCATATAATACTAGTAAAAGTAGCAGGTAAAAGCATAACCATGTGGCCAGTTGCTAAGACATAGATGCTAAGTTAAGACTAAGTCTTAACAACTGGTGTATTTCACAAAGCGTTTTAGCACTAAAACTGTTAAAAGTTTGAAGTTGTCGTGAAACGTGGGGAGGAAGAACACAATTGCAGGCAGACGAAGGGTTAACTGAAAACACACTTTTATTAATAAAGAAAAAAAAACACGATGGGGCAAAACACGAAAAACGGAAACAAAAGATCAAACTAACAACTTCCCACAAGAGGGACAAAACAAACAAGGTCAATAATCAAAATAATAAGTCCAGACACAAATAGGGGAAGTCCAACAGGAACACAGAATATCACAAGACACGAACTGGGAATACAAGGTAGAGAATACAAACAATGAGCCAACGCTGGACAGAGGGAACTGGGACTAGATAAAGGGAACGTTAACAAGGGAAGATTGAACAGGGACAGTGACGGGCAGGTGACAAGACTTAAACACTAATGGGATGCTAATGGATAACAAGGGGCAGGGTTTGAGGATGTGACACCGGAGAGAGAGTATGGCATTACAAAATCAAAACAATGCCATGCCCTTTTTCCACATAAAACAAATGGGTATGTCATGATCCTACCACAAGACCTGAAAACCATGACAAGGAGAGACAGGGTCATGACAGAAGTAGTGCAGAGGACTCCTGAGTCACTAAGACCAACTCACAACAATCCTAAAATGACTGTAACACCAGAAGTCTGCCTTGAATCGTAAACATTTTAGAATGATTTCATGACAATGAGCTTAACTATAAACCATATATATATGTAAGCCAAATGTAGAAAGGAATCACAAAGACCAAGGAGCCAGGTTCAATCTTAATTTGCTTGATCAAGCAAAGTGAGACATACAGATGTCCAACGAATACATATATGACTCCATCTTTTATACAGTAACCTCAAGTTTTTTTTTCACAGTGTTAACCATTTATGCATTTTGGCAGACGCTTTTATTCAAAGCGACTTACATTGCATTATCCTATACATTTATACATAGGTATTTGCAATCCCCTGGGATCGAACCCACAACCTTGCGTTCATAACGCAATGCTCTAACCACTGAGCTACAGGAAAGGTGACCAATCATGTTTCGCCTGACTTCATCTTCTAACTAATGGGGTTAAACACAGTGCCCCCCTCCTCGGCTTCTTGTTCTTCTTCTGGCCCACTGGATGGGCGGCCGGCTGCACGGAGTCTGTGTTCGAGATCCTGGTTGGCTCGCTCACACTGCCCATTGGTCTGGGGGTGGAAACCAAAAGATAGACTCGCTGAGGCCCCGATCTGTCTGCAAAACTCCAGAACCGGGCGGTGAACTGAGGACCCCTATCGGACACAACATTAGTGGGCAATCCATGCAGACGTGGGTCCACTAACAGTTGAGAGGTCTCCCGGGCGGAGGGAAGCTTGGGAAAGGGAATGAAATGGGCCGCTTTGGAGAAACGGTCCACCACCTTAAGGATGACGGTGTTGCAACCAGAGGAGGGATGGCCAGTGACAAAATCCAAGGCGATATGTGTCCATGGGCGGGCGGGAATGGGGAGTGGGTGAAGCAGACCAGCGGGAGAGCGGTGGGAGAGCTTACATTGGGTGCGGACAGGGCAAGCCAACACAAACTGTCTAACATCTGAGGCCGCTGGCTGACGTAAGCCTGGGTTTCTTGATTACCTGGATGGCCGACCAGCTTGGACGAATGTCCCCACGGCAGGACCTCACGGCGCAGCGCAACCGAGACAAATAGCCTTCCCACTGGACACTCCCTCGGTACATGCACCCCTCGACCCTCTACTTGACGTTCAATATCCCAGATGGCAGACCCAACCACCATCCCCTTGGGAACGATGGCACCGGTCGAAGGCTCCCCACCGGGGATTTCAAAGAGGCGAGAGAGAGTCCGGCTTGACATTCTTAGAGCCCGGCCGGTACGAGATGGTGAAGTTAAACCAACCGAAAAAGAGTGTCCAGCGAGCCTGTCGCGAGTCAAATCTCTTGACTGAATGGATTTATTCAAGGTTTCTGTGATCCGTCCAGACCAAGAAGGGCTGCGCTGACCCCTCCAGCCAGTGTGCTACTCACCCAAAGCCAGATGTACTGCTAACAGCTTACGGTTACCGATATCATAGTTTCATTCTGAGGCTGAGGTAATGGGAGTAGAAGGTGCAGGGATGCACCTTCCCATCAAGGCTAGAACCCTGAGACAGAACCGCGCCTATCCCAACATCTGATGTGTCGACCTGAGATTATCAAAGGCTACCTGAGCTTGGGGATTCCACCTGAACGAAACCTTGGTGGAGGTCAACGCATTGAGTGGTACGGCTTTCTGGCCGAAACCCCGGATGAATCACCGGTAGAAGTTGGCAAAACCCAGGAACCACTGAAGGGCTTTATGAGTGTCTGGAACTGGCCATTCAGTGACGGCTCTGATCTAGGCAGGATCGGGGTTGATGCCTCGGTGAAACTATATGACCAAGGAACGAAACTGTGACGAACTGTGTGTGAATTCGAACTCTCCGCCTTAACAAAAAGTAGATTTTCTCATAATCGCTCGAGAACCTCCCTTACGTGTTGGGTCTGTTCCTGGAGAGAGGGGGAAAAAATCTGAATGTGATCCAGGTACAAAAAGACAAATCGATTAATCATGTCCCCATACACGGCATTAATGAGGCCCTGGAAGACGGCAGGAGCATTGGTCAAACCGAACGGGAGTACCAAATACTCATAGTGTCCCGAAGGTGTGTTAAACACCGTCTTCCACTCGTCCCCCTCCCGGGTGCAAACCAGGTAATAGGCATTGCGAAGGTCTAGTTTAGTAAAGACCCGGGCTCCCTGCAAGAGTTCGAAGGCAGTTGACATGAGAGGTAAGGGGTATTTATTCTTAACAGTATTCTCATTCAAACCTCGATAATCAATACAGGGGCGCAGGGAGCCGTCCTTCTTCTGGAGGAAGAAGAACCCCGCACCGGCCGGGGAGGAGGAATGGCAAATGAGCCCAGCCTGTAAACTTTCATGAATATATCTGTCCATAGCCTCTCTTTCAGGAGTGGACAAGTACAGACGCCTCCTGGGCGGAGAAGTGCCCGGGAGGAGATCTATGCCGCAGTCGTAGGGGTGATGCGGAGAGATAGAGATGGCTCGCGACTTGCTTAAGATGGTTAAAAGATCGTGGTACTCCTCCGGGACCCCAGACAAATCGGCGGCTTCGCCCGGAAACACAGATGACACAGGGACAGGAGACGGGGCAGAACCCAGACAAGACACATGACAAGATTGGCTCCAGGCCAACAAAGAATTTTTAACCCAATCAATGTTAGGATTGTGCTGTGACAACCAAGGATGCCCTAATATGAGAGGGGCATTGGGGGAATCGAAGATGTACAGCTCAATGCACTCACACTGATTACCAGAGAGAAAGAGTCTTACGTGAGGGGACACGTGATTTATTGTGGCAAAGGGTAGACCCGCTAGCGTCTTGACCAAGATAGGCTTGGCGAGGAGCTTGACTGGAATCTTCCGCCTGGTAGCGGTGGCGGCGTCGAGAAAACTCTCTTCAGTACCAGATTAGAGAAGGGCTTTGCCGGTATGGCTCCGGCATCGAACGACATCCGGAACGGCAGCAAGGAACGGGAAACTGGGGAGGAAACAGGAATGGCACCCACCCAGATGCATGTATCCAATAAACAATGTCTGTTCCAATATCTTTTTGTTCAAAATTCATTTATTTAAAAAAAAGTTTTGTATTTGAGTAATATCCAAGTGGATGCTGCACATTGGTGGTGGTTGAGGAGATTCCCCCCATGTGGTGTCAAGAAAAGCGCTATATAAATGTAATGAATTATTATTATTATAGTAAGTCACAGACAAGAGAGAAAGTTTAGAAGAAGAAGAGCAAGAGCTCCAGAGAGGAGAAGAAGAGAGCCCGAGCATATCTTACATTTCCTTTTTATATTTTGACCATGTGACTAAACCTAACATGATACATTCAAATCAGGTTTAACCCCCAGTGTACTGAACCCACAATAAACACTAGTGATGGGCGATACCAATAGTTTTCTTTTCGATCCGATACCAAGTACTTTCAAGAACAATATCATCGATACTGATACGATACTTTTTTAAAATATTTTTATGTGTCTGTTTGTGTGCTTAATTGTTTTTAGAAGCAATCAATATTAACATCAAGTACACATCAATGAACCAGACTACAGTTTTGTTACATTTATTTGCTATTATATTACTGAACGTTATATAACTCAAAAAACTTTTGACCATAAATCAAACTGACTTTTAACCAAGTATGACATGTTCCACAAACAATTGCAAACTGTGCATAGTGTATGTGTCAGTTGTCTACAGTCCTTCTGCTTTAGAGATTTTTGTGAAGGAACAAGAGAGTGTTGACATTTTTCCCCTCGAGTCTGTTTCCTTTTTGACTAATCAGCTCCCCTGCTTTTGAAAAAAGTATTTTAGAAGGTACAGAGGAGGCAATGATCCCAAGATACTTTTTGGCTAGTCTGCTGAGAGATGGGAAGGTTTGTTCATGATCTCTCCACCTAACTAATGGGTCACTGTTGCAGGGAATTACCTTTTCCTCTCCATAGCGGCACATTTCAATTACTGAGCCAGTGCTTGTGGTTTGATGTTGTTGTGATGAGAGAACTTGAATGTCAAAGTCCTTCCATATGCTTCCTTTAGCTGTAGCTGAGGCAGTACCGGGGGTTGTTTGTGGAGTCACTGATGATGCACAACTTGCTGTAGCTACTGAGGCAGACGATGATGTACCTTTTAGTGGAGATGCAGGAGCAAACTCTGATGTAGCCAGGTGGACATCCTGCATTTCAGACAGAAGTCGTTTTTTCACAATTTCCACATGATCTTTGTCACAAAATGCAAGCTGCTTAAACCTAATGTCAAGGAATGCGCTGGCAGAAAGACTGTGTATAGTTTCAATCCCTCGGAATCTTCTGTGACATTGCTGTGCCAGTTATGTGGCAAGAGAGCTACCTTGACGCTCACTGACAACTGTTGCTCTTAGCAGCAGTGACACAAGGGAAATTACCTTTCAGACAGAAACATGTTTTTCTGCTGATACTTCACGTGTTGCCTCTTCAAAAGGTCTCAAGACCTAAATAGTCAGTAGGATAAGAGACATCTCTTCACTTGTAAAGCACAAGTCACTCTTTCCAAGTAGGCAAAGGGCTGTGGTAACTGGTTCCTTTTGTTGATGCAGTCTCTCCAACATAAAGAAAGCTGAATTCCACCTGGTTTAAACTGAATTAATCAGCTTGTTCTGCTACCTTCAGTTGCTTTTGTAGTAGTTTTAGTTTCTCTGTTGCTTTTGTGCTGTGGTGGAAGAAGGATACGATGGTTTTGCATTTTTCCAAAAGGTGAAAGATCTCTGGAGATGCTTTTATTGCATCCTAGACTATTAAGTTCAGTGTGTGCGCAAAATATGGGTAGTGCTTCCAACCAGCCTTGTGCACTCCAGAAACCATGTTAGCAGCATTGTCTGTGACTACCCCAAACACCTTCTGAGTTACACCCCATTCTTCAGATATTCTTTTCAGCTCTGCACTAATATTATCAGCTGTGTGGACCTCGAGGTCCACATGTCTGTTGTGAGAATCACATGGTTTGCATGCTGTAATTTTTCCATCACTTTGGCTTTGCACTCAGCATACATTTTTTTAATTGTACTCTCCATCAACGTTTTCCGACCAGGGATTTGATAGCGTGGGTCAAGATTTTTGACAAATGCAAGAAAACCATGGTCTTCCACAATTGAGATTGGTTAAAGGTCCCTCACAATCATCTCTCCTAGGCTTCTTGTAATTTCTGATGCTCTATGTGAGCCATCTGTAAAATATAATGCATGTATGTCTTAAAATCAGTGTTATAGGTATAAAGAATAAAAAAAATTTGCCTTTTAGGGTATATTTAAACCACATCATTTAATTCTTTACTTAAATTATTAAAACTATTTTATAATGAATGTCTACTATACAATAGCATGTGGCAAAAATGACTAAAGAAAAATGAGATATAAAGAAAGTATAAAATATAAATGACTAAATGTAAATGTAAATTTAAATAAAATATATTGAAATGTATTAACTTGATCACCACTTGGTACCTGGATAATGTCTGCCTCTCTGAAAATATTCTTGTAAAGACGTCTGCCTCACGCTAGATGAAGGGGGCTGTGTCTGTGCTACCTCCGCTGTTCGCATCAGTTGTACTTCATCATGCTCATTAGGATGTTTAAATGCTTTGTCATATTTGTGGTATTGCCACAGTGGCGTATTGTTTTTTGACAGATGTCACATGTAGCTTCTTCATTGATAAGTGGAGTATAATAACTCCAGATGTTGCTTCTTTTCCTGTGAGTCATGGCTGAAATACACTTCTGCCTTCAAACCTGCGCGGTGTGCGCGGCGCGCCGCTCTGTGATCGACAGCTGTGAGTGACTCCGCAACGAGCGAGCATGCGCAGCAGAAGCACAGCAGAATAAAAAATAGTTCCCATTCAAGTAAATAGTGTATAAATAATAGTTGTTCAGTAAAATTAACTTGTTAATAAACAAATTAGATCGATAAATTAATTTAGAAAACGATTCTTGATACAACCCCAGTATCGAAAGTATCGATACTTTAGAATCAATCTGCCCATCACTCATAAACACACATATGGGACAATAGTGCTTGGTCTCTATCAGCACCCCTGTGATCTTCAGAAGGACAATTGGTGTCTTTTGGGAAGAGAGTGGCGCTTGTGACACAGCAATACATTCATGTTGTTTTTTCAACCCTAAAGAACTTTCACATCAGTGACAGAGACACAAGCAACTAATGAAAACTACAAAGAAAATCTTCCTCCACTTGAACAAGGACTTTTGCCTCTGATGGAAACAAACTAGTGACTAAAACTCTGACGTGACAAATATTGACAAACAAACATAAATAATCCATATACAGTTTAATGGCTGTTATGATCTATACATTTACTCATTATTGACAGTTATTGTGATTTCTTTGCTCATTTTCAGACACACAGAGAGATAATAAGAGCATAATGTCCAAATGAAAGCAAGCTGAAGAGAAAGATTTGACCGTATTTATGTGTAATAACTCTGGTTATGTGTGTCTCTCTTCTTTTTAACTGGAGGCTCTATAGAGGCTGTTTATGTCACAGAGAGACACTGAGGAGTTATAAAACACTTTAAATCCAGCACAGAGAGGCTCAGTGAATGTTGTGTAGTATGTGTGTAAGTGTGTGAGTGTGTGTGTGTCAGAGACGCTGTAGAAGGACAGAGTGCCGGCCGACCGGTCCACATACACTCCTACTCTCTCACACACACCTGAAGAGACACGAATGTCTGTTTTATTATTATTGTGAACTGCAGTGAATCTGTCCTCAGAGCACCACAGACTCCATGATTTTACATTGGCTCCAAACATACTGTCATAACTCCATCCTTTCCTCTTGATGCTTTTATATGACATTGATATTAGAACACGTGATCCGCTCCATTCAGCCTCCCAGTAACAGCGTCCAGTCAGACTCTCTCTACACAAAACCTGAGGAACATCATCGAATCTGTCTGGATGATCAGGATACGACTGACGCTCCCTCACACGTGTGATCTTTCTGTTCTCTTCAGACAGTTTGAGTTCAGTGTTTGCTGTGTTTGGATCCAGTGTGAGATCACATACATCTGAACACAAAAAGAGACATTTATAACACAACAGCACAACAATCACCAAATCAATCTGTGTGTGTGTGTGTGTGTGTGTGTGTGTTAGAACCGACTCTTTTCTGAAATGGTCAGGTCTAGAGATTAAAGACACAAAATGTGCTGTCCTGTATGAGAGGAGGAGTGGAGGGAACAGATGGTATCATTCAAAGACTGATAAATGTCCCGAGTTTACAATATCTACACAATCTATACGCCTATATTCTCTTCATGAGACATACACTTATCTTGGACATAAAATTAACATCGCAGGAGAATGGAAAGAGCAAGTGAATATCATTGTGTCTGATTTTTCATCCGAGTTAGACTTGATTGACAAATGTCCACTGCCACAAGACACTGTCTAAAGTATAACATTTGTTCTTTAACGTTCACATTCAACAAAAATCGTTAAACAAAATAGTAATCCTAGTGCGAAAGTGGTTTGAACTTAATACACATAGCACCCGTAATATCATCTTTCATCCCCAATGGGGAGGAGGGTTGGGAGTACCAAATGTGATGTGGATTTACACCAGCATGCAAATTTCTCATCTTCTGAACATGCTGAACAACGATGATAAAGATGTCAGGGAGTTGGCTCGATCCTCCTTATTGCTGGACTAAAGGAGACGCAAGGTGTCGTTGTGCAAGGAGTCAGAGCCTCACTTCCTTGGGTTCATAAGGAAACCCAGCGGGAAACTCGACACTTATTCGGCTGGTTTTGGCGTTTGGTCAGACTGGCCGGATTTTAATGATCTCTGCTCTCGATCTGGAGCATCACTGGAGTGGGTGCAGTCTGACTCTGGGACTGTGAGAATCTCAGAGGATATTATCATTGATCCCCTGACCTATGTAAAGGCGACTGTCACATATGGTGACTGTAATTACCCGTTATCATCTGTAGGGGCACGGCGAACACTCTTGGATTTACATCGATATCAACTAAAACAACACTGGGTTGGATTGAAACTTCAGGGAAAACTTGCATGCCTTCCCTCTGCTGACCACTCTGTCTCTCACTCATTTTTGAAGAATGATGCGCTAAGTGAGGACATTATTATTTTCACAATAAAAGCTAGGTATCACGGTTCCACCTGGTACTCACCTTCAACCCCAATCACCGGAATGCTGAACACCTGCACTCAATCACCAGAGCACTACATAAGCACACATCTCACACTCACTCACCCGCTGATCTCAAGGTGACATAAGATCAACCCTTCAAACATTGTGATGGAATCCAGCAATCCAGCCACATCGGATCCTATTGCCGAACTCGTTACCTCTCTACGCGAAGCTCTTCTACGCCCGATCATGGCGTCTATCTCTGCTTCCCACATGGCCAAACCAACCATATATTCGGGTGAAGTATCAGAATGTAAAGGATTCCTATTACAATGGCAATTGTATTTTGAGGTTCTTCCCCACCAGTTTTCTGGAGACGCGCCAAGATCGCGTTTATCATCTCGCTACTAGCCGGAAGAGCCGTCAGTGGGCATAATCCCTCTGTAGCTCCAAAAGTCCGGTAACACAATCCCTTGATGCCTTCGTTTCACATTTTAAAGATGTGTTTGGTGTGAGTACTTCCTCCCTTTCTGTACATGATGAACTATTCAGATTACGCCAAGCTGACCAACTACATGAGTACATTTATGCATTTGGCTGACGCCTTTATCCAAAGCGACTTACATTGCACTATCCTATCCATTTATACGTAGGTATGTGCAATCCCTGGGATCAAACCCACAACCTTGCGTTGTTAACGCAATGCTCTTACCACTGAATCATTGGTACCGTATACTTCCGCACTCTTGCGGCATCCAGTGGCTGGAAATTGCCCTACTCACGGCATATTGCCGGGGACTAAATCCTAAACTCCAACAACAACTGTCTATATTTGATGACTCCGTGGGCCTAGAAGGTTTCTTGCTAAAGGCTCAACACACCTCTCAACATCTATTCGCTGTTACCTCAAAGGAAGAATCTCTCGTTGACAACTCACCTACCAGCGATCTCTCAACACCAGAGCCCATGAAAACAGATCGCTATCATCTCACCACTATGGAACGCCAACGTCACCTACAACAAAATTTGTACTTATACTGCGGAGGAGAGGATCACCTACTACAAACCTTTCCCGTCCGTCCTCCACGCCCGGCGGTGACTAACATCTATGTCAGCTCTGTGGTTAACAATCCACAATATCATGATGCTGTACTAATTTATGCCACTCAATCTATCTCAGTGAGAATCCTATTCGATTCTGTTTTTTTAGGAAACTTTATTTAATCTCGCCTACTAACCATCTACAATATTCCACAAAGGAATAGTTCCACACACTATCGAATCTCAACAATTCAGAAAAAACCTCTAGGCAACGGACTGGTACAGTGGGAAAGTCCACAAATGATCCTTCGCATCGGCTGCCTTCATGAAGAAACTCTCTCCTTGCTAGTACTAGAGGAATCCGTGGTAGATGTTGTCCTGGGACGCCCTTGCCTGGCGAAACACCAACCCAATATTCGATGGATTACGGGAGAAGTTGACCAGTGGAGTGACTATTGCATCCAACACTGCCTACCTTCACTTCCCAAGTCCTCCCAACGCACAGCGATCCTAGGAGCCACCTCGGTGGAGAGTCCGGACATCCATACCTCAGTTAATCTCCCAGAAGAATACCGGAGGTTTGAAGACGTCTTCTGCAAGATAGCAGCCACCAAACTACCTCCGCACAGGCCATGGGAATGCGCAATAGACCTCCTGCCTGGAACCAAACTACCAAAAGGTAGGATATATCCACTGTCAATCCCAGAACGAAAAGCCATGGATGAATACATTAAAGAAGCGTTACAACAAGAGTTCATCCAACCGTCAACCTCCCCAGCGGCCTCAAGCTTCTTCTTTGTAGCCAAGAACGATGGAGGACTACGTCCATGCATTGACTACCGTGCTCTCAACTCCCAGATGGTAAAGTTTGCTTACCCCCTACCACTGGTACCCGCAGCCCTTGAAGAACTGCGTGGAGCTCACATCTTTTCCAAACTGGATCTCCGCAGTGCCTACAACCTTATCCGCATACGTCAGGGGGACGAATGGAAAACTGAGTTCATTACACCATCAGGACACTACAAATACCAGGTCATGCCATACGGACTTTCTAACTCACCTTCAGTCTTTCAGAACTTCATGAATGAAATCTTCCAACACTTTGTGATAATCTATATCGATGATATTCTCATCTACTCCCCAACATTTCTGACCATATCAACCAAGTACTCGGCCGACTCCGTCAACATCAACTATATCTGAAGTTTGAGAAATGTGAGTTCCATCAAACTACCATCCAGTTCCTAGGCTACATAATCACCCCAGAAGGAACCCAGATGGATCAGAGCAAGGTAGAAACTGTAAAGAACTGGCCACAACCCCTCACCAAAAAAGAGCTCCAACGCTTTTTGGGGTTCGCAAACTTCTACCGTAGATTCATATCAGGTTACAGTGAAATCTTGGCTCCACTCACTTCTCTCCTCCGCCAAAAACCCAAACATATATGCTGGACACCGAATGTGGTCAGAGCTTTCCAGAAGCTGAAGGAATCCTTCACCACTGCTCCTACTCTCCTCCCACCCAGACCCTACCAAACCCTTCTGCGTAGAAGTGGATGCATCCTCTCTTGGAGTAGGAGCCGTATTGTCCCAGCAAGGAGGTACACCCTCCTTACTACATCCATGTGCTTTCTTCTCAAAGAAATTATCCCCAGCGGAACAAAACTATGATATTGGCAACAGGGAACTACTGGCCATCTAGCTGGCCCTCGAAGAATGGCGACATTGGCTGGAGGGAGCTGATCATCCTTTTGAAGTAATTACTGATCATAAGAACTTACAGTACCTCAGAGAGGCAAAACGCTTGAATCCCAGATAGGCACGATGGGCCCTATTCTTCACACGATTTTACTTCACTATTACCTATCGACCCAAGAATTCCAAAGCAGATGCTCTCTCTCCAGAATCCACTCACCAGACCCGGTACCCGAAGAACAAGAACCAATACTCCCTCAAGATCTGGTCCCTCGACGATAACATCCGAACAGCCACAGAAGGAAGAGGATCCTGCTCCGCCGGGAGTTAAAGAAGGTAAAACATATGTACCAACATCCTTACGAATTCCCCCTTCTGGACTCTATTCATACATCCCACGGATCTGGTCACCCAGGCAGACAACGAACCCACTCACTCCTCGAGGGAAGATATTGGTGGCCCAACATGACCCAAGACGTTGCCCGATTTGTTAGGGGATGTTCAGCCTGCACCAGAATCTCTACCCCTCGTCGTCCCTGGTCCCATCTAGGAGGAGACTTCGCCACCGACCTACCCTCTTCCAATGGCTTCACCACTATCCTCGTAGTAGTAGACCGATTCTCTAAAGCCTGCAAGCTTATTCCGCTGAAGGGTCTACCCACAGCCCTGGAAATAGCACATGCAGACCATATCTTCAGACACTTCGGAATTCCAGAAGACATAGTGTCTGACGGAGGTCCCCAGTTCATTTCCAGAGTCTGCCGTGAATTCTTCAAACGAATGGGAGTATCAGTAAGCCTATCATCGGGATACCACCCACAAATGAACGGCCAAACCGAATGAAAGATCCAAGAAGTGGGACGCTACCTCAGGGCCTACTGTCATGACCATCAGAACTGCTGGAACCAATATCTTCCTTGGGCCGAGTATGCACAAAATTCTCTCCGACAGGAAACTACCAGACTCACACCATTCCAGTGCATACTCGCCTACCAACCACCTCTATTCCCATGAACAGGAGAAGTATCCGAAGTCCCGTCTGTGGATCATCCGAGAAAGTAAGAAAGTATGGAGTTCAGCTCATTCCCACCTACAGAGGGCGAGTCACCACCAGAAGATCCGGGCGGATGTCCGACGTAATGACACCCTAATATACAAACCAGGTGATCGAGTATGGCTCTCCACTCGTAACATCGGTCTACGCAAAACATGCAGGAAGCTGAATCCCCGCTGAATTGATTTGTTTCAGACTGTTGAACGGTTTAATGAAGTGACTTACAGATTACAAGTACCACCACAATATCGTATTTCACCCACATTCCACAAAGGATTTCTCAAACCTGTTACTGACCCTATTCTCCCTCATTCCACAGAACCAGAAGTACCCCCTCCTCCGCCCAAGGTCAATACCGACACCACCATCTACCAGGTCCGGGAGATCATAGTCTCCAGACGACGAGGGGGCCGTCTACAGTACCTTGTCGACTGGGAAGGGTACGGTCCTGAAGAATGATCCTGGACGAATCGAGACGATATCCTTGATCCCTTGTTATGTGAAGAATACCACCAGCTCCACCCGGACCGTTCCGCTCCCAGAGGCCGAGGCCGACCTCGGCGTCATTCTCGGACGTCGGGAGACGTCCTAAGGAGAGGGGGTACTATCACGGTTCCACCTGGTACTCGCCTTCAACCCCAATCACCGGAATGCTGAACACCTGCACTCAATCACCAGAGCATCACATAAGCGCAAATCTCACACTTACTCACCGGTTGATCTCAAGGTTGCTACCCTTCAACGCTTCCTCTAGAGACTCTAGAGTACTATCGCTCTTGGACCTTTCTCATGCCATTAGGATTAGCTTGCTCAAATAAAGAGATACTAATCTTACTTACCTTGTTCTTGTTCCATCCCTGATAAATGGTGACACTAGGTTACAAGTACTTCCTAATAGATTAAATCTCTCTATTTGGTTTCCTGCAACTCAAGTCCCTCATTGTTTGCATCACACCACAGAACAGACTGTTGAAACATTGCCACATATTTGAAATGGCTGTCATGCTTACAAGGGGCTGTACATAGCACACCATGACAGAATAGTGGACCTTATTACAAAGGACATATCAAGCTTCCTTTCACCCGAAGTGACAATGTATAAACATTCCTGTGTAATACCTTCTATGTTTCGATGTAATAATAGTCATGTATTTGTAATAGTCTGATGTATTTTCACATTTATCTGCTAACACACCAGATGTTATTGTGATCAATGAGGAGTGTAAAGAAGTGTTTGTTTTAGAGGTCGCGTGTACCTTTGACTCTAGTGTGGAAGAAGCTTTTTTGACAAAAATTCTTAAATTCCAACCTTCTGAGCATCATTGCATAGATGGGTTATCGGGGTCGATTGCTTGTTTTTATATCCGGCAGCTTAGGATATCCCATTTATATCCCTGACAACTGAGTTATATCTTTAATATTGTTTACACTTGTTGTTAGCACTGGACCATGATTGATTGGACATACATTTATCTATATCTATAATATTTTTGTTCCTGTAAATGATTTCCTTTAAGCGGATTTAAATAAAATATAAAAATGTGTGAGGTTTGTGTGTGTGTGTGTGTCTGTGTCTGTGTGTGTAGACTTACACTTGCGTGGTCCTGCTGTAATTCTTCTCTCTCCTCCATGACTCACACTGCACAAACAAGTCAAGTCAACTTTATTTACATGCGCTTTTTACGATTTCATTGTTACAAAGCAGCTTTACATGAAACATATTGACTATAAGGAAAACATTAAAGTTACACAAGTAAAAACTAAAAAGGGACACACACACACCGATTCAAACACACCCACATACAAAACACTCCACACACACAATATGCACACATACTAACACACACAAATGCGTACACACAGACACGCACAGTGGTTATCACTGAGAAGCACACATTTAAGATAAAGGAGAGAGAAACACAGGTTGAATATTAAACAGACTATAAATTTCTTTATGCAATACTAATTAAGTAAAAATTTCAAAAATTCTAATTCTATTCAGTCCACAAATACACAGAAACATGATGTGACATTCTGCTGGTGTTTGTGAATCATGTGTATGTTGTGTGTCATACTTGATTGTGTAGTTTGGATCATTGAGTGTGTCAGAGAGCAGCTGAAGTGCTGAGTTTTGTGGGTGATTGTAGCTCAGATCCAGCTCTCTCAGATGTGACGGGTTTGAACTCAGAGCTGAAGCCAAATAACAACAACCTTCATCTGTCACCATACAACCTGATAACCTACAAACACACACATCAACATGTCAACACACTCTTCACTTTTCTTTTGTGAAATCAGTCTCTCACACAAACACACCTCAGTGTGTGTAGTTGACAGTTGTGAGTCTTGAGAGCATCAGAGATCAGCTTCACTCCTGAATCCTTCAGATCATTGTGACTCAGGTCCAGCTCCCTCAGAGACGTCAATGATTGTAGACATGAAGACAAACTTTCACAACACTCATCAGTCAGATCACACCCGGACAATCTAAACACAACCAAAACAAAATTAAACAAAAGTTTGTAGAGAACATCTAGTGTATGACAGACACTCTCATGTATTGGTGGTCTCTCATGTATAGTGACGCAAAAAGCGTCACTATTGTTCTCCTGCCGGCTTCTTCTTCTTCTGTTTATTTCTGTGGTGTAACTCATCCGCTTGTAGACCCATGAATAAGACTCAAATGGTGTGGTTTACTGAGGAGATGTGTGTAATATTTGAGTAATAATGCTCAGGATACCGTATACGTGTATATCTATGTTTAATGATCTTGCATCACTATGACATGCAGCACACTTTCTAGCAGTAGCATACCAAACATGCTCTACGTGCTAATCTGCATAATATTTATTTATTTATTTATTAAGCATCTCGCCTCCCGACTTTCGAAAATTCAAGACGTGTTCGCAAACCTCGGCGTTCCTCTCGCCCAAGAGAATACCCTAGGATCTAGCACTTCCATCGAGTTTTAAGGCATTAATTTGGATTCACTGAACTTCCAAGCGTCCTTGCCAAAGGAAAAAATCAACAGGACAATCTTGATCGCTTCCTCTCTGATAGACACCCCTCGCTGTTCCAAACGTGATTTATTATCCATTCTCAGCCACTTCAATTTCGCAATGCGCATCATTTCGCAAGGCTGCCCCTTCGTTTCACACCTCCTCACATCGCTTTCTCAGTCCACGACCTACAGGACACGGTACACCTACCTAGCCCATGCCTCGAAGAACTGTGCCTATGGATTCGATTCCTCAAGCAATGGAACGGGATATTGTTTTTCTTCAACGACATAATCTCATAATAGTGGATATCGTCTATTTACCGACGCCGCCCCCTCCATCGGGTTCGGCGGCTTTTACCAAGACCGTTGGTTTGCTTCCACCTGGCCAGCCCAGCTCACAGCACTACCACGGTCCGTCGCTTCCTCCGCGTTATTCGAGCTATACCCCATAGTCGTAGCGGCTTACCTATGGGGGAAAGAATGGTCCGACTCCTGCTTCATTGTGACAACGAAGCGACAGTGCACTGCCTTACAGTTTTTTCCAACTGCTTACACACAAAATCTTTTCATGTCACATCATTTTTGAAACCTCTCACTCAAAGTGCAAAACCAGACACCAAATCTCCAAAACCATAAGCTATTTCTCAGCCTTTGACTCAGTGTTCATTGCATAAAACACTTTTTTCAAAACACTACACACAATTCTCTACCTAAAACACAAAAATCTAACAGGAAGTGACTTGCTTTCCTTTTCCAAGCACAACCAATCAAAATGCTACACTTATTCACCAGGTCACACACACACTCCTCACATGTGGAAACATGAATTGCTTAACTGATCACTATCCAAGTGATGATGAAACAACTTTACAAGGTGCCATTTGAGAGGAGAGTCAAGAATCAGCGACATGACTTTGTAGAGGTATGTATGCAACACTACTTCTAGTATTTCAGACATACCATATTTACTCATCTGTATATCCTTTTGTCTGTTACAGAGAGTATTGGAGATGGATGCCCATGTAATTCGCCATGAATTTATTTATGTGGATGAGGTTGGCTTCAACCTCACCAAAACCATGCGCCGCGGAAGAAATGTAATCGGACAAAGGGCAATTACCAATGTCCCTGGACATCGTGGGGGTAATATAACTATGTGTGCTGCCATCACTCAAAACGGGGTACTCCATCACAATGCCAAACTGGGTCCGTACAACACCGGCCATATGCTCACTTTTCTGGATGCAATTTACACAATGCTTGTCCTTGATCCAGATCCAGATCCTGCTAGATTTGTGGTTACATGGGACAATGTTAGTTTTCACCGTGCTGTTCTGGTCCAAAACTGGCAATGGAGGACGCATGTGGGGACATAGAGGTTGCCTCTGTCCAAGGTTGGATACGCCATGCTAGGAGATACTTCCCTTGATGTTTGGCAAGAGAAAATGTATCTTGTGATGTGGACGAAGTATTGTGGCCAGACCCAGCCCGGAGAAGAGATGAAGCGTAGCTCAGCACTGATGGCTGCACCCCCACCAATTCCTGGACTGCCCCCCTGGGACCCCCACACACAATTATGTTCTTTACTGTATTCTGAAAAATCACCCTCAAAGAACCCTGCTGAAATCACACAGGACTCTTCCCAATACGTCTAACACTCACTCTACCACAGACCTCGCCTCCGCAGATGCACGCTCCGCAGTCACGAGCCCACGCTCTGCCACCGCAGACGCAAGCCCATGCTCACAGTCACAGCCACGAGCCCCCACTCGGCCACCGCAGATACAAGCCCACGCTCTGCCGCTGCAGACAAGCCCTGTCCCAAGCCATGGCCATCTCTCTGCCGCCGCAAACAAGCCCTGTCACAAGAATTGCACTTGAACATTCATTTTGTGTATTGTAATTTATCTTAAGAAAGTTATTATATTTTCTCTTAAGAACAGTTTTGTGAATCCGGCATGTTTGAATTATGGAAGAATCTGATAGAACTGAATTGGTAGAGGTGTGGTAGTGTGTGCTGCTTGCATGTGCCAGTGAGTTACTGTATGCAGGGAAATATCTTAATGTTGTTGCTGGTCCAGGAAAGCATTGTTGCAATCATGTGGTGTAAATCCTGTATGATGGAGGATGTGTACAGGAGTAGATATTGTCCTTCAGGTTGTGATCATAGTTTGTAATTTGTCAATGTAATCCTGTATAAGATAGAACCCTACAGGCTAATTTAAAACTTTATTGTGCACACGTGTGTGTATGGGGGGTCCATAAAACACTTGTGCCCAGGGGCCTCTGAATATCCTGGCCTGCACTCACCCCCTCAGATTATTGAGCAGTCAGTTTTGCATGAAATCTCCAAATGACGAGTTGGGCATCTATTGATCAGTCGCAGGATTCTATAGGAAGACACTTTATCAGTTATGAGCTGCACCCTCGTCCTCTTTTGGAGACTTTTGGTCTCACGGAAACACCCGCGTCCCTGAAACAAGACTTTGATGAAATGACTCGTTCTATGCGCCCTCATTAAGGCAAAGCATTTGTCACCCACTTTCATTTAGACCCCGCGACCGAACGCAGGTGCGAGAACTGGACCCATGAACAGGGTTTGTGACTTAAAGCGGCGCTGCCCAGAACGATCCGTGTATGTCACAAACTACTGTGAGAACAGACTGCTCCATATGCCTTCAAATGGCTCTGGTTGGTGTAGTCTGTGCAGTCGATCACTCCTCTTGCGAGATGGCAATAATCAATAATACATTCAATCATTTCATATAGATTTGGAAATACAAAGAGTGGTACATTAATTTATATGAAATATATGAAATAATACATAAATAATTGACACTTTTCATATATAAAAAAATTGATGCACATAAATGATTATATTATGTATTATATTGCATTATATATTTTGTTTTATAATGGAAGGAATATTGTAATGGATAACAAATCTGCACTAAAGGCAGTTTAACAAAGGGAAACTACTTTGCTTCATTTTTATTTGCTTTTACTTTTGTGCACTTTGTTCATTTATATGCAAATAATAACTCTTTTACTGCACAACATTGTACACAAGATATTTGTTCTCAAAATACACCAGACTGATGCATTTGCATAAAAAATGTACTGGGAAGAAGATTCATATATCAATCAGATAGTGTTGTAATTTAATTCTCTCAATGTTTTGAATATGCTTCAAGGGCCGCTATCCCAGAAAATGCACTTTTTTTTGCACACAAATCCATCTGTTCTTCTTTTTGAAATCTCCTTTAAACCACAACAGTGACACAAAACAGGCTGTTGGCGACCTCATATCAATGTGATGTCACATTGATTTAAACCTGCCCATGACCGCTCACAGACTCCACCTTTTGAGCACGTAGTTTCACCTTCCGCCAGAGACACGCTTTCAGCCATTTTCAGGCAAGAGCAGATGTAGCCACTAGCCAGCGACAAAAATGTCTAAGAAACAACAAAGGTGTGCTGTTGTTGGATGTAAAATGGAACATAAAAGTCTTTATGTTCCATCAACGTGGAAGCCGGAGAATTTGTAGGTTCGGAGAGCTTTAGAGGGTCGCTAGCCTCAGAGCTTTATGGAGCAAAAAAACCAATGGAGGAGACCTTTCCGACAAGCTTGGTTTCGTCCAGCTGCGATCGAAAGTCCCGGACGGGACGATGATGACTTAGCGTTCGGGAAGAATTTACATTTTTCGGATCAACAAACCAACATTCATCGGTCCGTATCTCCTGCATGTTTATGCCTATATCCGTGTTTATGTCTGTTTGTAATATGCATGCAAATGATTAATCATCTGTCATGGTTCCGCCATCATGTCATGTCTATTCTTGGTCTTGGGGCGGAGCCATGACATAGCCTTAGGTTTTGTGTGAGAAAGGCATGGCTTTGTTTAAATATTAACTTGTCATGTGCTTTCTCGTGTCTCGTCTGTGTTCCCGAACCTTTTCGTCTCGTTAGCTTTCCCTTAGTGTTTGATCTGTGTCACCTGGCCCCTATTAATTATCCTGTGTTTGTTCCCCTATTTATACCCCTCATGTTTCATTGGTTCGTTGCATGTACTTCAGTGAGTTTCGTGTTGTACTTCAATAAGGAATTTTCCCGGTGACTACCTTGTTTTTGTTGTGGACACTGCTCTTGCTTTAGTTTAGTTTTTGCCCCCTCGTGGGTTCTTTTGTTTATTAAAGTACCTTTGTTGTTCCCCGTATTGCTGCCTGCGTTTGGGTTCTTCCGTGCCTATCCCGCGTTCTTGACGTCATCAATGGCCAACATTTCATACAGCAAATGGTCAGCATATGTCGTTCTATCTCTGTTTTTGTCTTTTCCAATTAATTCGTATTTCTGAACAAGGCATTAAGGTGATTTTTATTGCAGTTAGTGTATGGTTTTGGTTGGGCAAGGCTTTACAGATGTAATTGTGATTTCTGCCATATTACTTGTCTTGATGTCATCCAAAGCACATGTTTAAGTGCTCTACCTCCTATTTTGCATACGGGGAGGGGAGCAGAAGCTCATTTGCATTTAAAGAGACACACACAAAAATGGTGCGTTTTCCATTGCAGCCACAAATGGTCATGTTCAACATCTTGTAATGAAAGATATGTGATGTATTTTGAGCTGAAACTTTACAGAGACAGTCTGGGGATACCACTGACTATTTTACATTGCAGAAATCACCTGGATTAGTGGCCCTATAATATTGCTTTTTATGAATGTTTTTGTACGTACAGGACGTGTTTCTGGGTGTTGTGCATACTGTGTCCCCTTAAAAAAAATGTGTGCATGACGCCCCTGACCAAGACAACACTATTATGGCATAATAATTGTTTGTGTACTAGTAATAAAACCTTGTGTTTAAAGCCTGGTGTGATTGTGGCCATTATACCCTGAAAGATTTTTCATTGACAAGAGTCTCACATCACTTCAGTTTCTCTATTTAAGACTGAGATGAGTTGTAAAAGCCGATGGCGTTCAATCAGCTTCGCCATGGAGACGGAGGAAATTAGAGCGGCACACCTGCTGGTCATCACCACCTGTGGCTCATTACTCCCGGCTACAAAAGCCACAGCCACAAGGATGGAGGTGTGCAACGTCTCCTGATCGCATGATCAAACTCACGCACGTATCTTGTGTTTGCAGGCTCAGACGACGCATAGACCGGCAGGACCGCTCTCCTCTATTCTGGACACAGCAGCCTTATCGACCGGTGGAAGCGCACGAATCTCAAGCCAGACACGAGACCGCACAAAGAACGCCGGGAACCCGGAAGTCACCCATTGTTACTTGTTTTCTTCCGTCTCCCCCCGGGGACTTTAAATAAACTTACCCTCCGGGGTTAACCCAAATAACCCCCTCGTGTACGTGTCATTGCTCCGTTCGTCACAGTCACTAACACCTCTGTGGGAGCGGCTGGACTTAAGACCTCTTTTAGTGCTTTAGTTGTTAAAGTCTATAACTCACTTCTTTTAATGTAGTATTTCCAGCTACTTACTCCTGGGAAAGGGACGATTTAGCTCGACCTGACTGGGACGTGGTGTGGGCCAGATGCTTTATGGCCTCTAAGAACCTGGCACATCATTATACATGTATTTATAGAGCTTATTTGACCTGTTATGTGTTGAAAGATAAAAAACAACAACATTCCATATGATGTTATTAAAGTGTCTGACCTCAGTGTGTGTAGTGGACAGTTTGAGAGCATCACAGATCAGCTTCACTCCTGAATCCTTCAGATCATTGTTACTCAGGTCCAGCTCTCTCAGAGACGTCAATGATTGTAGACATGAAGACAAACTTTCACAACACTCATCAGTCAGATCACACCCGGACAATCTAAACCCAACCAAAACAAAAAGTCACAAATGTCAGTTTGTAAAGAACATCCAGTGTATGACAGACACGTGTTTGTGAAGTAAAGCTTCACTACTGTTTTCCTGCCGGCTTCTTCTTTTGTGGCGAATCGGCCTTCCATCGCAGAAAGAAATCTCAGAGACAAGGGTTCCAGTTTAAACTTTATTTGCCCAAGCAAGCAAAGTGAGACACTCAGTGTTCATCTGAAGTGATCTAACCAATACACATCTGACTCCATCTTTTAAACATTGTTCTCAAAGTTTAAACCAATCATGTTTTATCTGAGATCACCTTCTACCAATCAGGTTTCATATGATATCACCTTTTCATTAGCCCGTCCCCTTTCCTGTTTGCTACTATTATATTTCAGTCGGACCTGCGCTCACCATTACCTCATTTTTAATAAAGTTGTACACAAGGTCACCTCATAGGAAATTATTAAAAACAGCCGGATCATGTCTGTATCCAATCTGTACACAAGGTCAGTGGAAAGTACCTAGGTTTTTATGTCTGAACCTCTTGAACTCAGGCCTCAGGCTTCTAGGGCCCAGAGACATTACTGGATTTTATATTGCTGCATAGTGCTCAAATGTGCTCTTAAACATGCTTAAAATGATATAATGTGCATTTATGTGAACGATCATTAATTAGGTATTCTGATTGTAACATTTAATCATCTTTATAATTAATTCGTATGTAATAATATTTGGTTAAATGTGATTTCAGATCATTCTACTTATTCACTTATGTATACTAATGTTCCTATGAATACTTACTAATACTGCTTAGGTAAATCTTAGGTATACTATGGCAAGCCGAATTAGCTTTTAATCATTCTCAGGACATTATTTTTTTATATCAACAATTACATTTTTACTAGTAAAAATGTGAATTCTTGATATCATCAGTGACGTCATCACTCGCAGTAATGTGTATTCTTGATATCAAAAATTTAATTTCAACTAGTAAAAAACTTAATTCTTGATATCTGTAATTGCATTTTTACTAGTTAAATATCACAATAGACTTCCATTCAAATTCAAATTCAGATATCAATAATACATTTCTTACATGTTAAAAATCGTATTTCAGATATCAGAAATGCAATTCTTACTAATAAAAAACAACATTTTAGATTGAAGAGACTAGAATAAATTATATTCTTGATATCAAGAATTGTAGTTTATACTAGTAAAATGTCCCGAGAAAGCTAATTAGAAAGCTGATTAAAAGCTAATTAGGCTTGCCATAGGGAGAGGTGTGCTATGACTTTTAGAAGCAATCGATCGGGCGTTCGATGTTCATCAGGCGGGAGAAAAATCCCATAGATTTAACATTGTGATGACGTTTGATGGGTCAGAACTCAGAGCTTCTGGTGATGTCCACTCTATTTTTAACAGTAGTATCGTGAGTCATGTTGCATATGTTCTGCATTAATAGCCATTTGAAGTGCCGTCGCCTTTTTGTTTTGCCTTATATGGACGCAAAGAGCAATGTAGAATGACACCTAATATCAGCACAATTGTAAAAGTGACTGATTTAAATCTATTGAACTGTAGAACATCATTCTAAACAAAGCAGAACTGTTCTGTCCCCCTGAAATAATTTCTGTCATCTATGATATAGTCTGAGCACTCATTGAGAAGGATTTATCAGAATGATTCAAACACTCTATAGCTCACATTCTTACGGGCTCTTCCGTGTCGTCATGTTTCGCTCTTGGTCGTGATATCCGTCAAGGTCGTCCTCTATGGCCTTTGCTTGTCATTCTGTCAGTGGAGACATTGGCTGAAGCCCTCATCAACTATACAACCCATTATTTGTGTAAAAAAACTCACGTAAAATCTCTCTTTATGATGACCTTATTTTGCCCTGTTTCCAATATTTCTGTGTCTGTTCCTGAATGCTTCAACCTTTTGAACATTTTGGTACACAATTAATTGTAATAAATCAGCTTTAATGTCTCTTAATGTCGCAGCGAAACACAAATCCAAAAGTCTTCCTCTATTGATCCCCATAGTTAAACATGTTTGGCCATCACTATATCTCTCCCTATTCATCTGATCTCCAAATTTAATGATCTAACTCTCCTGAATAAGATCAAGGGAGATTTAGATAGCTGTTCCCTCTATTGTCTCGCTTGAATAAAATCAATCTGCTTCTGAGGATCAATTTTCTATTTTTTTTATGTTATGTGGCGAGCCCGCCGGTGCACAATCAGCGTCGCCATAGAAACCGCAAATCATCATGTCTGCCGATCGTCTCACAGCTGCATCCACTCAACACTTCCGGATATAAGCCGGAAAAGCCGACCCGGAAGAGGGCTTACCTTCCGGTATTTCCGATATCTAATGCTGGCTTCTTTCCTTCAATACAGAGAGTGACTGACGATCGGCAGACTTCACGGAAGCAGCCAGAGACTTCTTACCCACCCCGGAGTTGGAGAAAGCTTGCAGTCACGTCTACCAGGAGGACCGAGCTAATTCCCCACTAATACCTCGCAACACTCCAAGCACGTGAATAAAGCTCCCTTCGGGGTATTGTTAAAAACGTCTGTTGTGCTGTCTCGTTCCTCTGCCCGCCACAGTTACCACTAGCACCACCTGAATGTTTTTATCAAAGAGCTCAACATGGCCATTTCTAGATTTATATGGAATATGAAAGAACACAGAATAAGACTCAAGACAATCGAGCCTAAAAAACTTGATGGTTGATGATTTTAAATGATATAATCCAGCTTTCCAAATAAGATTTAAAACCTAGTTGGAGATTTAGAAGTGAGTATTACCCATCCTGTTCATTTACAAGATCTCATCTTTTCAGATGTGTTAAATGTTGTGAGACAAATGATTGAATACTCCAGTGATGTGTGGAAAAAGGTTGAGAGAATGATGGGAGGCCCTTCTTATACACGCGCCCCCTCAGATTATTGAGCAGTCAGTTTTGCATGAAATCTCCAAATGACGAGTTGGGCATCTATTGATCAGTCGCAGGATTCTATAGGAAGACACTTTATCAGTTATGAGCTGCACCCTCGTCCTCTTTTGGAGACTTTTGGTCTCACGGAAACACCCGCGTCCCTGAAACAAGACTTTGATGAAATGACTCGTTCTATGCGCCCTCATTAAGGCAAAGCATTTGTCACCCACTTTCATTTAGACCCCGCAACCGAACGCAGGTGCGAGAACTGGACCCATGAACAGGGTTTGTGACTTAAAGCGGCGCTGCCCAGAACGATCCGTGTATGTCACAAACTACTGTGAGAACAGACTGCTCCATATGCCTTCAAATGGCTCTGGTTGGTGTAGTCTGTCCAGTCGAACACTCCTCTTGCGAGATGGCAATAATCAATAATACATTCAATCATTTCATATAGATTTGGAAATACAAAGAGTGGTACATTAATTTATATGAAATATATGAAATAATACATAAATAATTGACACTTTTCATATATAAAAAAATTGATGCACATAAATGATTATATTATGTATTATATTGCATTATATATTTTGTTTTATAATGGAAGGAATATTGTAATGGATAACAAATCTGCACTAAAGGCAGTTTAACAAAGGGAAACTACTTTGCTTCATTTTTATTTGCTTTTACTTTTGTGCACTTTGTTCATTTATATGCAAATAATAACTCTTTTACTGCACAACATTGTACACAAGATATTTGTTCTCAAAATACACCAGACTGATGCATTTACAAAAAAAATGTACATCATTTTTAACTGGGAAGAAGATTCATATATCAATCAGATAGTGTTGTAATTTAATTCTCTCAATGTTTTGAATATGCTTAAGAGATATTCTCTAGAATATTGCTTTTTATAAAGGTTTTTGTACGTACAGGACATGTTTCTGTGTGTTGTGCATACTGTGTCCCCTTAAAAAAGTGTGTGCATGACGCCCCTGACCAACACGTTCATCAACACATTCCATATCATGTTAAATGATGTTATTAAAGTGTCTGACCTCAGTGTGTGTAGTGGACAGTTGTGATTGTTGAGAGCATCACAGATCAGCTTCACTCCTGAATCCTTCAGATCATTGTTACTCAGGTCCAGCTTTTTTAGAGACGTCAATACATGAAGAAACTTTCACAACACTCATCAGTCAGATCACACCCGGACAATCTAAACACAACCAAAACAAAAGCAGTTTTGAAAACACAAACCCTACACTGAAAAAATTACACTCTGGACAAATTAACAGAAATTACAACCAATTTTATTCGTTTTTCTCAAATTACTGTTGTGTTAGACTTTTCGTAGCATGTAACATTCATGGTGTTCATTCAGACCCAAAACCCGCGAGCGCACAGAACAGTTCCACGAGCAGAAACGCACCCCAGCAAGAGCTCATTTCTTCTGGATATGCAAAAGCAGTCCGCGAGCTCGGGGCCGTGACGAGCACACGCGCAATTCTCTCTCTGCTCTCACAACTGCTCAACACTCAATTTGTCAATGTAAGTGTGCTTTATTGGCATGACGAAATGTACATTCGTATTGTCAAAGCAAACAATAAAATGTGATGTATGCAATTGGCACGTGACGACTGGATATAAGCGCACGACAAAGACGAAGTATAATCCAAGAAGGGTTTTAATGAATCCACAGGAACAGAGTTACACACAAACTTAAACAATAGCAGACCAGGAACTGAGGAACACACACGGCTTTGATACATGGGGAAACTGAATCAGGTGAGGGACTTATGAACTAATAAAGACATCAGAAACAGAAGGCAAAACCCAAAACAACACAGAGTACAACCGTGACAGTAGTGCAACTTAAAGTGGTTTAAATTATAAATAAATATATAAAAACATAGGATAGATTAAACAAAGATTTACAAAAGCAAAATATACATTTAAGTAGCAGAATAAGGGATATAATAATATAATGTTATGAACATATATTGGAAGCAATATATGATTGTTTTCTCTTTTGTTGTGACAGGCAGACACATATTGTGCAGCTGACACACAGCAGTCCTTGTGTTCTCCTAACAGATACGCCAGTTTCTCATCGTCTGACAGACTTTCAGACGTCTGGTGTATGGACTTGATTTTCCATCAAACATTGTCCATATATCCGTGTATTTTGTGCATTCTGTTAGGAAGTGGAGTTCGGTCTCAGTTTTGTTGAGATGACAGTGTGGACACAGTCACTGGTCATGTGGCAGCCATGTTTGTCTGCGTCTGCCCGTCTCTATAGTGACTTTATGTCCACTGAATCTGGATCTTGTCAACGTGGCTCTTAGTTTTTGATCTGTCACTGTGGACAGATAGTCTGCCATACTGTATTCTCTCTTTAGGGACAAATAACATTACATTTACTTTGTTGTTTTGTTTGAGTTTCCCAAACTAACAAACAAACAACACTCGCTCGCTCGCAGAGTTGACTTCTGAGACTTTGGGGGCGGGACAATGGTTGATTTCTCCGCTCCTTCATTGGTCACTTTTAACACGCAGTCACATACAGTGTCCGAATTGTATCTTAATGATTACCTTGCCTTAGACATTTTGATTTCTTACATCTGTCACCAAAATGTATGGTATTTGTAAAACTAAAAGAGAAAACACAAAGTACAAATTACATAATGATTTATAAAATATATCAAATCAACGGTACGTTCTGTTGTATATTACAACTTTCACATTTATAAACAAAATGGTATTATAGTAGCACTTTTAAAACTGATTGTGGCTTGGCTAAGAGAGATGTTAAATATGTCCTTGAAGACATCCTTCAACTGTTCTGAACATTCCTTCAACACACAACCTGGAATATGACCTTCCGGGGGTTGATGTTAGAAAAAACCCTCTTCACGTTGTCTGCCGTCAGCTGGAATGCCTGGTTGGTGAGAGGCAGCCCCTGCCTTTGTGCTGCTCTGTAGTCTGTGATCTCAAACCGAGAAAAAAAGGTGTTGAGGTTATCTGGTAGGGAGGGGTCATTATCAGTCACCTGTACAGTAGGCTTGTAGCCTGTTACTGTCCGAAATCCCTGCCATAAGCGCCTTGTATCCTTGGTGTCAGTAGAATTACTTGACAACTTTTAGCCATCAGCTCTTTTTGCCTTTCTGATTTCACTTTTTAGGTTGTTCCTTGCTATCTTATATCTCTCAGTGTCACCAGATCTAAATGCAGCATCACGATGCCTCAGCAATGAGTGACCCCTGATGTAAAAAATAGTCAGGTGATCCGAGCAGCCAATGTGAGGTAAAGGGGCTGCAATGTATGCATTCTTAATATTTGTGTATAAATGGTCCAGTGTATTATTCCCTCTTGTTGCACATGTAACATGCTGGTAAAAATGAGGACAAACAGACTTAAGGTTAGCCTTGTTAAAATCCCCAGCAACATGTCCACGTGTGAATACTGTTCTGTGCACTCTCGCGAGGGTATGTTTTCGCTCGAGGAACTGTTCCGTGCGCTTGCGGTTCCCTTTCAAGAGTGGTCTCTCAACATTGCGGTAGCTTCGCAAATGGGAACTCTGCCCTTTCCACTTTCCTGAAGTCTTATTGGATAACGCCAGTACAAAACTGGCCAATTGTCGCAAGACATGCAACAGTATGCAAAACTGACCAACGCGTGGCAGTATAAATACGGTGCATAGCGACAACACCTCAGAATCTTCTCTTTCACGATGCCAACTGGAGCCTTCTTCAATGTATCCGATGGCTGCTTTCTGTCGTCTTTGTGCGGGGCCCTGGAGACCCACCGCATACCCACGACCACTGAATTGTCTTCCTGGGCCTGGCTCATGCTGAGACTGCCTTCTGTGAGCCCAATTGTGAGCACAGCGCACTGTGCTCAATGCCAGAGCGTGTATTAAGGCTTCACTGGAACATCACTCACGGACTCTTCGGGTCGAGGCTCACTGCTGCCAGTGAGCCGCTGGTGTACCTACCCATTCCACAAGGTAGCGGCGACGACTCGGCCCGGGACCGCCGTCCTCTGCTGTCGCCTCATTTCCCAGTCCCCTTCATTGGGATGCATTTGTACCACCGCCCACCGTCACCTATGCAGTTTCCTTCGTCTTCGAGGAGGACAATGACTCGATGTCCATCTCGGACAAAGACTGGGCGGAGTCGGTGTGGGATCGCGAACGTGGGAGAGAGATCAAGACCGGCTATGCACAAAATCTTTGGTTAAAAAGTGGGGCCATTCCAACCATTAAAACATTTACATTTAGTCATTTGGCAGACGCTTTTATCCAAAGCGACTTACAGATGGGGAAAACAATCGAAGCAATTCTTACAACATAAGTACAACAAAAAGCATAAATGCAATCAATAAAACTGGCTTTATAAAGCCTACCACAGTATACAGTGCTAAGTTAGAAGTTTTGTTTTTTGAAGAGTAGAAAAGAGATAGAAGCCAGAACTGATCTGTAAGGTAAAACTTCGCTGGCAATTCAGATTCGCAGCCTGTAAGTATATTTTCATTGTAAAAGACTTTGTTACGGACTAACATGAGTTGAGTTTGTCGTGTGTTTGTAATCTTCAAATGCAGACATGCACGCAACCTGAAAAAACATAAGTCCTAATAATCATCAATAATGTTCAAACTAGAGGCAAAAAAGTTGTGTTTATAATGTCTTTTTATATTTAGTATTTATTTTGGGTTTATTGTCTTTTTTGAGTCGTGATGAGACGTGGCGTAACACTGATTGATCAAGAAGGGCAAAAGTGCTGGCAATATTAATTATTTATACAATTCCCTGCTGTAATGCGACCTTGTCTCACACAAACTCTGTATGATGTATATGTTTGTTTATAGTCTTTATAACGTTGTATATAAAAGGTAAAAGAGTAAACTATAGTTTTTAACTATACAACAACATGTTTGTTTGTTTTTAAAAAACCTTTAACAGGAGCATCTTGGGCAACCGGACTATAATTTTTTTTCCCTCTCTCCCCTCTCTCTTTCCAGTCGCTCGGAGGGCTCCTGTCTCCGTTCTCTCATCTCGTCGGTGCATACCCCCAGGGGAAAGGTCCGCCGAGACTGGGCGACCCCCCCCACGAGGGAGGGAGCAAGCACAGTCTCGGGGGTACCCCCGGCCTGTGATGGGCGATGGGGGTATGTAGTGAAGTAGGCGGGACGAGACCGTGAGTCGAGGTGTGTAAGTGATAACGAGTGTCAGCTGTACGCGCACCGGTCTCGTATCCCGGAGGAGATCGGGAGCATAAGAGGATGAGCGACCGGACCGTCAAAGAGGGAGGACCGGGCCCGGAAACATGTTAAGTTTATATTCATGTTTGTGTGGCCCGCAGTCGACCGTGAGGTGGCTGCCTGCATTTTACTTTCGTGTTATTGATTGTTTATTTATTAAAACTTTATTTAAATGTTTGCAAGGTTCCCGCCTCCTTCCTTCCCTACTTTTAACTGTATTACAGTTATTATGTCATGAGTTGCTGTAATGCTGATGTTTAAAGTGGTTGCATCACTGTACTTTTCAGACTGCATGACTATCTGAAGAGGGATTTTGTTGCTGTTATATGCACACTGCACGATGGATCGGTGACAGAGGATTACACATCGCATGACTTTACAAGAGAAAGAATCTCCTACAGCTCTGTCTTGTGTGGTCGTTTCATAACCAAACACACACTAAAGAGATGCAGGAAATAACACAAATCAGACAAGCGACAGTTCTCGCGCTAGACTGAAGTTCTTGTTGAAAATGGAAGCCTGAAAGAAGCTTGTGAGCAAAGTTGTTGTTCAGCTGATTTGCAGTGAAAGAGAAAAATAAAATAAGGAGCAAGGACTGTATGTTTTGCTAAAAGAATTAGCAAACTGCTGCTGATATTCTTGGTGTATAACTTCTCCTAAACTTCCCCCTGTCCTGTATCCTGCTCTCTCATTGGCTGTAGATTATTGCATTTTCAGTCAAAAAATGATTTTGAGTCGCAGACAGGTCCAGATATTTAGCATGTGTTGGCAATTCTCTCAGATCTCATCTTTGATAATTCACACTGTGTTATTTTCACTCGCGTGAACGAGCATGGTTTTCCTCCGGTTTCGGCCATTTGTCAGCGATTTTGCATAACCTGTTGGCGAGTGAAAATCGGGTTGTAACAAAGTTCGTAATGCAAGGAAGAAAGGGTCGGCGTGGCTGGGAAACGTAAGATTATTTTTATTTCAATCACTTCCAGGTTTACAACTTCCCGTTCACACAAACATTTCGCACAACTCTCTGTCGAGTAAGATTCCTTTAGATAATCCTGGACGCAACGTCTCGAGGCTTCTCTCGTTTCCCAGCCGGTCTCTCTCCCTTCTTCCATTTCCTCCGTTGGCTTTTAAAGCGTCTCCTCGCCAATTACTACAACGAGAAGCAGGTGTTTTCAATATGTCGTTGATCTGCTTACTCACCGCTCTTCTCCCGTCTCTCTCTCTCCGCACAGACCGTGCTGAACCACGCCCCACCTTGCCACATGCCCCCCCTTGCCACATACCCCCACCGCCCGACTCAGGCCGGGGCTCCATCCGGCCTGCAGCCTCCTCCCCCCCTCCTGGAGAGGAAGTCGGCCACCGCCATCTGTGTCCCCGGCCTGTGGATCACCTGAAACTTAAAGGGTTGTAATGCAAGATACCAACGAGTGATCCGTGCGTTGGTATCCTTCATGCGGTGGAGCCACTGGAGGGGTGCATGGTCCGAACGGAGCGTAAACTCCCGTCCCAGGACATAATAGCAGAGGGTGAGGACCGCCCACCTGATCGCCAGGCATTCCTTCTCGATGGTGCTGTACCTCGTCTCCTTCCGGGAGAGCTTATTGGGTACAAACCGTCTATAATATCCCGCCAGCCAGGAACTGCCGCACCTCCTTTTTGGTCTTTGGTCTCTGTGAGGTCGCAATCGCGGCAGTCTTATCAATTTGGGGACGCACCTCCCCGTGACCCAAGTGAAAGCCCAGATACCTTACCTCTACCCGCCCAATCGCACACTTCTTTGGGTTAGCCGTTAGCCCCGCACCCCTCAGCGAACCAAGAACCGCTCTCAAATGCTGCATATGCCGCTGCCAGTCATTGCTATAGATAATGATATCATCCAAGTAAGCCGCGGCATATGCTGCGTGTGGTCGGAGTAGCCGGTCCATGAGACGCTGAAAGGTAGCTGGAGCTCCGAACAACCCAAACGGAAGTGTGACAAATTGGTGTAAACCGAACGGCGTTGTAAAGGCTGTTTTTCTTTGGATAAGGGAGATAGAGGGATCTGCCAATATCCTTTCGTCAAATCCAATGTCGAATAAAAACGAGCTGTCCCTAGCCGGTCAAGTAATTCATCAATTCGTGGCATTGGATATGCGTCAAATTTTGACACAGCATTCACCTTTCGATAGTCCACGCAGAACCGGACTGAGCCGTCGGTTTTAGGTACTAAGACTATCGGGCTTGCCCAATCACTGCTGGACTCTTCTACTACCCCCAGGTCCAGCATAGCTTCCAATTCTCTCTGAACCACATTTTTTTTGTGTTCAGGTAGCCTATATGGACGACTGCGCACTACCGCACCCGGTTTGGTCTCAATGTGGTGCTCTATGAGATTCGTGCGGCCGGGCAGGGGCGAAAACACATCCGCAAATTCTGCTTGCAATTTTGCAACATCCGTGATCTGGGAGGACGAGAGATGATCCCCCCTGGAGCCAGAGCGAGGGATTGCACTTTGATGTTCGCCTCTGGTCCGAGATCATCCACTCTGCTCACTGTCGTCGACCAAGTGTCATGAGGGAATGTCTTCATTTTCTAAAAGCTTCCCCCCCAAAAAACGGTTGCTACATACAGACAGTTTTTATGTGTCGGTAGTTGATGGCCAACAAAACGCAGGGTCTCATCCGCCTACTCGTGATCTCATTCCAGTGGTTGGGGATCCCCCTGCGTCTGTTCGCTGTTGCGTTCCAGTGGTCGGGACACCCTTCGTCCATTTGTGTTCTGAACACGACACATTGAGCTGGACTTGCCCACATGAGCTCTGGCCTCGGAAAAAAAACTCCTGGAGTTCCATTTGTCCATCCGCCTATGTAATGTCTTTATCACTTTCTGTGGAGGAGCTGTTCACCCACAAATAAAATAGTGCGTATAGTGTATTTCACAACGATATACTTTTATATATTTTCTAAACTATATCAAACATTATATCATATGTATTTTTCAGATTAGGTTCTTTTCAACTCCTGGTAATTGTTCTGCTTTTTATTTTATTTATCCATCTGCTCTGATGTGCTATAAACGCCTGTCTCTGAAGGGCAAGATAGAAACACACCACATGCTGTCATGAATAATTAGGTAAAATGTTACTTTCATTGGAGAAGAACAAGCAGTCTGATGAATAATTATGAGACACCAACGCGTCATCGATTAACTGCTGTACATCACAAGCTCACAAACTGTGACGATGGCCAGATGTTGATTTTTAAACCCAGAAGAAAAAAATGTCTCAAAAACGCTCAAAATGACCTACTTGACAAGACTTGTTAAAAACAAACAATGATTTTCTTTTACACCAATGTAAAAATGCTCTTTAAATAAACGACTCATTTATTATTTGAAAGTATTTTCAGTGAAAGTGTCTGACCTCAGTGTGTGTAGTGGACAGTTGTGAGTCTTGAGAGCATCAGAGATCAGCTTCACTCCTGAATCCTTCAGATCATTGTTACTCAGGTCCAGCTCTCTCAGAGGAGACTTTGAGGACTGAAGAGCTGAAGCCACAACTTCACAGGACTCAGCAGTCAGATTACACCCAGACAATCTGTCAGAAGAAGATTGATCTAGATTCTAGATCATTCACAGCCTGTACTTTCAGAGAGTGAATATTATTATTTTGTGAGGCTATAAAAACACTGAATGTACTCACAGCGCTCGTCTACAACATCTCACAGCTGGAACGAGTCTATTCTCATCCCGTACATCATATCTCTTCATGTTGAACTCATCCAGCACGTTCTCTGACATGAGCAGCACATACATCATCAGTGTACACATTGAATCTGAGAGCGTAATGACTGAATCTGAATCATCTGGATGTAAGTATTTCTGGATTCTCTCATATAATGATTGATCCTTCAGCTCCAGTAAACAGTAAAACAGGTTCACTTTAGCTTCATCTGAGATCCTGTAATGATCCTGTAATAGTTTAATGTATTGAGTTGTTTCTGTGATGCTGTCTCTGGTGTCTTCAGTGCGTGTGAGCAGACCTTTGAGAAGCTTCTGACTAGATTCCAGTGAAATGCCCATCAGAAAGCGTAAAAACAGATCCAGATGTCCTCTCTCACTCTCCATGGCTTTATCAATGGCCTTCTTCAGAATGTCATGAAGAGAAATCTTTGTGTCTTGTTCAGGTGTGATGAAAAACTCAAGGTCCTTCATGTTGACGGTCATGTAGCAGATGAAGACGTGCAGCGCGGCCAGAAACTCTTGAACGCTCAGATGAATAAAGCTGAAGACTTTTGTCTCGTGAAGAACAGATTCTTTCTTAAAGATCTCAGCGATCATTCCTGTGTACTCTGAATCTTTCCTCACATCAATATCACATTCTTCAAGGTCTTCCTCATAGAAGATGATGTTCTCTTTCTTCAGCTGCTCAAACGCCAGCTTGGCCAACTTCAGAACGGTTGTTTTATTGGATTCTAAGAGCTTTCTATGGTCTCGTATGGTTCTTTCGTCAAACTTCTGGTTCTTCATGTTCATCTGAATCAGCAGAAAGTGAATGTACATCTCAGTGAGCGTCGTGTCAATGTTTTCTTCATTGTTCTGGATGAGAATATCATAAAGTACTGAAGCTGTGATCCAGCAGAAGACGGGGATGTGACACATGATGTAGAGACTACGAGATCTCTTGATGTGTTTGATCATTTCATCAGCTTGACTCTTATCTTTAATTCTCTTTCTGAAGTATTCCTCTTTCTGCTGGTCTGTGAATCCTCTCACCTCAGTGAACAAACCTACAAACTTAGGAGGAATCTGATTGGCTGCTGCTGGTCTTGATGTGATCCAGATGAGAGATGATGGAAGCAGATCTCCTCTGATCAGATTTATAATCATGTCATCTACAGATGATCTTTCCTCAACACTCCTCAGTTTTCTGCTTTTAAAATCCAAACTCAAGCGACTCTCATCGAGTCCATCAAAGATAAACGCCACAATGCCTTCCTCTGTTAACTTTATTACAGTTGTTTTCTCCAGTTTTCTCATTTCAGGATAAAATTCCAGCAGAAACTCATGAAAACTGATGTGTTTGTCTTTCATCTGGTTCATCTCTCTGAATGGAAACAGAAACATGGCGTCTACGTCCTGATTGGCTGTTCCCTCGGTCCAATCCAGAATGAGCTTCTGCACAGAGACTGTTTTACCAATTCCAGCGACGCCTTTGGTCAGAATAATCTTCTTCTTGTCTGTCAGTGACTGAAATATCTCATTGCATTTGATGTGTTTGTCCTGTGATGTCTTGGTTATGTTTTTGAAGGCATCATCAATCTTCAGAATCTCACGTTCACTGTTGACTTCTTTCATATCTCCCTCTGTGATGAACACATCTGTGTAAATGTCCTTCAGATCGGCTTCATTTTCCTTCATACCCTCAAAAATACTTTCTGAATTCTCCTTCATGTAGATCTTATGACTTCTCAAAAACTCTTGCAGTCCTGAAGTCTCTGTTATTATAACTGATGAGAAGAAAAGAGAAATGATTCAACACAAATGTTATTCACATCAGCATGTTCATCATTATTCACTCATTTAAATTCATCTAATGGAGGATCACGGACCAAATGAAACAAACCTCACATGAACAGTTCAACACATCATGACATTGGGGAGGATTAAATAAATAGGGCATGAAATGTATTTAAGTGAAATGAAAAATGAGAGAATATGAGGCATATATATCTATATATATCTGATGTGTTTATATATCTGTCCCGTCTCGAGTCTTCAGAGTCTTGCTTTCTCAGTTAGTTTTGTGTTTATAGCTCAGATGTTTTTATATACAGTAGATCAGTGGTGGGATCAAGTCATTGGGTCTCGTTCACAGCTTTCATATGCACAAATTTGTCTGTGAAATGTGCATAAAGATCGGTTTTAAGAACAAATCATGATTCAACAAAACATTTGTACTAAAATGTATTCTAAATTTATGAAAAAATATAGAAACAACTGAAAGCACATGTACACAAAAAGCACTTCCTCTGTACGGTCTTATGAGTAATCCTTTAATGCAGGGCTAGACGTGAATGAAAGGATTATAATGCACGATGTGGAAGCCAAGAACCACCCGACATGAAGCGGAGGAATAAAGGAATATATTTGGAAGAGTGTCAGTAACAGTTATCAAAATAATAGTAGTAATTGACTACCATAGTAGAGAAAATAAATATAATGATAACATCTGTTTGCTTACTGATATTCTTCCAAATATCCTGATTTGTGTTTTCAGAATAAAGAAATGTATACAGGTTTGGTTTGGAACAATCTGAGGGTGAGTCAGTTTTGACAGAATATTCTTTTTTGGGTGAACTGTCCCTTTAAACGAGTGGGGGTTTATCTGTGGACTGCAAGACTGGGGCATAAACTTGAAGTCGTCTAAATCACACAGAACCATGAGAGATGTCACTTAAAAAAAACTCAAACTTGCATTTTAGTCGTGGACTATAGAAGTAATGGTCTTTGCTTTTCTTTGTGTTTGATCTATAGCTCTTTAGCCAGCTGGCTCTGGTTTTGTTTTAAGTTTATTTTATTTGAATGAATCTTACATTGAAATTTAAACTTAAATATTTCTTTCATACATGTATCTATTCTGAGAGTTCTGAAAATGGCTTGAGTGAAACACTACTGTTGCTGAGGGAATTCATTTCCGTTCTGTTCTGGTCCAGTTATAAGTTATTTTTTGGCTGAGATTTGGGTCAGTTGTGGCTTATGTGTGTCTTTAATCCAGATCTGAGTCATCTGAGGGTTGTCATTCTTTACTGTATGTGATCTGAGGGAAACTGGTTGTGTGGACTGAAGATGGGACAGAAAAATAATGTGATGTGTGTATGTGAGATGGCACTGCTCCATCAGTCTCGTTCTCCAGCATGAAGAGATCAGTTTACACATTATTCAGACTGATACAGTACAGTCTCTACATCACCATTCAATAAGGGCTCATATTTCTGTTTTAAGAAGTTCTTCAGTCTGTTTCTGAACTCACTTAATACTCTTTTACTGTCAAATGAAGCAGAGAGTATAACAGACTTGTGCACTTTAACATCAGATGAAACTCTTTGTTTACCTTCTTTGAGTTTGTTCTCTAGTTCTTCAGCCAGCTGGTTCTGGTTCATCTTCCTCAGGATGTCCAGTGTGATCTTCACAGCTCCTTCTTGTTTCTCACGCTCCACCATCTTATCTACTGTATCTAAGACATCTGCATTCTCCAGTCCAGACGCTGGAAACTTATGGTCATTCCTCAGGTGCCACTGAAACCTTTTCAGCTGTGCTTTATCCAAATCATCCAGTGAGTCTACGAGGAGCTTTTTAACAGATTCCATCATCCAGCACTGACTCACTTCTGCAGGACTAGAAGAAAAACATCTCAGACAGTTTCTGGAGGAATGACAATGTTTTCATTCTGAAATGATGCTGAGATGAGATCAGTCATGAGTCTGATACTGAGAGACAGGGTGTGATTTGTGTGATTATTACTTTAAACAAGGGCTATCTAATATGGTAAGCATCCATGTTGACTGTTACTTTCTAAATGCATTATATGTAGAGATGAAGCAATAAGAGTCATTTTAACATCTGCTGTGTAAAAAACAAACCAAGAATGTTGTAACAGGCTCAGTCCCGTTGCCATGTTCTTTCTTATTGAGTACTACTACTACCCATCACCAGAGGTGCTAGGTTGCTCTAGGGGATGATATATAGACAATTGGGTAGTAAAGTAAGGGAGATTTGTTGGGCAAAGGAAGCATGGCTTTCCTTGTTGGTTACCACAAACTGCTATGAGTCCTAATTGGGAAACTTTGGTTTTAAGCTCAGTCAAAGTTAGGAATATTTTTATTTTCCATGTAGATTACATCAGTAATTTATTATTAAAATTTTTAGTCAAATAACATCAAGACCAGACCCCTCGACGCCCGTGAAACTTTCTCTTATTCTCTTAACTTACTTATTATTGTTATTATTATAACTAGGGTAAAGTATTGCTGACAAGAACGAATTTCATTAGCACCTTTATTTTCATCACAGTCCAAAATAAATACAATTTTGTCTTGAGAAATTCACACATTTTTTTTTAGTTTATTGGTTGATTTTATTCTTTCTTTGTAGGATATTTATTTGAAAAACTAAGGATAAATTATGTTTGTTGCCGTTTTTATCACAGCCAGCAACTGCCAACATAAAAATACATTTACTGTGTAATGTTTGTATAAAATATAGAGGTCGACTGACCGTTATGCGTTTTTCAGGGCCGTTATCGATAATTACAGGTCAAGTAGTTAAAGGTCAACCTTTCCAGGGCTCCAGACTGCGACTAAATGGTCGCATTTTGCAAGTACTCGCGCATGTGTGACCTGCAAAATTGGAATTTCTTTGATTTTTTATTTCATGCACACCAGTGCAGGCTGTGTGTGATATTCAACTGCGCGTTCGTGCGTGGGTCACTCACATGTCACTGATGTTTCCCGCGGGCACGCGCAATCCAGATCCTCATTGACAAGTTTACACACACACACGCACACAACGTGAGCGCATTGCTACGAGTTGCTGTTTGCTTTTACTGATTTCTTGAGCCCGCGGACGAACAATTTGATATAGGAGACGTTTAAAATGAAACTTACCCCAGAGGAGTTCAACTCAACTCAACTTTATTTATATAGCGCTTTTTACAATTTTCATTGTTACAAAGCAGCTGTACATGAGACGCATTGAATACAAGAAAAACAAGTCATATACCTGTAAAAACAAGAAAAAGGTGAAAACAACAAAAGACAGACATACAAATGCTCCACACACACAATATGCATACACACTACACACATTGACGCACACACGCAAACACACTCGCACACACGCACAGTGAAAGCACACATTTGAGATAAAGGAGAGAGAACCACAGGTCAAATATTAAACGGACTATAAATTCTTATATGCAATATTAATTATGTCTAACTTCTAAATTCTAAAGCAGCCCCCCCGGCCAGGCAAATAGTGCAGAACAATATGCAAACGGTGGCGAGGAACCCAAAACTCCAATGGAGAAAAAAAACCTCAGGAGAACCCAGGCCCAACCAGGGGATTCCAGTTCCCCTCTGGCAAAAGCTGCTGCCTCTGCACAAGCTCAACAGTGCTTGCACAACAAGGCTACATAAAAAATAAATAAACTTACTAATAAGGTAAATTATAGATTTAAGATTATCATTAACAATCTAATAGCATTTGAAGTGTTGTAGAAAAATCGTGTCAAGTAGCCGCATCCTTTATCCAGCTCTATCATCTCAGCTCGGGTCAGGTCCTGCGGTAACCTTGGAACAAAGAGACAAGACTGGCTGAGAGTAGAGTACTGTTCTGCACTCTTTGATGCAACAGGTACATCATTTGTTGTTGGATGTGTTCCTGGTTCCGGTTGATCTAAATAATGCAGCCTAAATCCTCTGAGGATTAGTATTATGGAAGTGTAGTGTATGCAAGATTAAAAAAAATGCGTCTTTAGTCTAGATTTAAACTGACAGAGTGTGTCTGCCTCCCGGACAGTGCAGGGAAGAATATTCCAAAGTTTAGGCGCTAGATAAGAAAAGGATCTACCACCTGCACTTGATTTTGGAATTCTAGGTATTACCAACTGACAGGACGCCTGAGAGCGTAATGCACGTGGAGGATTGTAATACAATAGAAGTTCATTCAAATACTGCGGCGCTAGACCATGTAGGGCTTTATAGGTAATAAGCAAGATCTTAAAGTTAATGCGATGCTTTATAAGTAACCAGTGTAAGGTTGACACAACCGGGGTTATATGCTCATACTTTTTTGTACGTGTAAGAACTCGAGCTGCCGCGTTTTGAACCAGTTGCAGTTTTTGTAATAGGCCTGCAGGGCAACCACCTAAAAGAGCATTACAGTGATCTAGTCTTGATGTCATGAATGCATGAATAATTTCTCTGCATCTGACAGTGACAGCATATGACGTAGTTTAGATATATTCTTAAAATGGAAAAATGCAATTTTACAGGTGTTGGCGACATGGCTCTCAAATGACAGATTACTATCGAATACAACGCCAAGTTTCTTAGCTGACTACGAGGATTTTATGGAGCATCCGTCAGTAGTTAAGCAGTATTCTTGGTTGTTACGTATGGCGGTTTTTGGTCCAGTAAGTAACACTTCTGTTTTGTCCGAGTTCAGTAGTAAAAAATTGTTACTCATCCAGTTTTTTAGATCAACTATGCATTCCTTTATTCGATGGAACTGCTGGGTTTCATGAGGCTTCGAGGAAATATAAAGTTGAGTATCATCAGCATAACAGTGAAAGCTAATTCCGTGTCGCTTTATTATATCTCCTAGAGGTAGCATATATAATGCAAAGAGCAGAGGCCCTAAGACTGAGCCCTGTGGTACACCGTACTGGACTTGCGATTTGCGGGACACCTCATTGTTTATTGCTACAAATTGAAAACGGTCAGATAAATAAGACTTAAACCATTTCAATGCTATTCCATTAATGCCGACGTACTTTTCGAGTCTGTGTAGGAGTATGCCGTGGTCAATGGTGTCAAATGCAGCACTAAGGTCTAGCAGCACCAATAACGAAATACAGCCACGGTCAGACGCTAAAAGCAGATCATTTGTAACTCTGATCAAAGCAGTCTCTGTACTGTGACATGCTCGAAATCCAGACTGGAATTCTTCATTAATGTCATTCCTTTGGAGGAAGGAGCGTAACTGAGTTGAAACTACTTTTTCAAGAACTTTAGATATAAAAGGTAAATTCGATATATGTAATTCCCTAGTTCTCTTGGGTCGAGTTTGGGTTTTTTGATAAGGGGCCTTATAACAGCCACCTTAAATGCTTTAGGCACATGTCCTAATGAGTTCAGGAAACGTCCTTTATCTGTGGATTACTTGAGAAATTGCTGAATCATTTCAAATCAGTTCACAGCAAGAACGAACGAATTCAGATTTCAAATGAATTCAGATTACAGTCTCTCTTTTAGCACCAATCAATTAAACCAAATCTGCTGTCATCAATTTATTTTTTATTATCAGTTACACAGTTATTTTGGGGAAAATGTGAATAAATGCATTTCTGACTGATTTAATGTGTGCCCCTACATTTTTTGCTTGCGCTCCTAAAAAAATCAGTCGGGGGCTACAGTGATCCTAGTAAAAAAAGTTAGTCTAGAGCCCTGCTTCCTCTTTGTTTAGAACTGTCTTTCGTCGTGCCACTGTTTAGGGCTTGCGCGGATCACTTGAAATAGAGCGTTCTGCGCAAGGATGTGATCACATTATGAGCTGATGCGGGAGAAACTGCACCTGTCTTTACTTACTTTCATACATAGTACATAATCCAAGAATATTCATATTAATTGGATATTTTAAAAGAAGACACTTCAAGCTTTCATGCTTTACCTTTCTATGATGAGTATTCACAGAGTTTTAAATCTGTTTTAATGACGCGTTTCAGAAAGATGCAAGTGGAGAGAGACGGCTGAAAGCACAGCCTGTATATTTAATGCACTGACAAAAGTGGATGAAAAGATGGAAGATCCAGCAGAGGTTTCTCATGTGGAAGCAAGTGGGTCAAGTGGACACACAAGCAAGAGAACCTTCACAGAGATGTTTGATGAAGTTCTCCAGGAGCAACAAGAGTCTGCACAAGGGATAACTACTACTAATGCTCTTATTCAAATAAAAATATATCTGACAGAGCCAATTACGCCTCCGTCTGAAAGCCCATGTATTCGTACTTTTCCATTCTGTTACTGGGCAGTGAATCATGTTGGTTTGCCTGCCCTTGCTGTTTCTGCATCAGTGTTTCTCTCTGCCCCCAGTAGCAGTATTGAGAGCGAAAGACTGTCAACACTGCATCCAACATTGTAGATGAAAGACGGAACCGACTACTACCAGAAGAAATGCTAAAATTCCTCAAAAAAACCCTGCCATCGCTGATTAAGTAAACCTTAAATCAGATTATGTCAGTTGAAGTCTAATCTGTAGTTTTTGTGTAATATTTTTTTTTACAAATGTAACTTATTTTAATTTCTAATTTTGCAGCAAATAACAGTATTTTACAAGAAATGTTTACTTGAAACATTCACAACTTTATTTCTCAGTTTTCTTAATAAAGATGTTCTTCATACTCTACATTTCTCTTAGTTTTGATCTATTTCATAAATGTAAAAAGCTGGATTTGTTGTGTAACAGATTAATCTTAATGACTGTGTGAGTTACAGACATTCTAAAAGGTACAAAAGAACTGATATTGGATTCGGATCAGTCTCGGACGATACGTGAAAGGCTCAGGAATTGGATCGGAAGAGAATAAGTGGACTCAGTTCATCCATAAGACGGCCATCTTCAGCTTCATCAGTCTGTGATTCATAAGTTTGAACTATAGCAGATAAAGACGTTTCCACTCACGTACTGTTGTTATACTGATTCCATAACAGGATGATTTCAAGGACTGTAGATAAGTACCCCTGTTAACATCCGTACAGTTTCTCTTAATTTTCTGTTTGGTTGGTGTGGTTAAAAGGACAAAAACCATAATTTTACCGTCTGTTTGTTTCATGTGATTTATATCTGGTTTAAGTCATGGCTATGTAAAAAGGTTTGTGGTTTCCCACCGTAAAAGTCGGACTTATAGCAGCTTCAATCTAAGTGCGTTTGAGAATGCTATAATGTGGTTCATAAAAGACAATAGTGAGCTGTTGATCTTCTGCATGTGTTTCTGTCCGTTCATACTGACTGAACACATTCGACATGTTTGTCAGATCGTGGAGTGATTTGATGATGAAAATCAAATACTGTAGTAAAGTTGAGTTCAGTGTACACCTGTGTTCTCTGTCTGATCTGTCCCACACACCATAAACAGACTAGAGACCTAATGAAACTGTGTTCTATTGTGAGGAGACGTGATGAGTGCTGGACAGAAATGATTAAATGAATGACTGACACCCACTTTGTGTTCATTAAAGGAGAAACATTACTGTAAAAAGCCATCTGAACAGATCATCTTATTGTTTTAACTGAGTTAAAGGGATATTTCACATATTAGAGTCACATTTGTAACCATCAGTGACACTAAACAGCAAACAGCACATACATACTGGTGACCACAACTTTAGTGAATCACATTATCAAATCTGTCTGAGGTCATAGTTCAAATGTGCGGCCTGACCTGAAGACTACTTTTGTTTTTACTGCTGCAAAACATTACACGTGTAGTAAACTAATAAAGAGCAAACAAGTGTTTTTAGACTTAAACCTGTCATACTAACAACTGAAACAGTATAATCATTTTATTGAATAAACAAGTTGTTGAATTTTATTGTATATTAATTTGATTAAATAAACTATTTGTTGAATGGGTCGTGTAACTTTGTTGTGTATAAGTTTAGTCAAGTAACTCTTCTTCTTCTGGTAATCCAAAATAATACTGGTTAGACATACTTTTTAACTTGCTAGCTAATGTCATTTACTTGTTATTTCTTTCGCTTATTTTCAGAAATATACTACGTGGACAAATCTCTCTCCCCAGAATTCTAGAACTCCATTTCCCATCAGCCTTTTTTTACAGAACTGATTACCATCCCACCTGATCATCATCATCGGACTATATTACCTCAAGCGTCACATACGTTCAGTGCGAAGTCTTGTTAGTATTGCTGCATCTCTGAGCGGTTATTGGATTACTTTGGATATTCCTGCCCGTGTGTTTGACCTTGCCTGGACTTTACTCTTTTGGATTGTTTACGGCCTGCCCTGCCCTGCCCTGCCCTGACCTCTGCCTGTTTATTTACTCTGAGTTTGCCTTGCCTACATGTACCTGTTTGCTCCTGCCTAAGATTTGCCTGTTTTACTCGGAGTTGGAAGTTGTCATTAAAAACCGGCAAATGGATCCAAACCTGCCTGAATTGTCATAACTCCATTCTTTGTGTATGTGTGGCAGAAGTTAAGTGACGGTTGTTTATGGTGTTGCTTTAAGACTGTCATGATTCCGCCCCTCATTGTCATGGTTTTCTCTGTCTGGAGGCGACAGACCCACGTGTCTAGTGTGAGAAAGACATTGCATTGTTTGTTTTAGACATGCCATGTGCTTTCTCGTGTCTCGTCACTGTCCCTGTCCTCCCTTTCCTAGTTAGTTAATTAATTAGTTCATGCCTCACACCTGTTACCTCAGATTTTGACCCCTTTAAATAGTCCTCATGTTTCATTGTCCTGTGTTCGGTCATTGTATGTGTTTGCTGTGCATTCTCTGTACCCGTATACCTCACCTGTTACCGGGATTTCATGTTCATGTTCATGTTCATGTTCATGTTCATGTTCATGTTCATGTTCATGTTCATGTTCATGTTCATGTTCATGTTCATGTTCATGTTGTTATGAGTTCCGTCAGGTATAGTAAGTGTTTAGTTTAGTTTGTGTCTATTGTTCTGTTAGTCTAGTGTTTAGTTAGTTTACGTCCTGTTGCTCGTATTATCTTGTTCCTGTTTATACCCCATCGCGGGTCTTTGTTTTGTGTTTGTGATAATAAAAGTATTTTTGTTCCCCCTGTACAACCGCTGCCTGCAATTGGGTTCTACCTAGCGATTCATGACAAAAACCATCTATACAATCATCAGCAGAAACGATCTGGCATAATGTTTTATAGGTCATCAGATGGAAAAATCACTTTCTGAAAGTGATCCCAACAATATTGTTCTGTGTAGGCCTATCTTTATTGGTATAGTTGGTGCTTTCCTGTAGCTCAGTGGTACGAGCATTGCGTTAACAAAGCAAGGTTGTGGGTGCGATCCCAGGGGATTGTAAATACCTATGTAAAGGAAAATACAATGTAAGTCGCTTTGGATAAAAGCGTCTGCCAAATGCATAAATGTAAATGTACTTGTGGTATGAACTCTGCTCTTCTCCTTAATTCAAAGTGATTATTTAATATTTTTTCTCTATTATCATTATCATTTATAATATAAGCGGCCCTTACTGATGATATCTTTTCTTTCGTTAAAATATATTTTTGTATCTTTTGGGAATGTTAGTTACAGTAAGTTATTGTTTGATTAAAACAATTGACTTATTACTGCTTAATACTACTTTAAAAAAGCAATCAATCAAAAGTGTAATTTATTTATACAGCATTACAACGACAAACTTTGTAGGATTTCTGTTAAATAAAATACACAAACCTGAAGCAATAATACCCAATGAATATAAAATAGTTATTTCATTTTAATTGTCATGTGACCATTTATGAGGAATATAAAGTGTTATGGATGTGACAATCCTGAAAATGGCACTTACCTGACTATGAAAAATGCACTAAAAATAAAACAAATGCTTTACAAATTTGAAGAGAGATCTCACATGGGTGTTTGAACCACCAAATGTTAATATCTGTGCTGTTACCAAAGTAAAAACCGTTGGTGACATTTTTTTGACAATTTCACGGAATTGCCCACGGGGGTTTCCTCGGGGAGCGGACAAGACAGAGTATTTCCCCAATTGCAACAACAGAGACAGACTGAAAAACAAATACAATAAGACAGAACAAACACTTGGGCTGATCAGAGTCAATCCAAGATTCTGTTAGAAATCCAATTTCAATAAATGAATGAATGGTACAGTTTTAAGTTGGGATAACAAGCTCTCAGTCAACAGGCGATCTGTAGCTCATTACTCAGGTTGACTAAACCACAACAACATAGAACCTCCCAGATAAGAAAAACTCTTACTTACTCTGTGGATTTGCCTTTATGTCTTGTAGACAGTCACATCACCTCCAACCTCAGAAATCTTTTCCAGAATTATATCTAGTATTGCTATGTGTGTGTGTGTGTGCAAATTGCTAGCAGCGGCGTCTGAGCAGAGCTCTCTTAGCAGTCAGACCAGAACATGTGTGTGAAATAGTGAAACAGAGGAAGTTGTCTTTTGCAGAAGTAGAGTTGTTCAGTATATCAGTGAGAGCGTCTCTTAACAAGGGGTCACATTCTCACGGATGAACATTAAAGGAGCATTGTGGAGTTTTTGGGAGGATCTATTGACAGAAATGCAATATAATACACAAAAACTATTTCTAATCAACCGTTATGTTTGTAATATCTTAGAATAAGCTATTTCTATCTTCATACAGAGCGGGCCTACATACATTGAATTAGCCGCCATGTTTTGTCCAGTAGCTCTAAAAGGACAAACAGCTCTACAAAGCACGTTTCCTCCCTCTACCCTGCGGTACGTAGTCCAGTTGTCCCGGACTTCACAAATGGGGGAAACGTCTACGAACTTACTCCTAACTGCTCTCTTGCTGTCAGATCAAACACCTTTAACAGCGTTATTGTTATTTGCTGTTAGCTAGCTCTGCCCTCAAACGTGCTGTGCAATGCAAGCATTAAATGCTTAGCTTTGTCATAGCTTAGACCACGCAAATAGTGCAAATGAATCAAGTAAGCAAAGATGACACGAGTATATACAAGCAGAACACTGGTTCCAGATAAATAATGACCCCTTAAAACTGCTCCGTCACACAGCTAATATTACAATATCAACAACATCTTGAGTAGTAAATATGATACACCGAATGTCAAAAAGTGATTTATTGCCCATAATTTATGGCCCCCTGCTGTGTTTTATGATTATGACCCCCTTTGATCGTGCACCGTGTGTACATTTATGACCCTTTGTTGTTGATCATAAAAAAATGGTTGTAATGTCCAGACCTTGTTGTTTCCCAGCCCCCCTTCACAGCGGAAGAGATAAGGAATTGGTTTGAGAATGTTTGACCTCTGAACGCCTGTGAATGAGAGCAATAAAAAGTTAAAGAAACAAGACGCACTGATGTTAAATAAAATAGATAAACAGTGATTAAATGAAATGATGTAAAATAGTCAGCTTTTTTAAAAAGTACATGCCTGTGTTTGTAGGATGAGTCGTTGCAGTCAGATGTTCAAATGGAAATGAACTACTGGCTAGTCTTGTGAGTTTCTTTGTTCCCTCGTTACCTGGGCACCCCTCCCATCCACAAAGCAAGACGATGTTTTCACACCAGATCTTTTAACAAGCAAAACATGGTGTGAAAAACAGTCTGATGTGTATGAATTGTATATTAGAGAGAGAGAGTTTAAAATGTGTTATGAGTGTGATGGTTCTTCTAAGAGCATTTTTAAAAAGTCTTTATAAAAAGTTTTTTATTCTGCTGACTGTTTCATGTCCTGTCTATATGACACCCCACACCATCTTTTTTAATCATCAAACTTGGAAACCTAGGCATTAACAATTCAACCTGCAACTGGATTATGGACTTCCTGACGAACAGGCCTCAGCTTGTTAGGTTAGGCCACATCTGCTCCACCACCATCACCCTCAACACTGGTGTACCACAGGGCTGCGTACTGAGCCCCTTTCTCTACTCCCTTTTCACACTCGACTGCAGACCTGTGAATGGACCTAACTCCTTCATCAAGTTCGCAGACGATACAACAGTGATTGGTCTCATCAGCAACAACGATGAGACTGCTTACAGGGAGGAGGTACGGCACCTGGCCACATGGTGCTCAAACAACAACCTGCTCCTTAACACCTCCAAAAACAAAGGAGATCATCGTGGACTTCAGGAAGGCGAAAGGAGGCACACACGACCCCATCCACATTAATGGGATGGCTGTTGAACGTGTTTCCAGTTTTAAGTTCCTGGGGACCCATATTTCGGAGGACCTGTCCTGGACCACCAACACCTCATGCCTGGTCAAGAAGGCTCACCAGCGTCTCTTCTCTCTGAGGACACTGAAGAAGAACCAACTGTCTTCAACTATCCTGGTGAACTTCTATCGCTGCACGATAGAGAGCATCCTAACCAACTGTGTCACAGTCTGGTACGGGAACTGTTCTGTTGCTGAGCGCAAGGCACTGCAGCGGGTGGTGAAAACAGCCCAGCGCATCACAGGAACTACACTCCCTTCCATTGAGGACATCCAAAAAACGCTGTCTGCGTCGAGCTCGCAGCATTCTCAAGGACTCCTCTCACCCTGCTCACAGACTGTTTACTCTCCTGCCTTCCGGTAGGCGCTTCAGGTGCCTCCGGGCAAGAACCAGCAGACTAGGAAACAGCTTTTTCCCAGAACTGTTTCATTATTGAACTCTGCTCCCCACTGATTCCACTACCCCTCATAACTTACACTGTAATGCTGCTATTACATAGTTGACATTGCACTACAGGGCTGGCATGCATGACTGAACTGTACACACCAGTACTTCATGTTATCTGCTCTACCGGACTGTTTACACACACATAGCATCATTTGCACTCTATACTGCTCACTTGCACACCAGGAATATTACACTGAATGCTCATTTGCACTAATGGACTACTCTCATAACTGCATTACCTCATCTACTGCACTGTAACTTTCATAACGCTACTGCACAACTTCAATAAACTTCTCTACTGCACTGTAACTCATCCATTGCATTACTGCATCTATTGCATAACTAACTGCATCTACTCATCTATTGCACTATAACTTCAATAACTGCATTAACTCATCTACTGCACTGTAACCTTAATAACCGCATTAACGCATCTACTGCACTATAACTTCAATAACTGCACTAACTCATCTACTGCACTGTAACTGTATAACTGCATCTACTCATCTATTGCACTATAACTGTCATGGTTCCACCTCTCCTTGTCAGGTATTTCTTGGTCTAGAGGTGGAATCATACAGGATCCTTTGTTTCCCTAGTCTGCGTCATCGTTGCTACCCTCCTGTTTCCTAGTTTGTGTTAATTAGTTTATCCCTGGCACCTGTTCCCTCTTGATTTGCTCCCCTTTAAAACATCCTTGTGTTCTTTGTCCTGTCTGGTTCATTGTTAGCTGTTAGCTAATGCTGTATGTAAGTGTATGTCTTACCTCATCCGTGTCCCAGATAGTCCTTGTATTCCTGCCCTCGTCTTGCCTTGTTACCATACCCTGTGTTTAGTAAGTGTTAGTTTAGTGTTTATATTCAAGTGTTTGTTTTCCTAGTTTAGTTAGTCCGTGTTCTTGTTTATTGTTAAAAGTATCCTGTCTTGTTTCCCCCTCGTGGGTTTTGTTTTGCCTTTTCTGTCTCTGTTAATAAATACCCCTGTTAACCCCTTCATCCCTGCCTGTGCCTGCAATTGGGTTCTCCTGCCTTGTCTCGTACTCAGTTCATGACAATAACTTCAATAACTGCATTAACTCATGTACTGCACCGTACCTTTAATAACCGCATCAACTCATCTACTGCACTGTAACTTTAATAGCTAATCTCTGTAACTAATGCACACTCAAGTCACTTGCACTATTGTATAGTCTATATTGTTATCTGTTCATAACCACCTGTACATTAATGTTCACAGTATATAGCCTTCTGTTTATATTGTTCTAGTACATACCGACTGTCATATTTTCATAGTACATGCCCATTGTAAAGTATTTTCCTAATATTGTATTCTGTATTTATTAACACTGTACATCCTGCACTTGCTAATTGCACTTCTGGTTAGACCTAAACTACATTTCGTTACACTGTACTTGTATATGTGTAATGACAATAAAGTTGAATCTAATCTAATCTAATCTGACAAAATGTTGGTTTCTTACAGCTAGACTAACAGCGGGTGTCTGTCTCAGAAACGGCATGAAGTCTAGGAATATCTTCCTTATCAAGATGACCCACTGAAGGTTTATAATTGTGTGTTTTTATGACTTGTTAATCAAATGATTGCTTTTTCTGGCTCATGGTTCTGGTTTCTCTGAGATGTTGATCAAAGGCTTGGGCTTTTTATGGATCCTGTGGGTTATCTTCTATATTTTTAACCCTTACCAGTTTGGCAATGTGCCCCGACTCTTGACACAATTAAATGTTTTAAGGTTTCGACATTAACTGCAAAACGTGTTTGAGACATTGAGTTGTTTATCAATCTGCCATAAACTACAACTTTTTAATAAAAGGATATGCCCCCGACATGTTTTATACCTGTTCATGTAAGAAGGGGTCACAATGCGATATGTTTGTTACGCTATAAATGTGCTCTGGCCCCTATGTTTAGTCTCCAGGGTTGAATCAACCATTCATTTAACAAAACATATTTTTTCTTTTCATCATGGTTAATATTCTACTGCCCCCTTGTGGCTGCCACGCATTTAGTGCAACGCTAGTCAATTAGCATTTAGATTTAAAAACATGAACTAATCAGGGTCGATCGATAGTCTCCGATGTTTTATTGAGTGATCAAAGCTTGTTCTTTCTAATCAACATATTTACTGTCTACACCCTGTCGTTCTGGGAGCCCCCCTTATATGTATGTTATCAATAGAATAAATGTTAATGCGGCGTCTTCAGGAGACCGTTAATCAAGGCGAGGGACTGTGTAATTGGACCATTATTTAAATGTTTTAGTCTACAGACGTGCTTAATCTACAACTACCATAAAGTGGGGATTCGGGTAGAATAAAATAATTAAAAAACAACAACTATTTTTATACTCAAGTTGCAGTAGGCCCATGTACTATTAAATGTTATACCTTATTCTATATCTATCGGGATGGTGATTTAATCGTCAGCTACTACAACATGTTTACTGACTATTTAGTATTCACAGGATTTCTACCGAAAAACAAAATGTCTTTACATTGTATTTCTTTAGACCTTTATTTACTAGTGTGAATTTGTTATAGTTAAGCTTATAGTTAAAGCTAGGGGTTATTCTTCGACATTTTCTTATCCTAAAATAGATAGTTTCTTCTTTTTCATGCAAATATGTCTGTGACGTCAAGAGGCGGTAACCCACGCCTCCTTCATTCAAAGGCCCGCGAAACGCGTTTTCGGACTACATTGTAACATATGCTCAGCGAAGATCTGCGAAGAACTCTGTCGTGTTTTTTTTAAAACAATGGATTCGAATATAAGTGGTAAGTACTTTTACGCTTATTAAGTTAATTTTGTTGTAAAACATACTTATTTGTTCAACTTTAATGTTTAACAGGTTTTAAATAATCTCTCTGTACGATACAGAATTTGCTGAAACAACATCAGCCCAAATCGACCAACTTTGTGAGTATTATTTCATCTCGATTTACAAGTATTTTCTGGTTGATTGATTTATATTTGCTTTTACTTTTACTTTTTATTTTAATATAGTATATGCTGAATTGACTACTGCTGTACCTCAAAGAAGTGTGGAATACGACGATTTGCAAGGTATGCTATGCGTAATATCTATTTTTATAAAAACATATTGACTACAAAATGACTTTTAGCATATTGAATAAGCATGAAAATCTTTTATTTTCTCTTTTATTTACCGGTGGGTTCATAACGTAGCATTGGTGACTCAGCCGGGTTTTGATGCCTCCGCTATATTGCGACCTATAGTTAATAGATTGAGTCGGAAACGAAGACGTGTCGCGGTAAATTCTATACCAGCGGATCCTCCAGCACTGCCACAAATCGCTCCCCCCGAAGCTAGTCAGCCGGTTGGTAAGTGTCAATCTGTATTTATTATCTCTTTCGGGGGTTTTATAAATATTTCCATTGTGTACTAATATGATCGTTTCTTTTTTTTCTTTTTTTTTGTGTGTCTAAACAGATTTCTACACGAATAATGTTCTGAGCGATGATGCTGTAGTGAGCTGGAACAATGTTTTGGCAGAGTTCTCGGAGGCCCTCAATAAAATACCAGAAGTGGTGTTAACAAACAGCGCTGAAAGTGTAACTTCACCTGAGGAGCAAAGGGGGTCTGCTGCTGTGGACAGAGCTGTTCCGGTGACATCGTCGTTGATTTTCGAGCAACCTCTACCATCAAACCAGTATCACTTTAACCATGAGCTGTTGTTGGAGCTGAGTGAAAAATGCCGCCATCTACAAGAAAGCATGAACTTCCACAGCAAACTCACGAGGAAAATGTACGGATGCGTTGACACTCTATTAACTAATTCTGCGGAACAAGGGGCACTAAACAGAAGACTGCTGGATCGCACGGACAATCTTCAAGGGACATTAGAGACTATGGTCAAGAAACACGAAAATGAAAACAGCCAAAGACAACTCACGGTAAGATTGCTGGCTAATCTTAATCGCGCTATTTCACGGAGTGTTAATTTTTAATTAAGTTTTATTTTAAAGGCGTTCTTGAGATATATTCTTTTTGCGTGATTTAAGTTCTATTGTATGCATTTTAAGCTGTTTTCTTTTTTGCTGTGATAATTAAGGTTTAAAGGCTTTAATGAGTTACTTCTATGCTGGATTTAAGTGATATTGTGTGTATTTTAAACTGTTTTATTTTAGCTGTGATTAAGGTTTATTTTAAAAGGCATTATTGAGTTACTTTTTTTTTTGTGCTGGTTTTAAGGTCTATTTTAAAGGAATTCATGAACTACTTTTCTGCTGTTATTAAGTTTATTATTGTTTACATTTTAACATGATTCCTAGTCTTCTTTTTTGCTACAATTAAGGGTTATTTTGTTAATTTCAACTCTGTTCTTAGTCACTTCATGAATGTTTGAATGTATTGGTGTAATCAGAGGGAGATCTGTCTAAACTATAATACTAATTTTAGAAAATGTCTGGTAAAAGAGTGCGTTCAGACGAAGATTTACATAGCTGTCAACAGATGCGTTCTGTACGAGGTAGAAATGAGCATTTGTCTATAGCCGAACAGTTACAAGAAATTAAGTTTTTGGTGGTGACTATCGAAATGTTGATATGGTTTTACAAGACTTGACACTCACAGATGATGTAATAGATGAATCTTCACCCCCTAACATATGTGAAATGCTTGAAGAAATTATTCAGATGCAAAATCTGGATTTTGAAAGAGAATCGAATATGTTACAGGCCGGTTTAGACAGACTTCGGTCTACTGGTGGTAATGTAGCTGATTAAACCATTGTCCCAAGACCATATTTTAATGGTTTAGAGATTCACAGAAATATGAATTTGAGAGAAATTACATCCACAGATCTGGCCGCATACACTATATTTGTACATGATGCTTTGTCAGAAATTGTGTCGTTTTCCAGACAGTTGGGAGGTGAGGGTTCGTTTATCAACATCAGTCTCCGAGGCCCCAGTCTAAAATCGGATGTGAACGCAATATTGTCCCCCGGCAATGACTATGACGAGAGGCATGTTGTAGATCAGTTTGAAGCTGTTGTACAAAGTAATGCTCAGGTGATGGCTGATGATAGCTTGCAATTACATTTATCCATAGCTAGAGCTATGAATGGGGGTGGAAAGCGTAGGAAGATAACCAATATAGCCCATGATGAAGTGCTTAAGAGAAAAAGAATGCAATTATTCTCACCCAGCAACATGACTAACAAATTGTGTTTTGCTATTTGTTTAGCACATTTTCTCGACCCCGAGGCAGAGCACACTGTTTTAGAAAACAGGGGCGACGATATACAGACTGCTGCAGGTCTCACGTCTCAAGAATGTGTAGGGTTCAATCATGTTGCAAGGTTTAGAGAAATTTAGAGATGTACAAAACCCACGACGAGCCACATGATAAGACAGTGTTTCTATACCTGCATGACGGCCATTATCATATGATACAATGTGTGCAGGCATTTCTTGGCGCACCTTATGTGTGCAGTTACTGTTACAAAGGTTTTACAAACAGACTGAGTCATGATTGTAAATATATTTGTTCTGTATGCAATGACATTCAGTGTTACAAACAGATTAAAAGGACAATACACTGTCCAGACTGTTTGCGAATCTGTAAATCAGCGTATTGTTTTAATGCACATAAAAGGCCTTCTGATGACGGATCTGGTAGATCAGCTTGTGACACAACCAAATACTGTAGCAAATGCGGTAGGCGTTATCATGTACCCCTAAGCAACCCACAGCCGCATAAATGTCCTGCATTATGTTGTTTCTATTGTGGGGTGGATCTAGGCCATGAGGGCACGCATGAGTGTTTCATACAACCTATTCCTTTCAAAGAGATTAACGGCAAATACATATTTTATGACTTTGAAACACGCTGTGATGCTGGTAAACACATTGCAAATTATGTATGTGCCATGACGTTTAAGGGCAAAGCTTTTGAATGGGGTGGTGAGACATGTATCCAACAGTTCATCCGCCAGTTTAGACGACCAAAATATAAAAACTACACTTTTGTGGCACACAATGGAGCAGGTTTTGACAACTTCTTAATCCTAGAATATTACTGCAAGGAGGGTCTCTTGCTGAATATAATCATGCAGGGTTGTAGATTGACATTCATGTATGACGAGACCTTCAATCAGCGTTACATTGACAGCTTCTCTTTCATGCCAATGGCTCTAGCAAAGCTGCAGCCTTTAATTTGAGCACCGGTGAAAAGGGGTACTTCCCCCATTTCTTCAATAGGTTAGAGAATCAATGCTATGTAGGGCCTTACCCCTCCAAACAGTGCTACGGCTATTCGACAATGTCAGACAGTGCCAGGGTTAAGTTTGATCAGTGGTATGACACACTCGAAGGAATGGTCTTTGACTTCAAGAAGGAGATTGGCTTGTACTGCATGAATGATGTTGTTTTACTTCGTGAGGCATGCATTACGTACAGGAAGGAGTTCATTGAATGTACACAGCTAGATCCATTCAGCTTTACAACTTTAGCGTCATGCTGTATGGGTGTCTTCAAATCACACTTTCTCACCCCTAACACAATAGCCCTGACACACAATAATGCATACATACAACAGCACAAGACATTCTCGAATGTTTCGATTGAGTGGCTTGAATATGTGAAAAAGACACGTGATGTGGACATTCGCCACGCATTGACTCATGGTGAAATGAAGTTTGGAGGTTTCTATGTTGATGGCTATTACGAACAAGCTGGTGTAAGGAAAGCACTAGATTTCTGTGGCTGTTTTTATCATGGTCACGAAGAGTGTTTCAGACCTGATAATATCAATCCACAGTCCAAACTGCCTTTTGGAACACATTTGAAAATGTTTAATGACAGGCTTGAGGTTTTGAGGAAATCATTCAATCTTGATGTTGAGGTCATGTGGGAGTGTCATTGGAGGGCGCTTAAGAGAACTGATCCTGATGTAATTCACTTTATGTCAACTTACTCTGCACCTGAAAGATTGAAACCACGTGATGCATTGTTTGGAGGCCGTACAAATGCTTACAAGCTGTACCACAAAGCTGCAGAGGGAGAGAAGATTAGGTATGTTGATTTTACCAGCCTGTACCCATTTGTTCAGTCTCGAAGGCCCTACCCTATTGGCCATCCTGAAATAATCTTCAAGGATTTTCAAAATATTGAAAATTATTTCGGGTTAGTCAAAGCTAAGGTCCTTCCACCACGGGGGTTACTCCATCCCGTGCTAGCCTACCGATGTCACGGAAAACTCATGTTTCCCCTTTGTCGCACCTGTGCAGATGAGCTAAGCAAAGTAATGCCTTGCACACACACAGATGAGGAAAGATCGATTACCGGGACATGGGTTAGTCTTGAATTGTTGAAAGCTATTGAGAAAAACTATGTAGTTTTGAAAATGTTCGAGGTATGGCATTTTCCACAAAAATCTGCCAGTCTGTTTGGCGGTTATGTGAAAACATTTTTACGTTTTAAACAGCAGGCCTCAGGCTATCCCTCACATGTAACCACTGAGAAGGACAGACAGGCATACATCGATGACTATCGCCAGAAAGAGGGAATTCATCTGGATCCTCAAAAAATCTATCACAACCCCGCCCAACGTTCAATTAACAAATTATTGCTTAATTCGTTGTGGGGGAGGTTCTCCCTCAGAGAGAATATGCCTAATTGTGAACTTTTGCAATGTGCTTCGGATTTTTCTCAGTTCATCTTTGGTTGTCAGTATGAGGTGAAATATTTCATGTTTGTGTCTGATGAAGTTGCTTTGGTGCAGTACCGCCATGTAGAAGGGGCCGTTTACGAGACACGAGATGTTAATGTGTTCATAGGGGCATTTACTACAGCGCATGCTCGGCTGGAGTTGTACAACCTCATGGACAGGTTGGGTGATAGGCTACTGTATAGTGATACGGATAGTGTCATCTACGTGTCTAGAGATGGAGATTGGGAGCCGCCTCTGGGGCCTTATTTAGGTGATCTTACAAATGAACTTGATTCAGATGATTTTATTATAGAAGTAGCTTCTGGAGGCCCGAAAACCTATGGCTATAGGACTTCTAAGGGAAAGGTAACGATGAAAGCAAAGGGTATAACCCTTAATTCAGTGAATTCCAAAGTCATTACACTCGACTCCTTAATTGGTCTTGTTGACAGCTATGTGACATCATCTGACAGCACTCAACACCTCCTTGCTCACACAGACACTATTGTCAGGAATAAAAAGAACTTTACACTGAGAAACAAATCAGTTGTTAAAAGGTTCAAGGTGGTTTATAACAAACGACAGCTTCTCCCTGATTACACAACTCTTCCCTATGGGTACTAATAATGTTTTTGGGCATCGGGGCGTGCAAGAGACAGAGGGTTTTGATTTCAGATTTCAACATCCGTTCTCCTGTGTAATAAGTGGTCCTTCCAACTCTGGGAAGACGTATTTTGTCAAAATGTTGCTACAAAATGCCAAGAGTCTGATTTCTGAAAACATTGAAAATATTGTGTATATATATGATTGTTGGCAACCTTTGTATGATGATTTGTTGAAAATGTATGATATTAAATTTATTGAAGGTATACCACAGAGTCTAAATGATGATCGATTGTTTCCACCCAACAAAACAAATTTTTTAATTTTGAATGATGTTATGAAAGATGCTAGTGGTAATTCTGAAGTTGAAAGAGTGTTCACAAATTATGTTCACCACAAAAATCTGAGTGCATTGTATATTTGTTCAAAACTTATTTTGTCAGGGTAAGTCCAGTAGGACAATTAGCTTAAACACCAATTATTTGGTGTTGTTTAAGAACCCCAGAGACAATACCCAGATTAATGTGCTAGCCAGACAGATGTATCCCAGAAACACAAAGTTTTTTATGGAATGTTATCAAGATGCTACCAGCATTCCTTTCGGCTATCTAATGATAGACTTTAAAGCTAAAACACCGGAGCAGTATCGTCTCAGAACAGATCTGCTCTCACAAAATCCTGTTGTATACATTCAGAAAAGAAGACACTAACGTATCTGGATATGTCCGCAAGACTTGTAAGAAACATGGCTCTTTTTTAAAGTTGTTATTAAAAGCTACACCTAAACAGAGACGTGTTATTTTAGAGACAGCCACAGAGGAGTTCATTTTAACATTGTGCGAAGTGGCTCTTAACGTCCTTCATGGTAATGTTCCACTAACAGCGCAGCAATATCAGAAGCTGAAGAGAAGAAGAAGCGAAATCAAAATCGTTGCGGACAAAAAGGTTGGATTTAGAAGAAAAAGACGGTTAATCAATCAACAAGGAGGCTTTCTTTTACCCCTTTTAAGCGTTGCAATACCGTTCCATACCAGTTTAATTACTTCTAATTAAGTATTGATGGAGTATGCGGAAAAGATGTTTCTAGTATCCCAAAGCCAGTTGGATAAGATCAAGACTGTTACCCCACGTGAGACTATTCAACAGGTCGTGGAGAATGACCTGGACATGACTATAAGAAATATTCTACACCGCCCCGATCTGGGTCCATATGAAAAAGCTAAGATGTACACCGCTGTTTTACAGAGATTTTTAACACTCTCTAAACAAGGGGACAGGGAGTCCAGCACATTAACATTAACACTTCCACAGTCTGACCACATTGAAAAAGAAAACCCTTCTGTGACAGATAGCACGATTGGTGATGATGTTTCGAATAATGTTGTGGATGACATTTTAAAAATTTTTCCAAAGAGATCTGTAAAAAATGTTCGCTACATTTTAGATAAAATGTCCAAAGCTAAAGAGACCACATCCTGGGCTGATTCAGGTGAGTTTGTATTTAAAGGCATAACAATCCCTTGCTCGCACATGTACGATTTACTTAAAGGCGTGACAGCTCCGCAGAAGATTGCTGATGAACGGAGACCACCTGGGTGGAACGAGTTTCTGGAAGCTGTAGCTATTTTAAATATACCATACTCTATGGTGCCAAACCACTATGTCAGACATGCAGTCAACTCGTTTAAACACAGATTGATGCCTACAGTAACCATCTCACCTGAGAGGGTTAGAAAAAGAATGCGTACGAATACTCAGTCAACACAATCAAATTATTCAGAAGGCATCGTATCTCAATCACCCCCTCTTACCCCGGGTCGGTGGATGAGTTTTTAATCTCTGTGATTTGTATGATTTTTGATGATTTGTTAATATATGTATTGTTGAATGTTTATGTATGAAAATAAAAACTCAAAAGATTGATTTTTATATTCCTAAGTATTTATTGAAAAATATCAGAAATAAACATTTCACCTGTTTGCACACATTGAATACATTTAAAAACATTGTCGTTACATCGAGATTGTTTTAGTTTTTTCACAAATGCTGACACCTTTTTATCATTTTTAATAAAATCACCACTATACAATCTCAAAACATAATCATAATCAAACCCCTTAGCCATGTGGTAGAGAAAATACACACAATGTTGACCACACGTATCTGATGTGAAATCTTGAACTTGCACAGTCGAATGTTGAATCTCCTTAGAATTGCGTTTTAAAAAGTTTTTGATAATTGGTGGAAAGCCGTGGTAATCTGGTTTATTACCAAAACTGTCAAAAAAGCACCCTACACCATCTTCATTTATGTAGCTGGCTAGCCAGTGTTGACCCGGCAGACTAGAAGGATGAGTGTTCAATATAACCATCAAAGGCATCTTTTTTAAAGGTTCTTGGGGGAGATAGTCACAGGGTAGTACACCAAGAAAATGAATATTGCATGAAACCTTGTCCATGATGCCTGTAAGCTGTATAGTATTCATTTGCGTGTTAATAGTAATCAACCAGGATCTGACGACGATTTGACACTTCAATGAAGCTGTCAAAATTCGCATAAATTAACAAATTTATCGTCCGGGGTAATGGCTGCCTAAAACGCGCCTCCGGTCTAATATTGCCACTCTTGATAAGTGATATATGTTGGGAGCATTCAGCGTCCGGCGTGAGATTGAAAGGGTAGATAGTGTAGCCGTGGAGATATTCTTCTCTATCAATAGATAGAGCCTGATTTTTAAGATGCCTTCCAGAAGCCAAGGCTAACTGATAAAACTCCCGCACTGCAGAACCGCTTTCATAATCAGGTTGTAGCGGTTTTGTAGGGTATTGTTGGCCATCCACATAGACGGCTAAGAATTCTAAACCATAATTTTTAAAAGCAAAGGGGTTTTTATCATATGTTCCTACAAATGCATCATTATCGACCATCGCTAAAACGATAGATTTTGGTAGAGTTCCTAAGAATAGGTTTTCTTGAGTGCAGACCCTCGACCCCATAGGTATAGAATAATTTTTTAGGCATACTCTGTCTATGGGGTATTTGGCTGTGGTTGAGAGCAGAGCTTGTGCATGCCCCAACCTTACAGCCGGTGATACTGACACCTTTTTCACGAATAGCGATGCTGACAGGATGTTTAGCTTATAGGACACAGCGTCGCTCCTCATCAAGCAAAATTCATCTTTACCCCTTGTCATCCGAACTTTAATGTCCACTCCATTAAGCATCAGTTTTTTTTTAAAGAAAATATCACTGTGAAGGGGGCTGAGGAGCTCAACCACATTTCCGGCGTTGGTAAAAGCCGCTCTTTTTGTCAGACCATGATTTCCTCCTGCAGGGTCCGAAGCATCCATATGCCCTGCTGTGTCTTTGTAAAAGAGGCCCGCAGAGAAAAGTGTTTCCAGGGCATCTTTACCATAATTGATAAGACATTCTATTATGCATCGATAAGGATATGTGTTAGAGCTCTGCGATATGAGCCGATCGCCAAGTGACACATCGACTTGTGAAAATATTGTAGCTCCGGGGTAATTAATGAGTCCGACAGGGGCTCCGTCTGCAATATCTGTACCGTCGGCATTAGTGATTTTAAGGCGTAAAAACAACAATGTGTTGTTTAGATCCACATAGTCCTCACCAGCTCCGGCAATAAAAAATTCCAAAGGTATTGAGTCCGAAATAGCAGATAAAGGTGGTACTTCTATATATGTGTTTTTTTCAATAGCTGTTTGAGTCAGCGGCACTGTGAACAGGTCCAGTTCGGTCTTCATGCACTCTTCCGACATGCTGTGTAGTAATGCCATGATCTAAAATATTGTTTTAACAGATCTCTTTCTTCTTTTTGCAGCAGCACCCCTTGTTGTAGCCTTGCGTTTACTTTTTACAACTGATGTTTTCTTCGTTTGTCGTTTTCTTTTCTTACCCGTCTGACCACTCCTCCGGGTCCCTGGTGGTCTAGACATTCTTTTGCGAGTCATTACCATCAACAACCCCGAGCCGTCGATAACGTATTGCTTACAACATCACTTAGGATGTTTTTTGCTGCTGATTTGAGATGCGGTTTGGCTATGCTAAATCCTCGTCTTAGTAGGGGTACAGCCATTCTAAAGAGCCCACGAAAAAGTCCACCCAAACCCGCTCCATACATAACCCCACCCCCTGCATAACCAGGGAGACCATTGCCGGCCTGATTCTGGTAATAGGCCACGTAACGCATGGGGTCTGTATTATGTTTGTTGAAATAGGCCATTTTCAAAAAGTGCTTCTTAAAAAACGCTCTGTTTCAGGGGTCTAAAGTGTAATTTAGCACAGACCTTTCCGTAACTGAAACGCACGTCTTGATTTTGATCGTCTTTCACTTCTATGCTTATCTCGGTGATGGCAGATTTATTAACCGATACGTAATGCGGACGGTCGTATCTAACACAGCACACCTTGTTACTTTCGCCTTCTACGTGTACACACCTTAGTAGAGGGACATGATAATCACCAACTGATTGATATTCTATTATATCGGTGTATATATACATTGTATAGAACCCTCCATTTATGTCAGCTTGATGGGGTGCATACGTCACAGGCTGTTCGGCGGTTTCTATAGCGACCCCGTGGTTTAATCCTAAAATAACAGATAGCTTTCCGTAAAATGTCAATGAAGTCTTCGGGGGACCTTTCAGAAACACCTTGTTTTTAACATGGTCGAATCCAAAACTCACACCCGATGGTAGGTTTGCATTGATCTCCCTGATCAAGAAAACAATGTCATCATAATATCCTTACTTTATTCTGCAAAGTGTGTTTGACATCTTTGGATCTCTGTTAATGAAAATCTCGATCTCTTTGTCTTTAGGAGGGTTATCAGCTGTGTTGTTATCACTATATATCGTTCTGGTTCCACCATGGTCAAGAATAAAAGCAGCATCCTCCTCATTAAATGTGTACCATGACGTCGGATATTCAAATTCAATCAAACCTACTAAAATTAGATATTTTATTCTCCGGATAAACAAATGAAGATGCATTGCAGGGGAGTGTAACATAAAATCCAACCTCACCCATGGCAGGTTTTACACAAATGTATACATTGTAGATAGTTAATTTTGTTTTATGGCATCTGTACATCCCCCAATTCTTTTTGATCAATCCATGATGCAAATTTCACAGGCCATCCGAGCCATTTTACCAGCAATAATGTTTTGTTACCTTTCTTCTTGTATAAAATTTTATCAACTTTAAATGTCATGTTTTTACCTACAATAATTTTTTGTATTTCTTTTTCATAAAAAACCCCCTCGATAACATCTCCGTCGTAATCGCTCAATCTGTAGACAGGAGGGTCACGCGGTATACATGTGGTTATGGTGAAAAACTCTTGCGTGTAGTTTTCCTCATAACCTTTGGCAAATGGCCCTCTAACTTTAAAAATTCGAACTACATCCCCAACTTTGTATTTAAATGCGGATTTGACACGGCGAGATCTGCTATCACCATATAGATTATGTAGCACCAAGGATTCATTTTCTTTGTTTGCATCAATCGGCATCATCTTGATGCTCCTATGATAGCATGCGTTGTACCCCTGTGTTATGTCTTGAAGTATGTCAATGTAGCGTTTTGAGTTTGTTGCTGTTAAATACCTCCACATTCTACCTTTTAAGGTTCTGTTAAACCGTTCAACAACACATGACTTTAATTCAGAGGCTGTTGCGAAATGTGTAATGTTGTAATTTTTTACAAGGTTTTGAAAGTGTTTGTTAAAGAATTCTTTCCCTTGATCCGTCTGTAGCTTAACCGGAATTCTTCCTTCTTCCAGTATGGATTTAAATGCTTTAGCAACTTCTACACCAGTTTTGTTTTTCAACACTCGTGTCCCAAGCGTATTTACTAAAAAGATCTATGCATGTCAAGAGAAAATGGTTGTTGTCATTTTCTTTGGCATATGCCGACATGTCCACTAGATCGGCCTGGAACTGCATGTCAACAGCATAGACAAAAACCTGATTCCTTTTGTATTTTAGAGGAGCAGTTTTGTGTAGTGTGTAAGTATCCTGCCTGGAGAGCCATTCTGATACCTCTTTATCAGTTAAACGAACACCGGTTTCTTCTAAAACAGTGTCTTTTAAACGTTTTTTACCTCCTAAAGAACCGGGGTTTGAAGGTGTGTAATAAATGTTTTTCATCTGTTCTTCAGACATATTGCAGCATCCGTATCCACAAAAGAATAACACAGATAGTATTTGTGATGAGTTTTTATTTCACAACAGTTTAAGAAAATAAATCATACGTCATCTAGGCTGTGTAGGAACTTTATACATACCACAATGTTTTTCTCAAGAATGTAATCAACCAGTGATTCAATAATCTCACAAACATCAGTCTGATCATTTCTTGATTTTGTAATTACACATAAATCAGTTACATAGGTACACATACATAATAAGTCAATAATTCTAATAGAATTACCAAATTCAGTCATCAGATCAAAGATTTTTCTGATAGTTACAGCAATTGTTTCACCCGCATTAATACACATATACATCAAATCAGTCCACTCATTCGACACATTTCTCACAACAGACATTAGTTTCTTGAGGTTTGTAAAACGTTTAACATCAACATCACATCTGTTTACAACAATTACAGATAAATCAACACCTTCATCAACAATCTTGCACAATAAGTTGGTCATCTCACATCTTAAACCTCGTTTAAGAAGACATTTAGCCAACCCCGTTGCATAGCATGAATTGCCCATAACGATGCTAGTCTCTGTCAATTTGAATAAAACCTTTCCAACTGTCTACAGAGTCATAGACGATCTTTTCACTGTTGGTATCCACAAGTTTTTCTCTGACTTGGTGAAGCTTTTCCAAAATGTAGGCCTCGTCACGCAGTTCGTGCAAAATTGTGTCAACTGACCCCTGAATCCTCAGGGGATGGATCCTTAAACCACAATGAGACAGTGCTTGAGCTATGATGTGTTTAAGCATCCCACGTGACAGTTAGTGTCAAAAAAATAGGCATCAGGTTCAAACAGACAGCTGTGTCTAATTTGGCTAGGATGGTCGACTTCGCAATCGATACGGAGTTCTTTAAATTTTTTGTTGATGAGATGTTCCAGAAGGACCACGACAGTTGCTTTTATAATCTTGAATCCATCAGCACGATTACATCCATCTGTGTTGTCGATCCCCCCAAAGGCTGCAGCTCCTGCTAACGCACCAGCATTGCCGTACGGGGTCGTGATGAAAGTCAGGTTGTGATATCCCAGATCTGTACAAAATTTATCCAGCCAACTGTTGTCACAAGCTGGCGAATCGTTGTCCATTGGTGTTGCATTGTCGTCAGCCATTGCTGGAACCATCCAGGGGTTGATGGCAGGAGTTTCTTGAGCCATGTTAACCGATTGTAGCGAGTGATAGAAACTGGAACCATTTTAATGGCTATAGTAGGTGGGAGGGGTTAAGAGGCGGTCCTTGGAGTTAGTGAAACACCTCTCTGGGTGGAACAACTTCACTTTAACGGAAGTGTATCGTTCATAGAGATCACACCATTTAAACATTTTATCAATGCATGAAAAAATAGTCAAGCATACGAACATCTTTCCACTGAAACAAAAATATCAAGTCATATTGCCTGTGATGCTCAACCTCTGGAATCGGCCATGCATATTCACAGAGTTTTGTCTTGTTGCTGCATCGAAAAATATAAACGCAGTCATCCGGAAACTCTTTACTATGGTCACCGACCACTCGATACCTTGTTTCTGGAATAACACCATCCCACTCTGCGGTGTACAAAGGGTCGTCGCCACAGTCGTTCAAATCTCTCCAGACATAATTGTAAAATATCCAGTATAACCAGTCTTTGGCAGGAAAAATCAGACAGGGGTCCTGTGATGTGAAATAATCTCCAAGATCTCCTGTATAGAGCTTGACGCTACGCGATGTGTTGTCAAATAGATACCTCCCCACACTATCGCCAGATAAAGAGAAATTGCGTTTCAAAAATCATAGTCTTCATGGAGAAACTTTGTCATACTAACTCTGTTTTTTCTTAGGTGCAAAAGTCAACTTTTCATCCATTTCCACAGATCCTCTTGTTGGTGAAATACACATGACCTTTCGGACGGTTTTAGGAGCCTTTGGAGCAGCCATTGTTCCAGTAGAGTAGCTTTTCTAAAGATTGTTTAAATAGTCAAGCATGATCAGGTGGTATGTGCAACAACTAGACCTGGAAAATATCAACATCAGGTTTCTATTTTCTTTAACTCATCTTTTATTACTTTCATTCACAGGAGGTCAAAGACCAAGCATTCTCAACTAATTCCTTATCTCTTCCGCTGTGAAGGGGGGTGTGAGGCAGCGAGGTCTGGACATTGCAAACATTTTTCTGATCAACAACAAAGGGTCATAAATGTACACACGGTTCACGTTCAAAGGGGTCATAATCATAAAACACAGCAGGGGGCCATAAATTAGGGGCAATAAATCACGTTTTGACACACGGTGTATCATATTTTCTTCTGACATCAGATTCAATATCATATGTCTCTACCTCAACATCATCTGTAAAATCTGACTCTTGTGAAGCTACTGTTGCAGTTACTCTTCCAGGTTTAACATCCTTTACTGAAAAAGAATGATGTTTTCTGTTCTGTTTCTGAGATTTAAACGTACCACAGATACTAGTTTTAAAGTTACAACCTAAAAACATACAAGTTATCAATTCATTTTTCTTAAGATGTCCATTAATATGAGCCCAGTAATCTTTCTCCAAGTTAAGTTCTTCACAATTACATACATGGCAACTGAATATAATATTTTTTAAACTGTTTCTGCCTAGTTTCAATCACATGAAATCTGTTTAAATGAATTCTAAGCGTATTCCACGTTCTAAATGTGCAGGTGCAGTTTGAATATACACATGGAAAATGACTAGTATGTCCAAAATGTCTGTAAGTGTTTTAACCTATAATGCTGCAGAAGTTTTAACCTACTTTGTACAACAACTGAACAGGCTTTTGCACTTCCACATGTACAGCAAATGTCACTGAAAAAAGAGAAAGAGGAGAAATTAGTCATAATAGACAAAATTATTCATTGTTGTTATTATGAGTAATTAATTACAGTACAAATTCCAAATTTTACTATAATATATTATAAAATAAAATCAGTTTTCCCAAAATGTACATCTTAAAAGAGGTTCATCCTATAATTATCATTTTCTTTTAAAAACACTAGCATACCATAAAATAACATTTATTGTGACAGCACTTTATATTAATTATGCTATCCGTCTCAAAGTAAAAACCATGTAACCTGCCTTGCAAAATTTCATTAACAGTAACTTAGATGTGAAATCTTAATCTTATAGTCTTAAACCTGGCTGTGAGAGAGCTTTTATGAGGTAACGTTATAGGGCGAGTGCTCGTTTAGTTGAACTAAAAAGTATGTAAGTACAGTATGTTTAACTATTTATTTGTCAGTGAATCAGTCAACTTCACACAGTTCTCTAGACAGACATTGACGACGCTTTTGCCCATTACTGTGATATGATAATGACGCCGACATATTGTGGAAGACATTCCTAAAAACACACAGCAGTGATTTTGGAAGCTTAGATTCCTTTTTTGTTAATACTTTACATTAGGTTGTCTAATTCACTTGCTGTACATTATGTACATGATATAAGAACGTATACAATACACATTCTTTCCTATCAAACGTTAACACTTTTATTCAAGGTATTGACTAACCCTAGCCTAATATTATTCGCCTGACGAATGATTAACATTTGTGACTGATTTAATCACGTCGTATACGTGTGATAAACTACGAGTAATATTTACTTACCTCAAAAAAAGAATTCGACGAAATAGGACGTCTACACCAGGGGTCTCAAACTCACGACCCGGGGGCCAATTGAGGCCCGCGGGATGATATTTTGTGGCCCCCTACTTGACATCAAAGTTTAGTGTTAGTGCGGCCCGCACCTTGTTCTCAAACGCGTCACAACTTTTCTATTGTGAACAACTTATCCAGTTTTCTCAATCTTTATTATTAACAGTTCCTCAACATGAATGTTTCTACTTATGACATATTGAGAAAGCAAGATAGAATAAGAGTAAATAAATAAATATTGTGTATGTTGTAAAATCAAATGTGTGTATGGTTAGCCTTTCTCACGATCTGTTAAAGTAACATGTTGCCAGATCTTCATAGATAAAAAAACAACCAACAAAGACTAACGAAAATAAAGAAAAAAAATCCAAATAGGTTATATTTTATATGATCACAAACTCAAATATCTGTAACTGAGCAATTTTTATACAAATAAAGTGGTGACATTTATGAGCTAAAGACCAAATATCAAGCATAAAAAGCACTTAAAAATAAATGAACATGGCAACATTTCAAAGGACGCTCTGTGATACAGCCTTCTGAGCATAAACAAAACAAAGCACGCCTGTCAGCGGTAATTTACTTTAAGAATATAAGCCTGCTATTTTTCGGCTAAAGACTTTAATTTATTTACTACTGCAAAGCGCTAGAAAAGTGTTACCAGTGTGTCAATCATCACTTAATGCAAGAGTGACTATACCATTTGTTTTGCCGTATACCTTGGAGTTAAGTCAAGTTTAGTCTTGTGACCAAGTCATCTTTGTATTTGTAGTCTAGTCAGTGTTTTGTTCTCGGTCAAGTTTGGTTTTATTGTATTGTGGTTTTGCCCCCTCATGGGTTTTGTTTTGTGTTTGTTATTGTACTGTATATTAAAGTCTTATTTGCTTACCATTTCACTGTCTGCGTTTGGGTTCTGTCCAGTACCTTGACAAATACGCCATTAAGTAAGACAACAAGGAAACATACATGTTATATGTGACCAGGGATTTAGATGTACCACTCGGAACACATTTAACAGGTTCAATTTGCTTTTGTGGTTTATTCAATTATTACGTTGTATAAGAAAGTATAGTTCAGAAACGTGTATTTAGAACACACAGCTCTGGACAAAAAGTGTGGTTTTACCAATCAAATAAAAACACAACCTGTCCTATACAATTTTCAAAAACACAAAAATATGACAGGCCCGGCTGTACAATAGTACATTTTTTAAATGTCAAAAAGAAAACATCAAAAATACGGCAGCGGGGACACTGTACAAAGAAAGCAACAACGTAAGTTCATTTTTATATACCCATGTACAACTTAGACACATTGTGATGAAAACAAAGCAAAAACACTCACATAATGATGACCTCCTCAATCAATCACCAAATAAGGCCAGTGACAAGCTTTCAAAGACCTCAGTTGCACTGTTCATAGTCAGCCTACATATATCCTTGTATATTCTGTCTTTTAAACAAACAAATGACAAATATATTAAATAAAATAATCGTAAGCTGAAATGTATAATGTTGTGAAACACAAACGGAACAGGTTTACAGCACATGGTATGACGTCATATATGCACGGACATTATACCACGACATAACCTAACATATATTATATGTTTTAGCAAATGAACTGCACAGTACACAGATGTTTTATGTTAAGGCTATTGCAAAATAAACACTTTATTTACCGCAGGATGCTCTAAAAATACTTGCAAATTCCCATACGAGTGCGCATCCCTCTCGCACTGCACTCTGCACGTCTCACCCGCACGTGTGACGCATGCGCATTTCACCACACGCGCCTACACACTGCCCCCTGTCGCCAACTCTTGTAAATGACAGGTCATGCAAGAAGGCTATTTACCACCCGGTTACATTCTCCCCTGCAATAAGTCAGCGTCCTCGATGACTCATTCAATCATGGATTGCAGCACTCATGGCGCCCTGTAACGCCTTTTCAAACAATGCGGTACCAATACTGGCGAGCATCTGGGACACCATGTCTGTGCTGACACTTACCGCATGGCAAGCAGACCGGGGTGCGTGAAGAGGATTTGTGTGAGCACCAGCAGTTGTTCTCTTACTTCTGTGCAACGCTGGAACCGGTACTTTCCTACTAGCTGGGTTACACATTTCAGAAACTTCCAACTCCTGCGACTGACTCAGCTCAACAGCTACATCTGCAGGCCAACCCATATCATCAGATGTCACCGTGTCTATGAGCATCCTCGGAAAAAAGTTTTTCTTCTGAACCCTCACTATCAAGCTCCAAAATACCCGTTGCCTCTGAAGCAACTGAAGTGTCCATGACCACCTTATCATAGGGTTGCACGGCCTCCTCTACCACAACAAAGTCAGTCTCAAAAATCTCACAACCCTCCCTGCTTACAAGCTGTGTATCAGGTTGAGACTTCCCCCTACCCCTAGGCCTAGGAGTGAGCACGTTTTGAGGGACCTCCCTCTAATGGTTCAACCGTGTAGGTGGTGCCTAATATCTCTACTACCCTGTACACGACGGGGCTCCAGGCATCTTGAATCTTGTTCCTGCCTGGAAGCCGCTGACGTAAGTAGACAAGCTCTCCGATGCTCACTTGAGGGCAGTAAGCCTTCTCATTCAGACGAGTCACTCTCCCTAGAGCTTTTTCCTCCGAATACTCCCTAGCCTTCTCATGAGCATACCTCAACCTCTCCTGATGGACAGACAACCAGTCATGCCTCCTCTCAGTAACTCCCTCACAACCCAACAATGGGTCAATAGGCAAATGAGGGTGAACCCCAAATAAGAGGTAATACGGGGAAAACCCGGTAGTAGCATGCGGTGTGACATTGTAGGCATGGAGCAACTCCGGCAAGTACTCTGGCCAACGCCTCTTCTTTTCTGGTGGTAAAATGCGTAACAGGTTGTGGAGTGTCCGGGTTGTACCGTTCGCATTACCTTGTGGCCTATAAGGGGTGGTACGGGTTTTCTTAACCCCGTAGAGTCGACACAGCTCCGCAATCACCTCACTTTCAAAATGTCTTCCTTGGTTGGAGTGCAACCTCTCCGGAACTCCGTACTTCATAAACCACTCTTTTAGCAAGATCTTAGCTGTGGTATCGGCCTTTTGGTCTTTCGTAGGAAAAGCCTGCGTAAACTTCGTAAAAACATCAGTAACAACCAAAACATGTTCACGCCCATCAGAAGCAGGCTCTAAGACTGTAAAGTCCACGGCAATCACTTCCAGAGGTCGGGACGCCAAAAATGCCTTCACCGGGGCACGAACTTTGGGCTGAGGCATCTTGGTTAAGATACAACCCTGACACTTCTTTACCCATGCCTCTACATCTTCGTACATGCCCGACCAGAAACACCTTTGTTTCAACAACCCTATGGTCCGTTCGATGCCCTGGTACCCCAGGACATCATGTACACTACGCAGTGCTTGTTCTCTTAAGCATTTGGGTAGCAACAGTTGCCAGCAGCTCCCCTCAGAGGAATCAGCCACCACCCTATACAACAGCCCATTCCTTTCTTTAATCACGCTCCACTGCTTCAACAGACACTTAACAGCCCTGGAGAGAGATTTCCTTTCTAAGGGAGCAGGTCTCTTCTTTCTGTCCCAGAACCTTCTAAAATCTTGCAGTACAGGGTCATTTCTCTGAAACTCAACCAGCTGCTCCCGAGTGTAACTGGGAAACGTAGGGGTATTACCCTGAGAGATCGTAACTGCCTCTTCACTAGCCTCACAGGCACGGATCTGTCTCAATCTGCAACAGTCCAACCCCTTCGAGACAAGACTCTGGTCTAATGCAGTAACGTCACGCATCATGCTGCAAATCGCTATACACTCATCCCAATCAGCATCAGGATCGGACTCATGCTCCCCTGCAAACTCCTGCCTGGACAAAGCATCAGCTGCAACGTTACTTTTACCTGGCCTATACTTCACTTCGAAATTAAAGACCGACAGCTGAGCCATCCACCTCTGCTCGATTGCACCCAACTTGGCCGTCTGTAAGTGACATAGCGGATTATTATCCGTGATCACTTCAAACCAAAACCCAAGTAGGTAGCCATGAAACTTTTCGACCACAGCCCACTTAAGGGCCAGTAGCTCAAGCATCTTGCTACTGTAATTCCGATCATTTCGCTCTGCATTGCGCAACCTCCTACTTGCGTACGCGATCACTCTTTTCTCCTCACCCTGTTTCTGATATAGTATCGCCTCTAAGCCAGTCTGACTCGCATCAGTTTCGAGAATGAAAGGGCAAGTAATATCCGCAAAACCCAGCACAGGTGCCCTCGTTAGCCGACACTTCAAATGGTCAAATGCATGAGCACACTCTTCAGTCCACAGACAACTAAAGTGGCGACCGCTCTTGGCAACCCTACCTTCCCTCAAACCATAATTTACAAGGTCATGTAATGGCCCAGCAATTCTCGAGAAGCCCTCAACGAATTTCCGATAATAGCTGCAAAACCCCAAAAATGACCTCAGCTCCTTAAGGGTTTCTGGGGTCCTCCAATTACTGACCGCAGCGACTTTGTCCGGGTCAGGGGAAATCCCCTCTGCAGACACCTGGTGACCAAGAAAACGCACAGAGTCTTGTAAGAAACTGCACTTTCCTAACTTGACCTTTAAGCCGGTCTCCGACAACCGTTTCAGCACCATCTCTAATCTTTCCAGGTGTTCCTTAAATGTCTGCGAAAACAGCAAGATGTCATCCAAATACACGATCAATACCTGGAAAATCAGATCGCTCATAACAGCCTGCATGAGCCGCTGAAAAGTTGACGGGCCATTGCAAACCCCGAATGGCATCCTTCGATACTCAAATAAACCGAAAGGCGTTGTGAACGCTGTCTTAGCTCTGTCCCTGTCACACATGGCAATCTGATGATAGCCTGATGCCAAATCCACTGTCGAGAAGTACCTGGCACCTGTGAGCGCATCAAAACTCTTGTCAATTCTAGGAAGCGGAAATGCATCACGACTCTTCTTGGCGTTTAGCTTTCGGTAATCTACGCACAATCTCAATGAACAATCAAGTCTTGCGCACCAATACCACAGGTGAAGCATAAGCACTCACACTCTCCTGAATGACACCCTTCTTTAACAATTTAGAAATATGCTCCCTAACTTCCTGGTACTGATTTGGTGGAATACGTCGATATGGCTGATTTACCGGTATGTCATTTGTCAGGTGTATCTCATGCTGGACCTTATCGGTATACCCTAGATCATCATCATTCACGGCAAATACACTTGAATATTTGTCTAGTATGGTCTTCAACTGAATCTGCTCTTCAGGGGTGCCTCCCATGTTGGCCTGCTCTAAAACCGATTTAGTTGAAAGTTCAGGGAACCGGATTTGTACCCACTGTAATCTGCTCGGTGTCTGCAGAGATTCGTTGAAATCTTACTTGGCAAAACAAACCTGCATCACAACTGTCTACTGGAGACATCAAACCTAGACGAGCCCTAGGCTGAAGCCAAAGGTCTTCCTTCGACAGATTAAGCACTCTTACTGGACATACTGATGACTCTGCTGGGACCAGGGTAGGTACTACCACTAATCCTTCTGGTAAGGGGGCATTTGCTGGTTCTACCAACCATGTGGAACCACCCCTTTTGTCCCAATCTCTCCCGTTAACCAGGACAGTCGCTGCTGACCAAGCAGGCACATGCGCAGGAGTCTGACCTACGATTCTAGCCACCGACACTCATTCAACAAACTCAATTGACTGGGCTTGCTGGAAAGCCTCCCTCTAGTTAGAATCAAGGTTTCCCCTCAACGTGGTGTCAAACTCAGCCCACACGAGATTCCTGCACTTGCTAATGATGTTCATTCCAATCAAGACTGGCACAGGTGAGGGACTAGGGGTTTCCTTAATCAAAAACCGGCACCCGATTCATCCCCATCACTTCCACGTCTAGTTCCACGTAGCCTACATAAGGAATGTCTAACCCATTCGCCGCTGTGAGTTTCAACCAGTTTGATGTAGACAGCACATCGCTCTCGTCCACAAAGGAATGCTCTCGAAAAAAACTCTCTGCAATGGTGCTGACCTGGCTACCGGTATCTATCCAGGAGGACACAGACACACCCTTTATTTTCAAATCAACCATTGGGCACGTCCCAACAGCCCGTTCGAAAAACCTGTCCCTACTAGTTCCCCCTGGGCCAGAAACTGATCCTTGGGCGGCCCTACTCAATGCAACAGAAGGTTTGGATTGTTCTTGACTGTCTGTAGTTGTTACATCATTTTTCGTTTTCCCACCGCGTCTCACTGTGCAACGCCTAGCAATATGCCCAACCCCATTGCATCTGAAACAGATGGGTTCCCCCTCCTCGGTAAACCTGGGAGGAGACTTGGACCAGGGTACAGCCGTCTGCGGAACAGACGCTGACCGTTGCACAGTCAACTCTTTTACTGCATTAGTGAGCTGTGAAATTGTCTGCTCTTGCTCGCCTATCCTCTTTTCCTGTCGTGAGATCACCTGTAAGATATCCTTTAACACATTAGATGTCTGATCTGCAGACTCAACAGAAACACCCCCTGTTTCATGCCGCACTTCAGAATGGACTGGTCGACTAGTTACACATCTAGTCGGCCGGCTCTCTTCCATAGACCAAAGAATGGCCTCGTTACGAATCTCAAGCAATGTTGAATAGGGTTTTTCTCTGACCATTCTCTCGCCTGAACAGCGCATCTCGCACGCCTTCTACAAACTGATTGCGCAAAATCTCTTGTTCGTTAACCAAACCACCTGGGGTTTTCTTTTCAACAGAGCTCAAGAGGCGGGAGAGAAAATTCCGAAGATCTTCTCCGTCCAATTGCTTGCGGTTATAAAACATTTGCAACAATTGCGTACCGCTACGCCGTTCCCCAAACGCCTCCCGCAGGAAATTAAACAAATCACTGGCCCGCCTGGACTGGTTCCCCAGACATAAACGCACCTCTTCCAATGCAGGTCCTCTTAACAGTGAAATGATAAAGTCTAGCTGTTCCTCCTGCGTCTGTTCTCTGGCCCGTAAAACCCTTTCCACCTCGTCAATAAATTTGTCTACTGACCGCCCATCTTTAGCACTTGTCGTTCACGAGGAACATAAATGTAGTAACGAGTTGGGTTGCCCTCACTGACAGCCCTGTTGGCCAAGGTCTGATCATGCCAATCGCTTAACTCTAGAATTTGATCCCTCATTTGCTCCATCACATCATTTCCCACAGCTCCAAGAGGGACATCCCCCCCCCCTACAGGTTCTTCAACAGGATCTGACATCTTTACACAAATAGATCAAGTGACAATAACTCAATAACTCAGTTCGGGATAAATGTCCATGGGAGAAAGTCCATCTAACTCTCTCGATCCACTTCAGTACCTCAGACACGGTGTTGTAAAGCCTATAGTCCCAGGATTTGACCGTGGAATCCTTGGAGCTACACGTCCCCAGAAAAAGCGCCTCCACTAGAAACAGTCCTCTTTGTGGTCTCTTCTGTCACGTCTGACCCACTGACAACAGGATCAGTCCCACGCTGACCGCCTTGTCTGCAACTACGATTCTCTGCGTTCTGGACGTCGTCCGTCTCTGCAAAAATATTACCACTGCCGTATTTTGTTTAACCCCTAGCGCTTGTCGAAACTGAATCAGACTGAATACACATTTAACAGGTTCAATTTGCTTTTGTGGTTTATTCAATTATTACGTTGTATAAGAAAGGATAGTTCAGAAACGTGTATTTAGAACACACAGCTCTGGACAAAAAGTGTGGTTTTACCAATCAAATAAAAACACAACCTGTCCTATACAATTTTCAAAAACACAAAAATATGACAGGCCCGGCTGTACAATAGTACATTTTTTAAATGTCAAAAAGAAAACATCAAAAATACGGCAGCGGGGACACTGTACAAAGAAAGCAACAACGTAAGTACATTTTTATATACCCATGTACAACTTAGACACATTGTGATGAAAACAAAGCAAAAACACTCACATAATGATGACCTCCTCAATCAATCACCAAATAAGGCCAGTGACAAGCTTTCAAAGACCTCAGTTGCACTGTTCATAGTCAGCCTACATATATCCTTGTATATTCTGTCTTTTAAACAAACAAATGACAAATATATTAAATAAAGTAATCGTAAGCTGAAATGTATAATGTTGTGAAACAAAAACGGAACAGGTTTACAGCACATGGTATGACGCCATATATGCACGGACATTATACCACGACATAACCTAACATATATTATATGTTTTAGCAAACAAACTGCACAGTACACATTCAGAGATGTTTTATGTTAAGGCTATTGCAAAATAAACACTTTATTTACCGCAGGATGCTCTAAAAATACTTGCAAATTCCCATACGAGTGCGCATCCCTCTCGCACTGCACTCTGCACGTCTCACCCGCACGTGTGACGCATGCGCATTTCACCACACGCACCTACACACTGCCCCCAGTCGCCAACTCTTGTAAATGACAGGTCATGCAAGAAGGCTATTTACCACCCGGTTACATATACAAATGTTGTTGCAGTCTCAAAGTTTCAAAATGTACGAAAATGTTTGACTCGAGCATAAGAATAATGGCGTGTTTCTCTATATTATGCATTAACAAACACCACATGCAATAGAAAATATTGACAACACTTGATGTACAATACTTCCCAGCAAACACGTAAATGTGGGGCCCACATGGGTTTAACATGGTCTAAAGGGGTACAGAGTGGGCAAGGGCTCAAAATGGGCATCTTAACTGGGGCCCGCTTGGGTTACCCAGCTAGGACCCACACGGGTGAACCCAGGTGGGCTCCCCATGTGGGTCCCAGGTGGTTTATTATTAGGAAATTTGTGCATGGTCTCAAAATAAGCATATGGGACCCTTTTCGTTTTATCAGACATACAAGTGCAAACATAATTAATTCCATAGACGATTACAATGTGCACATATGCCATTAAAGTTATTTTTGTTGTTGTTGTGACACTTGAATTAATTTTATCAATCTTAATTTAATCATAATTTAATAATCAAAATCATATAGACATAGTATTTTTGTTGCTTTGAAGCTTGGACTAACACACTACTTGAAACAAAATTAGAGCCTGCGTTTAAAAGAATAAAATTAAAAATTGTGAGGTCAAAACTATTGCACGAACTCATGCACTAATGCCTATCCCCCTGTCAACTTTATCGTGAGATCTTAAACTGCACAACCCATCCCCCACTCGCTGCAGCGCGCCACTTTCGTCCAATTTTTCTTGGGTGATTTTGCTGTCAACTATACTCATGGTAAGAACACTTGAAAAGTTAATCTTTTTAGAAATACTTTGTTTTCACAACATAATAACCGAAGCATTAGTTTAGCTCATTGTCTCATTAGAATGTCGACAATTACAGTTAGAAATCGCGCCTTTTTTATAAAAATGTTCCCCCCTAACAAAAACGATAGTAGTTACAATATTAGAGTAATATATTTTCTTTCAGAAAATCCAAATAAGCACCACAGGCTCACAGAAGAAAAATGATTTACACACGTACGGTGTGTTCCAAATGGGACCCTTCGAGAAAGGGGACACAATACAAAATGTCACTCCAAATAAAAAGATGACGTGGTTTGAGTTGCTCCTTTAGCAAAGTAAATTTTAAACGGAGAGATTAAGAGATACACAAGCGTTTTCCCTCTAGAGTTTACACATCAAGAGCTCTACTCTTCAAAGGGTGTAAGGCATAGGGATGATCACTTCAGAATGGAAGGCAGGGGTAGTTCCAGGAAATGCCAAAGGGAATATTTTATTGCTGTTCTTCAAACCTTTTCAGGCATTTTTAGATAAAGTACACTTATAATGATGATGTTTGACCAGTGTTGCTTTTTCAAATGCATGTTATAAACGATTCAATTTCGTAGTGATTATAGATCAAGCATAACTTCCTACTGACCAAAGAGCCGTAGTTCACAGAAGAGCTGTGCATAAAACACAGAATCTAAGCCTTTGCCATTTTATAATCATCCTACACAGGTATAACTAATGTAAATTGCGACGCATCATCCACAGCCCTGTCCAAACACATTTAAGGATTTTAACAAGTCAGCAGAAATGCCAGTGAACACATCAGTGCTCCCAAAGTATCCCCTTAGATTCACCATTAATGGTTTGATCTACAGAGCAGCATACGAATGTTTCAAAATGTCTGCATGATCCTCCCCCTTTGCCCTTTAGATGAGGCTCATGTTTATAACAGTAACTTTGAGGGGTAAACTCATTTAAAGTCATTAAAAGCAGAAGAGGTGGTCCTGTCCAGAAACATTTGTCACGCTGGTTGGAAATGTTTTTACATCCTGATAGCAATCAGTAAGTGGTGCAATTATATCTGTGAAAGCTGTACAACCAAGATAACGTTTGCCCAATCACTGCATTCGGGACAAACGCAAGGATAAGTCGTGGGCAGCTATGGGAGTCTAGGGTTTCAAAGATGATGCCATGTTGACTTCTGGACAGGTATGATTAGATTTGGATCATGTTGGTCATGTAGTTTGTGGACCTTATGTATTGTTAACCAGTGTCTAATGGGAACTATGCTGCATCTAACCCCTTTTAAAAGCTGTTGTTTATGCTGTTGTAGTAAAGTTATTTATTTTGTACTGCAACGTGTTTTTACTGTAATTCTTCTCAATGGTGAATGAGACATGATCTTATTGGAAGTGATCCAAGAGCTTCTGGGCCCGGTTTTTCAAAAGTAATCCACTAGGATTTTGGATAACGGATTGGATCAAATCTTGAAAATGTGTTTTTCAAAAGAAAAAACGGATTACATAATCGGATTAGATCACGTAATCCAATCTTAGTTTTGATCCGGATCAAACCTTTAGTTTGGGTTTTTCAGAATTTTTTTGTAGGATTTGGATCACTTTGATCCAAAAAATCTGGATTAAACTGATCCCATCAGAAGGGTGGATTCAGCGTGGATTTCATGCCCAAAATGTAATTAAAACTTTAAAAATGTATCAAATAATACTATATTTGGATCATGCAGTATCTTACAAGATATCCTATTTATTCATAAGGTTTTAATTTTATTTGTTCATCCGTCAGGCTACAGTGATTAGGTAGGCTTTAACGTATTCAGCCTTTCAGTATAGGCCTACAGCAAAGTAGAAAGAGTTTGGCCTCATAAAATAATCCTCCAAACAGCTGTCAAAATTGACCAAAAACAATACATTTTATTCCGTCACTAATTGATATATATATTCATCACAATCGAAACCAAAAGCGAAACCGGACATACAGCTCCTCAGTGGTGTATTGCTCCAGTGGCTTGGTACGTTCAACATACACCCTTTGACGGTATCCTCTCCTGGCAAAGTGGTGGTGGCGGTGCACATCACCTGCCATTTCACTGTCTCTCTGTGAATCCTCTGAGAAAGGCTGATTTATATGGCTGTGTAGTTGGTCTTTTCAAACACACCTATTCCAACTGATTAGTTTTGGCTTGTGTTAAATTGAGGCAATTGGACCCAAGGCCTATAATTGATGAACAATGTTCACTATAGTAAAGCAACGGAACCATGGACTCAAGAAGCTGTAACTTCACTGCTGCTGAAACCAATGCACTACTAGAGGGTGTTCGGTGCCATTATGGAACAATAGTGGGAAGTTTTAATTCTGCTAAGGATACCAACAAAAAGAAAAATTATGTTTGGATTTTAATCACAGAAAATGTGAATGCCATAGGGTCTGGCCAGAGTAGGACCACATACCAAATCAAATGGCGGTGGAAGAATCTTAAGGCCAGGGCAACAAAGGATCATGCTGAAGCCAAAATCCCACAAACAGGCAACAAGCCATTTAAGAGGGGAGATTACACAGATGTGGTCCTCGACATCATTGGAGGTGAGAAGTCGCAAGCTCTCCATGGTATTCAAGGTGTTGTAGGGGATGGCGAGCCTTGGATTGAGGAGGAGGAGGAGAGTCTGCCAGTTCCTCCTGAGGCTGATCCAGAGAGCGTATTTATATTGAATCTCAGCTCTGTTCCTGAGGAAGAAGCTGGATCCTCATTGGTTGAGCCAGTGGTAGTTGCCACAGGATCTCAGAGGAAAGGCTTGAAGTGCCCTTCATCAAACGAAGATGATGATTACAAGGCACTTCTGCAAAAAGAGACTGAAAGGGCAGAAGCACAGCTTCGTCTGGCAGAGAAACAACTGACTCTGACCAAACTGCAGCAAACCAAGGCCAGACTTGAGATCCGCCTCCTAAAGGCTACGCTCAGACAAGCTGGTCTCTCCACATCAGATGAGGAAGTCTGAAATTATTTGACAGTATTTGACATTAAGTCTTTTTTTTTAATTCAATATATCTATACTTGATACTTGTTATAAATATCCTCAATGTACAGTGTTTGTGTTGTAGGTCTCAGATGAGCGGACTGCTGGAAGAGGATGGGGTGGGTTTTTTCTTGTTTTTAGTTTTTTTTAAATGTGTGTGTTTTCATTTCAAATAAAAATAAACTTATATTGACCCCACACTGGCTATTCTACTTGTTGCTCTTTACATATCTATAGTTCTACATTGTGATTTCCTATCCTGTTTGAGCACTGGTTATCCAGCACTGGTTATCCAGCACTGGTGATCCAGCACTGGTGATCCAGCACTGGTGATCCAGATTTGGTGATCCTGAAAAGTTCCTATCCGGATCAGATTGATCCAATCCGATGTTGCTTTAAAAAACTGGCTCCAAAAGTAAACTGGATTACGTGATCACGGATCGCAAAAAAAGGATTACTAAATCCGGATCAATTTTATCCGTATTAAACCTTTTGAAAAACCGGGCCCTGGTTTGTGTGCATCCATGTGTTTTGGAGGAGTCGTGGCTTTGGATGGTGATCTGCATGGAGACTGGATCAGGATTTCAGTGCTAACAGGCTTAAGTTAACACCCTACCAAATCATCAATTAGATTTAACATGGAGGGGCCAGTTGTTCAAAGGTAAGCTGATCGGATTTTGGTTATCGGATTGGATCAAATCTTGAAAATGCGTTGTTCAAAAGGGAAAGAAGGAATCTGAAATCAGATTAGATCAGGGAATCCAATCCTAGTTTTAATCTGGATCAAACCTTCAGTTTGTGTTGTTCAAAACTTGTCAGTGGGATTTGGATAACTTTGATCCAAAAAAACAGGATTATCCTGATCCCAACAGGGGGTAGGATTTCAAGGTGGATTTCAGGAAGAAAATGTAGTAAAACTTTAAAATTGGTCAAATAATACATTTGTATCATTTAGTGTATATAGTTTTATTTATATTTTGCACTTGACTTGTGTAACCGTTGTAGCAGTGATAAAGTAGACATAGGCTAACAATTAAGCTATTCAGTATAGTAAAGTAAAAATAAAATAAAAATTATCGTGTCCCCATATGAAATAATCCCCCAAACAGATTTCAATAAACAAAAATAATATATTCATTTTTCGGTCATTCATCACCGTATATTAATTTCAAAGAAACAATCATCAGAGATGAGCCTGTCAAAAATAATGTCTAACAATTGCATCCCTTACTATACGTCCAGTCAGTCCCTGATTCTGACAGACCACCAGAGGTTGGTCTGGTTCTTCAACAGGCTCAGGTGCATCACAAACATCATCACAGAGAGGGACATTGCGCCTGGTAGCGATGTTGTGCAGGACGATACACGCAAGTATTATGTTGCATGCTCCCTGTGGTTCCACTCGCAAGTAGTTAAGGCATGCAAAGCGTCTCTTCAGAACTCCATTTAAACGCTCAATTGCACATCTTGTTTTGCAATGAGCAGTGTTGAAGCGTGCCTGCGCAGGTGTGGTTGCTGCAAGAAAAGGAGTCATCAGCCATGGTAGGAGTGGATAGGCACTGTCTCCTAATATTATGCCATCCGGTCGGTTGGTTTGGAGCTCTCTGTATAAAGCACTCTCTCTCAGGATGCGTGCATCATGAACAGACCCAGGCCACTTCACGACACAGTTTGTGATGATGAGGTCAGCATCGCCCACAAGTTGGATGTTGATGCTGCGCCTCCCCTTTCGGTTGATGTACTCCCAATCCCTTTCATGAGGTGCTTGGATATGCACATGAGTGCAGTCAATAACCCCAATAGTATTGGGCATATTCCCCAAAAGAAAACTTGTGCTTGGTCTGGGCAATCTGGACATCCTTTGGAAGTGAAACAAACTGATTGACCAGGCTGGCCAATGCAATTGACACAGCTTTCACTACATCACTCACAGTTGATTTGTCCACTCCTATTGTCACCAACAACTTGGTAGAAAGTCCCAGATGCATAGAAGCGCAGAGCAATGAGGACCTGTTCTTCCACAGACAGACTGTGGCTCCTTCGGGTTCTCCGTTGAAGTTTTGGCCTGACAAGGTCTGCAATGTACTTAATATCAGCATTCCCAAAGCGAAAGCGAGCATACAGTTCTTCAGTGGTGTATTGCTCCAGTGGTTGTGCACGCTCAACATACACCCTTTGACGGTATCCTCTTCCACCAACACGGTGGTAGCGATGGACAATACCTGCCATGTCAGTGCCTCTCTCTAAGTCCTCTGAGAAAGGCTGAATATAAGATGGCTGTCAAATACCCACACACCAATTGGCTGACGTGCTGTGGCTTTGTTTCAATTAAATCAATCATGCCCAAGGCCTGCAAATACTATGTTCACTACAACAGAAGCGATGAAACCATGGACTCAAAAGGACCTAATTTCACTGTTGCAGAAACCCATGCACTGCTGGAGGGTGTTAAGTGCCATTATGCCTCAATAGTAGGAAGCTCTGTTGAAGGTGGAATGGTGACTAACAAAAGGAAGAAAGACATTTGGGTTGAAATCACCCAGAATGTAAATGCAATGGGGTCTGGCCAGAAGGGACCTTGGAGCAAGTGAAATTTAGATGGAAGAATCTGAGGGCCAGAGCAACGAAGGACCTTGCTGAGGCAAAAAACACCCAAACAGGCAACAAACCCTTTAAGAAAGGTGAATACACAGATGTGGTTCTGGACATTATTGGAGGTGAGAACTCTAAAGCTCTGCATGGGATTCAAGGTGTTGTAGGGGATGGTGAGCCTACAATTGTAGAGGAAAGTGAGCCAGTTCTTCCTAATGCAGAGGAAACATTCATTCTGGATCTCAGCCCTATTATTGAAGAACAACCTGGATCCTCACTGGTAGAGCCAGCAGTCACAGGAGCTCAGAAAAGAGGCTTGAAGCGTCCTTTGCCGAATAATAATGATGATGCCTATGAATCACTTCTTAAACGAGAAACTGAAAGAGCAGAAGCACAGATACTCCTGGCAGAGGAACAAATCAAGCTGACCAAACTGCAGCAAACCAAAGCGAAACTTCAGATCCGCCTCCTAAAAGCAGGGCTTGGAAATGCTGGTCTCTCCTCCTCAGATGAAGAAGAACCCTGAACATTCTTTATTTCGTTAACAATTGGATATTTAGCCATTTTATTTTTTAAAGACGTTTTTAACAAATACATAGTGGATATTTTGATGTTTATTTGTTGTGGTTCAGATGAGGGGTCATAAAAGTAATTATTTAATATAATTATTATTTAATATAATTTAATTAAAGTTAAATTATGAATGGAAGTGGATGTTTATGTTATTTTTGTGTTTTGGCTCAAAATATAAACACTTACAGTGACCCTATGTTGGCTCTTACTTCTACCTGTTCTTTACATAGCCCACATTGTGATATGTTGTCCCATTTAGAGCACTGTAATCCGGATTTGGTAATCTTGAAAACTGTGTATCTGGATCAGGGTGATCCAGTCCAATGTTGCTTTGAAAAACCGGCATAAAAGTAAGATGGATTACCTGATCCTGGATAGGAAAAAAGGGGATTTCCAAATACGGATAATTTTGATCCAGATTAAATGTTTTGAACAACTGGCCCGAGACTATGTGCCATATATCGAGACAGGAGATCAGCCCCAGCTCAAGAGGGATGGAGACCTTTTCAACAATTTTATTTAAAAATTGTATTATATTCCCATTCATTATTTGTAAACTCTCAAAATGGAAATCCTTGCAACTCTCATTGCTACACTGCTGCCTAGGTGTTTCGTGACAGAGGACCAACTTATAAATTCAGGTTGAATAATGAGCTCTCAGAAGAACCAAACATGTGCTGTCAGGTGTCCTTATAAAGCTTCACTAGTGTTTGTATGACACACAGCTGCTCTCCAATGTCCAGTTAAATGAGGAAATTCTCATTGAGGAAGTTCTTCGTCACCAATGAGAACACATAAGATCTGATGATGATGATGATGAGCAGCAGCTGTACACAATCAAAAGCTCTTGTGCTTCAGCACTTAAATACACTGACTCAACACTTGTATTCCTATTCTGGTCATTATACAATCATGTATAATATAATCCTGATATTGGTCATGGTTATTTAATAAGGTCATGTTAGAGATTGACATCAAATCAAACTTTGAACTTAAAACTTTGTTTCTCAATTGCATAGTTTTTTCAGACTGGGTCACATACACGTACATCTAAAAAAATTAGAATATCGTGAGAATGGTCAATATATTTGTGTCACTCATTTCAGCAAGTGAAACCCATATATTATGTAGATTCATATTTCAAGCCTATATTTCTTAATTTTGATGATTATGGTTTACAGATAATGAAAACCCTAAATTCAGTGTCTCAGAAAATTAGAATATTACATAAAATCAAAAACCTTTTTTATTGTAAACCGAAATGTCAGGCTTTTGAAAAGTATGTTCATTTCTATGCACTCAATATTTGGTTGAGGCTCTGTTTGCATGAATTACTGCATCAATGCGAGTAGTGTAATCCTAAACCTAGTGTCAAATACATGATTGATTTATGACCCCACCTGTCAAAGTTCTGTCCACCAGTCACTCAATTGGAGACTTATGACCTGTCATTCTTCATGACATATGTTTTATGGCTGTTGTTGGGGAACCCCTTGGCCCCCAGCCCTTCCTTCATTGGGCTAAGTACCTACACCCCCATCACTCCCTATTCAAACCGTGCATTTTCAGCCTCCTTGATTTTACTATAGGCTATTTGTGAAAGACGGTTGTGTTTGTAAATTAGAGAGAGATAAAATAAATTAATTATGCAGAGTTTTCTTCTAAGAGTGTTATTTCCTTGCTTTATGGCTTTTATCATGCAAATGAGTGAATTGAGACATGAGGTTTGCAATCGTATCAAAGTGTGACTGTCCTCCTACTCTCCCAGGCTAGTTATATGACCAGTCAATCAAATTAGTTTTCCAGTTTTCCATCCTTTGTATGAGTATGGTGTGATCTACTGTGTTGATAGATCTAACTATGGGATATGGCTTGCAGATCTTATAGATCTAAATTTGACTCCAGTTTCACTAGATCTCTCTACGTCAGGAACTTATTAAACCTGAAAATATCAGCTCCGTTGTGAGTCAATCCTTTAACCCAACCACCAGGGAGATATAGAGCTGAAAGGACGAACATCAGGCAGGAGACGAAGTGATGTTAAATAAACTGACAAATGATTTATTGAATAATCTCAGTTGTGCGTTAATGCCCAGTCAAACTCTGTCAAACTTCGTCTGACTAGAAACAGATTCAATAGGTCTCTTTAACATGCACGATAACAGTATCAAAACAATGTCTCTTGACGTTATTATGAACCTTGAGACGGAGACCACTGGAAACTCACTGGATCAGCATAAGAGACAATACAACACCCAACGAGGTTAAACAACAGGAAAGTAAGGAGCAAATAATAGAGATAGAAATGAATAATAAAATAAATGAATGAATACATATGATAAATGAATATTGTAATAAATGAGATGAATGAAAATAGAATAATAAAATGAAATAAAATAAAACAAGAAACAAGTGTATGTTTCTATCCAGATCTATCAGTGTCAAAGGGAGCACTGAGATCTAGTGATACCAGATCTGATATTTTGCCTGAATCAGAATTCAATCGAATATTATCTTTATGAGCACTGTCTCTGTGCTATGATGCTGACGTAAACCAGATTGATAATTGTCCAGGTCGCCATTTGAGTTCAAGAATTTGACTTACTTGTGGACTTGAGACGATAGAGTGGGAGAGTTTTGTTCCAGCAAATACTAGTTCCTCTATTTCTCTGAGAAGCTCAAAAGGGATGCTGTAGGACAGAGGGAGAGCGTGTGAAGTGAGAGGGGCTGTGAGTCTGGTGTTTCTGAAGGCTGAAGTATGTTGTTTTGGTTCTCCCAGTTCTTATCCGCAGAAACATCCTTGGGTGTCGAGTCCTCGTCTAACTGATGTGATGTCACTGGGCAGGGTACAGCCAGAGTGGTGTTATCCAAATGTCCATCCGATTGCTGAGGTCACTGAGGCCAGGTGTATGTGTGCCATTCAGGAGTGGGCTGGTACACTCTGCTGATAGGTGAAGGAGGGTGAAGAGGATATTGTCCTTTAGCACTCTTGAACCAAGTTTGTTTGGGTGGAGGCCATCTGTTATAAAAAGTTGACTTTGACTCCAAAAGAGAATAAAGTTGTCAATGAAGTTCAGTCCTCTTATGTTTCAGGTTTTTAGCAGCCATGTATTCAGACAGAGTAGACGAGAGAACATATTTGTTCCCTGATCTGGGAGAGGTCCACTGATGAATGACTGAACTTTCAGCTTTCCAAGCATTTCAAAGAGTTCATTAAAATCCCTTTTTAGGAGCTCTGACTGCTCTTTTCGAATATCATTTTTCCCCACATTTATGACAATCCGATTTATGTTGTGTCAGGATGTTGGACAGTTCCTTGCTTACATCAGCAGTCATTGTTTGAGGGAAATAGCATGTAAGTATAGCTCTGGGGCCCGTTCTTCGTACGTCGCTTATTACATCCGAGATCAAATGACACATCCAAGATGATATCATCGTGCTAATCATGATCCGGCTAATTGGGTTCTTCGAACACACCTGCCGCTTATGATTAGTATCGCTGGATTGAGTTATCTGAGATAATTGCGCGTTCTTGCACTGGTTTAAAAGGGGATATGTATCGATAGTAGAAACAATGATCAGCAACGCTGTTATTGGCTGTTCAGCATGGCTAAAGAACGCGCCCAGTTTTTCTCCCAAGCAGAACAAGAGCTTTTAATGGAAGGTTATGCCGAATTTGAAAGTTTAATTAAAACACCAGGGTACACCTCAAAGTCTGCAAAAGCCAGGAGAGAGGGCTGGCAAAAAGTAGCAGACAAATTAAATGCGTAAGTGGTAGGGATGGGAACCGAGAACCGGTTCTTCTTTAGAACCGGTGCCAAGTGAATCGATTCCTTGGAACCGTTAGCGTACCTGCTTAACGATTCCGCTTATCGGTTCCGCTCGTTGCAAATGTGTCAACGCGCTGCGTTGTTTTGGTTACGCAGCAAACATGTCATCGAGGCAGAAGCGATCTAAAGTGTGGTTATATTTCACTAGAAAAGACGCCAATGCGGTCATTTGCAACAACTGTAAAAGTTTAATTTCGGCAAAGGGGGGAACTACCTCCAATATGCAGAAACATTTGGCCACACAGCACGCAATTCATTTGCAGGACTGTCGCGTGCTTGATACACTACTACTTAGCTAACGAGACGTCATCTGCTATTAATGCCTGTAGCAAGGTTCATTAAAAGGAAGGAAGGAAGGAAGGAAGGAGGCGGGAACCGGCAGATATTTAAACATTTAATAAAATAATAACAAAGTAAACAGCCGGCAGCCCCTCACGGACGACTGCCGGCAACACAAACATAAACATAAATCAACTTAACATATGTCCGGGCCCGGTCCTCTCTCAGTGACGGTCCGGTCGCTCGTTCTCTTATGCTCCCGCTATCCTTCGTGATACGAGACCGGTGCGTGCAAAGCTGACGCTCATTAAACACTCACTCACCGGCCTCGACTCACGGTCTCGCCCCGCCTACTCCACTACAATGCCGAAGGTAACTTCTCTATTTAGTTAATGTGAGCGCCATTTCATTGTGTAAACTTTTACTATATGAATAATAATCTCCATTGTCATTGTCAATCAAATTTAGATGATGATGACCTTGACTGTTTAGTCTGTGTTTTTAGTTTTTATGGCACTTAAATGGCACTTAAATGGCAGTTTTATTTAATTTTTTTGTCTGGACCAATGATGAATGTGAAAAATTCTATAGGTCCCTGGACTTTACTTTGTAGCCTACTTTTAGGTTTGTTCTGAGGTTGCTACACATAATTTGTGTATACTCTGAGTATGTGCTATGTTCTTATCAGATATTAAAGCGAGTTAATACAAACAAACAAATTTGTACTTATTCCCTCACCCAATGAGAATCGATAAGAGAATCGATAAGGAATCGGATCGATAAGCAATATCGATAATGGAATCGGAATCGTTAAATTCTTATCAATTTCCATCCCTAGTAAGTGGTGTCCATGTTAGATGTTTCTATCACTTTCTACTGTATGTATTTGTGCATTTTTTTTTTATTTCATAAACTTTGTTCTTTTATGTCAGAGCCACCACGGGACCCACTAGAACATGGGAACAAGTAAAAGTGAAGTACAAAAATATTCTACAAAATGGTAGCCTTTACTTCTTATACAGTCCTTATTTTAAAAAGCCACTTTTTTCCTCTTTTTAAAAGCCACTGTTAAATTATGTGTTTGTCTATAACAGCCACCAAGAAAAAGGCTTAAAGAAAAAAAACAGGTGGTGGTCCTGCACCCCCACAATATACCCCCAGCAGAAGAGCTGGCCCTTGGGTTGAATTCAAACCGACCCATTGTGGAGGGCATCCCTGGGGGCAGCTCTTCCTTAGACCCAAAGCCAGGGACCAGTAGCAGCCACACCTTCATTACTGGTAGGCTAAATGAGCTTTCAATTCTCTTAGTACACTGTAAAAATGGTTTGTTGCTGCATTAAATGAAGTATAATCCAAATGGCTGGTACAGTCATTTGAAATGTTTGTGAAAGTGAAAACTTCTAAACTTTTAGTTCATATAAAATATGTTGCCATGAGTTATTAATCACAATTTTGTTTACAGTGTAGTTAATTGTAATGACATTATGTCCCACCTCTTTTGTGCAGTTTTAGATAATACACCAACACTTTTACCTGTTCCCAAGCAAGTGGTGGCTGAAGCATATGCAGTAAGTTGTGTTTTTCTAACTTTTACATCACAAGGAAAGAGTGCAACACTTTGTAATACCCATTTATTTCCATTGCACAGGACAGTGAAGAAACCCTTTCAGATTGTCCTTTGGAGGAAGAACCTGTAAGTGCATAAATAACTTTACCCTAATTTGTATATACTTGTGTACCTATTCTTTCTGTCTGCAACATGAGTTGCAGGAGTCCACACCTAGAGAAAGGCCTACAGAAAGGCTTCCAGAACAGTCTGCACAAATAACTGCTGATACAGAGGTGGGACAGTGTTGTACTTTTACTTTTGTTGCATGAGGCATGTTTTGACCCTTTTTTTCGTGAAATTACACAGGGTGACATCCGTACCCTATATAAACGGCATCTTAAACAGAAAATTGAGTATTTTGAGTTGAAAAAAGAGAAATTAAGAGGAGAAATAGAACTCGACAACTTGAAAAAGAGAAAAATTGCACTGGAGATAGAGTTGCTTCAAAAGGACCTTCAGAGTAAGTGCTAATACACTATTTCACACATAGTAGTATTTCTGACTTAACATAACTATCTCTTATTGCAGGCAAAAGATGACTTGCTGACTTTTCTTTATAAAGAATATATCAATAAAACTCAAGGAACTAAGCATATTTGTCTTGTCTTTTATTATATTCAAAAATGGTGTTCCACAATCCTGTCCCGTGCAGCTTTGCCACTAGGTTGGTCCAAGTGCACTGGCTGGAGGTCATCATCAGGCTGCACCCCCACCACAGGGGTCTTTTCCTTTCTGATGGTGGCAATGTTATGCAATATGGCACATGCAACAATTATGTCACTTTTCAGACACTGAAATCTTCCCTTTAGTTGCCCAAAGGTCATTTCAATGCGTGCCCTTATCCTGGCTAGAGCTGCATTGTAACGGGTTTGAGGTCCAGGGTTTGGCTCAGGGAAGGGCGTCATAAAATACTGCCTGCAGGCATAGCCCCTGTGTCCAAGCAGGATCCCGTCAAAATCCCCTGTATAATGGAAAAATGCAGTTCTGTTAGGCTCAGCATAATACTGTGTATAATACTGTGAGCTTGAAATGTATGTTCCCTTACCACGTTCAAATAATCTGCATAAATGTGACTCTCTGAAAATTCTTGAGTCATGCACTGATCCTGGCCATTTTGCTTCCACATTGGTGATATGGAACATAGAGTCACACACCATCTAAAATATTTTAGTCAGTCAACTGCATACTTTTTGATTTCATTACTTTTTTTTCAAGTAATATATTACTAATCAGGAATATTATAAATGGTAATCGTAATTTACCTGCACATTTACACTGTGAACCCCCTTTCGGTTCACAAAATCCCCCTCATTGGGGCCTTGATGGGGACGTGTGTGCAGTCTATGGCACCAATCACGTTAGGGAAGCCTGAAGGACACATACTGTTAGTAATACGTATTGGTATGGTCATGATTGCATGTCATTAACAATTATAAATGTACCTGCAATAGCAAAAAAATCCTGCTTTACAACCTGTGGTCTTAAGTGGCTTGGAAATACCACAAAAACCCCTAAAAACTGCTTGAGCGCCAGGTAAACTTTGCGAATGGCACGACAGACAGAACTTTTCTCCAAGTTCTCTGCATCTCCAATAGTGTAAAGGAACGTGCCACTCGCAAAGAATCTCAGGCCAATACACACAGTCTGTGCTGTTGTTAAAGCCCGGCTCCTCCGTGTTGAACACGTAATGTGTGGTTCCAACAAATGAATGATGTAAATAACACCCTCACGAGAAAAACTGTATCTCTCAACAATGACGCTATCGCGCTGCGCTAAAGGATCCTGTCTATCCCGAAACACGCGATTAATTCGAAAAGCTCTGCGAATTATTCTTGCACCTTCCGTAACAGGTTGCTGTCGTAAAAATGGACAAGACATGGCTGCGACAGACTTGCCTATCTCCTCCTCTTATAAAGCCGCAATCTAATCCTGTTTACATGAAGTAAGCCTGCTCCCGAGCAGGTTCAAGCTTACGGACCTGTTGCTATGACAGCAAGTCCAGGATGAGCGTCCAAGAACCAAACAATCCAAGATCATGCCAAATCCTCAACAATCAAATCCAGCTAACCGAGTTAGCGACGTACGAAGAACGGGCCCCTGCTACGAAGGTTTCTGATAATAGAGTGCCCCACTATCAGAGTACTGGGCTCGGCTGCATTAAGAGCAGACTACTCTTGTCTGTTTGACACAGAGCGTATGCCTGCTGCATTGTCCACTTTGGATTTTTGCCTGACCACATTTGGGGATTCTTCACCTATATTCATTTGTGCCTCAAATCTATTTTCAAGATGTACAGGGGGTGACAGAATTCCAACATTGTCTAGTAGAGTCTTAGATGAAGCTAGTGGAGCAATTTGTGAAACTCTTGACAGTCTGATATTACGAGCACCTTTAGGTCTTGGGCCCTGTTTCTGCCAACGGTTTGTGTCCTCAGTTACCTTTGTTTGCATCTGTACAGGTTTGTCTGAGCTCAGTATAATAATCTGTTGAGAAGTAGTGTGTTCACAGAACTCACCGGCTGTATGCTGAGGGGGTCCACGGCGAGGCTCAGCTGTGCGTTCCTGCAGGGACGGCAGTATCGAAAGTAACTTTGTTTCGAGAACTCCAATCTTTTGTAGAAGTTTGTGGCAGTTTGAGCAGCAAGTCGTTGTTGATCCAAAAGAAGGCATTTTCACACCAGTTTGAAAGTGGGCAGCGGAGTTATCCTTAAGAGTTTGTTGTCGGCAGTAAGCTGGTAGACCACTGCCCTAAAAAAAAATCCTGGTTGCTGAGCATTCCAAAAGTTTTGAAGTATTTCCCAGAGTCTTTGGTTTTAGTGCCTAATTGTCAAGTCTGACCACTGTACTGAACTGCGGTTGTTTAAATAAGATAAAACATAAAAACTGAAGCGCAAAGCACGGAGCACTAGTTAATGTGTCCGAACAGAAGCAAAGCTGGAAGTAATTAAGAATATAAGCCTGCTATTTTTCGGCTAAAGACTTTACCTTTAAGGTTACTACCGCTGACAGGCTTGCTTTGTTTATGCTCGGAAGGCTGTATCACAGAGCACTCCTTTGAAGTGTTGCCATGTTCATATTCTTTAAGGCGCTTTATAGCCTATGTTTTGATATTTGGTCTATTTGATAGTGGTCTTTAGCTCATAAAGCTTGGCACTTTATTTGCAAAAAATTGCTCAGGTTACGGATATTTTGAATTTTTTTTGGTTTATTTTCGGTTGGTCTTTGTTTGTTGTTTTTATCTATAAAGATCTGGCAACATGTTACTTTAACAGATCATGAGAACTGCTAACCATACTCACATTTGATTTTACAATACACACTATTTACTTTATTTATTTACTCTAATTCACTCTTGCTTTCTCCCGGAGGGGAGCGCCTGTAGACTCACCATCTGACGGAAGGGAGTGATGGGAACCTTGGGCACGTAACTGGGCCTGGGTCTCAGGATCACGTGAGTTGCCAGGACCAAATTCTAGGCATCCCGGGTACACGGAAAGGCCTGGAGGTCCCCCACCCTCTTCATGGAAGCGAGCGCCGTCAGGAACGCAGTCTTCATCGTTTAATGAGGAATAGAGGCGTCTCCGAAGGGCTTGAACGGGCCATCCAAGGCCCACTAGGACCGGATTTAGGTCCCAAGACGGTGTGGGGGTCGAGGTGGATTCATCCTCCTCGCGCCCTTGAGGAACCTGGTGACCAGGCAGTGCCGACCGAGAGACTTACCCTCCACAAGATCATGATGAGCGGCTATAGCGGCTACATACACTTTCAATGTGGATGGGGAGAGATTACTCTCTACTCTCTGCTGTAAAAAGGCCAACACTAACCCGATCTGGCAATCCCGTGGGTTCTCTCCTTGGGAGCAACACCAGGATATAAAGAGATGCCACTTGTAGGCATATAAGCGGCGCGTGGCGGGGGCTCTAGCCAGCAGGACGTCTCTTGGACCCCTGGCGGCAAGCCGCTCAAATTCTCCTCGTCCCATCCAGGGACCAGGCATGGAGGTTCCAGAGGCCTGGATTGAGGTGCCAAACCGTGCCCTTCCCCTGCAAGAGAAGGTCCTTCGTCAGGGGAATCGGCCAGGGGGGGCTTTCATCAGAGCTATCAGGTCTGGTTGGGCCAGTACGGCGCAACTAGCAGGACTTGATGCCCCTCCTCCCTGACCTTGCACAGGGTCAAGGAGGCTCACTGGGGGGGGAAGTTATGCTTCCTTTTGTCCCACGGTCAGCTGTGCGCCAAGGCGTCCATGCCGTCAGAGAGAACCAAAGCGGTTCACCTGTGCCTGTGGAGTTCCCTGCGGAGAGAGCGCATCGGCTGTCTGGTTCAGGTTCTCCAGCATGAATGTGCTTGCAGAGACTTGTTGACTCCATAGGGGGAGGCGTCGAGCTGGTTGCGATATCTGCTGTGAGTGTATGCCGCCCTACGATTGAGTACGCCATGACAGACGTGCGGTCCGACCAGATTAGCACGTGATTGTCCTGCACAAGGGGACACAGCCTCCTCAGTGCCAGAAGGACAGTCGACAACTCCAGGCACTTTATGTATCCTAACAGTTGGGACCCATCCACTGTCCGCTAATGCGTGCCAGTTGCACACTGCCCCTCATCCCTGCAGAGAGGCGTCTGCCGTACCACGACAAGCCTCGACCTGCCTGAGTGGTACCCCCGCTCGGAAAGGGTAATATCTGACCGCGAAGGAGGGTGCACCGGCACTGAGGCGTAACCGTCATCCGCCTAGTGTCGGGGTGCCACGCCGTTCCCGGAACCCGACTCTGAAGCCAGTGCTGAAGCGGACGGAAGGAAATCAACCCGAGCAGGATACCCCTGCTGAGGACGCCACATGCCCCAGGAGCCTCCCAAGTGTTTCGGTGGGACCGCTGGACCCTACCTGATCCGTGTCAGGTAGTGCAGCACCGACTGTGCACGCTCGGTAGTGAGCCACTGATATACAGATAGAGTCTAGTTCCGTACCAAGAGAAGAGGTGCTCAGCGTTGGGGTGAGCATGCTCTTTTCCCAGTTGACCTGAGGCCCAAAACAGTCTAGGTGCCGAAGCACAAGGTCCCTCGCGTACCCAACATCTCGCAAATGTGTGCCAAAATAGCCAGTCGCCAAGACAGTTGAGAATTCTCACGCCTTGTACCCAGTGGGGAGCTAAGGCGGTCTCGACGGGTTTTAAAAACCTGTGGAGACAGGGCCAGACCAAAGGGTAGGACGCTGTATTGCCACGCTCTTCCCTCGAGCGTGAACCGCAAGAGCGGCCGGTGTCGAGGGAGGATGATGTACCCATCCTTCAGATTGATTGCCATGAACCAATCCTGGTGACGAATCGAATCCAAGATGCGCTTCTGCGTCAAGATCCAGAACAGCAGCCTGAAGGTGCAGATCCAAGATGAGGCGCTGCACCCCCCCTTTTTTCGGGCACTTAAGTATGGACATTCTCTGTAACCCCAAAGACATCTCGGTTATCGGGACGGATTCGACCGCACGTTTCGACAGCGGGGCGGCGACCTCCTTCCGAAGTACGGGGGCATTCCCTCCTCGCACCGAGGTGTACAGAATGCCCCGAAACTTTAACGGGCGCATGGTGAACTGGATCGCATAACCGAGACGGACCATCCTCTCTAGCCGCCGCGATGGGCTGGTGAATGCTTGCCACGCACCCAAGAACCGTGCTAATGGGACCAGAGGGATGATCTCCCTCACCATGCCTGGGAGGGCTGGTTCAGTGGCTGACAGAGCGGTCACTGGGCGGAGGCCCCTGGGAAGTTGACTGCTATGTTGACTTACCTGTCTTGTGTGGCGCTGGTCGACGCAACATCGCGTGGAGGTTGAGTTCGGCTGTGCAATCCATCCTCGGCACAGCTGCTTGAGGGTACTGTGAAGGAAGGAAAACCAGGGAAAACAACTCTCTTAACGAGGAGGTGGGTGCCTGGCCCTGAAAAGGAACCGAACTTGATGGAGATGCGGCAGGCAGCGTCCTGTTCCGACCCGGCGATGGTATGGCCGGTGTCGGGCCCGATGTTCCCCCTGGATTCATCCCGTCAGGGCCGCTTGGAGTCCCTCCTTGCGGGCTGCTGACGGGGGATGTACTCCTCCGCGCTGGTCTGCGTCTCGGGTTGCCATCTGCTGGGAGGGCCTTGGACCCGGAGGAACCACCGCGGGTTGCAGAGCTGTAAGGGAAGTTAGGTAAACGGTGGACAAAACCCCATTCATATTGATTGCCATTGGACGACTAGGGGTGCGAAGGGATCGTGTGCCTCAATTGGACGGCCAAATCGTGCACTTTCGAATGACAACTGGACGTTTGTCCCTTATCGTCGTTTAGGGGCCGTTTTCCCGCAAAGTCATCGTACGCACACCACAAGGGGTGATAAGTTACTGCGTATGGACCATTTTGCCGCAAATCTTCTAAACATCCCCTAACAGCCTAACTCTACCGCAGTCTTCCTCTCGTCCGTTGCGCACCTAGAGTTGGCAGTTTGACCCCCTTGCTGCCTATTGATGGCGTTACACCCCGAAATTGCCGAAACGTTCCCTGGTGGGGTATCTGACAAAAAGTCATCGGATATGCACGCCGACCGCGCACGGGCCCTCAGCGGTCCAAGCGAGCCATTGAGATGTACGAAAAATAAGGAAAATATTTAACTTTGCGTCCCGACCTAGCCCCCTCGGTATGTCGTTGAGGGCCAGCTTTCTGTTAGGTTTCGGGCTCCTGGGGCCCGAATTGAAGGACTAGCATTCAAAGCCCCAAAGCTTTTGCACAAAAATAAAGCATAATTATGCATAAAAAGCTGGGCGAGGCATAATTCTGTCAATAGTCCACTTGTATGCAAAATAAGCATTTTAACAGCCTGAATTGTTTTAACAGAGATTTGTTTCTGTGAATAGTTCATGTGTATGCAAAGTAGGCATTTTAAAAAACCTGAAGTGGGGAATGTACCAAATAAGGAGTGCTTTTAGGATACATATATGTGGGTTTGTCATACGAAAGTTGTTTAAAGTCTTAAAATAAGCCATTTTTAAAGTATTGTCCAATGGAAGCCTAAGAGGCCACTGTCAAAAAAGTTATGACTGTCACTTCCGGTATTTTGATCCGGTCTCATGTACACACCATTTCTATGTTATAAATGTACACTTTGTCCATTATTTACCTATTAGGGCCCCATTGGATAAGTTAAGATCCCACTCATAACACTTTTGGCATGGCACCCATAGGTAAATGATGGACACACCATTTCTAAGCTTCTGGAACACAACTCTGAGCCTTTATACACTTCATTGTGAAGGGATGTGCCTCTTATACACTCCATTGTTGTTTGAGGCTTATGACCCTTAATAGGCTTTGTCCATTATTTACCTACGAGGTCCCCATTGGATAAGTTACGATTGGGACTTCCTGTGGTCACAGGAAGTCCCACTCAAAACATGTTTGGCATGGCTCCCATAGGTAAATAACGGACACAACAATTTTAAGCTAAATAAACATGTTGCAATGCTATAATTAACAGGTATATGACCATTCAAAAACCACAACAAGATTGATAAAATGCAATCACCAAAGTTTATTAAAAATCACAAACAAAATATAGCACTAAGGTAGTACACAAAAGAGCAGGAAGCAAATATAGAACAATGAACAAAATAATAAAACGACCAATATTTAAATAAAGAGAGCCAACACAAAAAAAAAAGGAAAAGCTTTTCTTCTCCATCGGCCCATGCAATGCTTGGCAGTTTTTCTCTGTTGCCCCATTCCAAAGAGTGTCAGAGACCATGATATGACAGTTTTTTTTACTTAAATTGGGGACAGCTGAGAGACAGACAGGTTTTTCTTTATTGCAGACCTTATCGGGGTCAACAAGATGATCGCTCTCCTTATGCGCTCCCCGCCCTGTTTTGACGCCTTGCCTTGGGTCTTGCCTCTGGTAGGCTCGCAAATTTTCTCTGCTTCATCGCTGGGTCCAGCTGCCTCAGATTCACCCTGTCTAAGAAAATGGCAGAAGCAAATTAGACACTGTGAAACAAATCAGAAATGCACCGTAGAGTCTGTTTGGTTAGAAAATATCAATTTACCTGGCTATTCTCTAAACTTGAGACGCCCGACTCCTGGTATTTGACGCGCGTCTTGTCTGGGCTGGTACTGCCGGAGGTCAGTTCGGGCTCCTCCGATTAGCGGTTCGCACAGCTGCGTTTATTTGTGGCGACCTGCCGTTTGCGTTTCGTCGTGGGATTCGGAACGCCTTTTGATGTGCTGCATCAAATAGCCGTATATGTTCTACCGCCTGCTTGGCAGTGAGGTTGGTGACATAATACTTGTCAGCCGTCTGGACATCGTGGCACATGAATTTAGATGTCTTCAGACGGTTCTCTGGATTGTGCGTGAACTTGGCCTGGAAAAGAAAAAAAGAGTTTGTCTGTTGACCGTATGTCAAACGGAAAGTCTCAGAAATGTGCATTACACATTTGACATGGATTATTTCAAAATGTACATGACTGGCAATTGATGTTCTAATATCTGTGAAGGGCGGACATCCCGGCAGGCACATCGTCTTCCACACCTCTTGGAAATAATTGTTTAAGTTTTTGCACGGGTTCGGCGTGGAGACAAAGAAGAAGAACTTTGCTTCTTTGCCGCCTGGAAGTTGGTCCTTCATGTCCAGGAACTGCATCGCCCACTGGTACTCCTCCTATTTCAAGACAATTTGAGCCAGCACGTAAAGCTCATTTGTCTTGTGGGTCTGTATCTGGGGAGACATAAAAACAAAAGGCGCTTCAACACGGGTAACCACACGGACACCCAAGGAGAGTCAAAATGTCAAACACTCACGTTAATGAGAAGGGCATTCTCAGTTGATGACTTCTTTGCATCCTTCAGCTCCTGGATTGTCATATTCTGAAACACCCCCCCTCTGTACCCAAACAAGGATGAAAGGAAAGCGGAGAACACTCCGTAGAACTTCCACTGGTTTTTGGGGGTGGGGTCCATCTCCAGGAGAGCTGAACACACTAGAGAGTAAAGAGAAGTTAAAATTGCACATCTTTTTTGCATTTGACACTATTTGAACTTGTTCAGTGCATACACAACTAACCAAGTGCTTCGGAAATGCACATTTTTGCCTTGTTGCGGCACTCTTATAGCAAAGCCTTGCTAATCACCCTCTCCTCCTTTGCAGCCTTCACCATTGTCCTGTGCATAGCCACTCCCCTCTTCAGAGATTTCCTCAGGCCCTTCATCTCTCGCTTTAAGCCGACCATGACATTTTTACTCAAGTGCGAAGACTGAGGAGGCATCTCCATGATGAAATCTATGAACTGTGCCACGTTGTCAACATAGTGCTTTATTGTAGTCGTAGTCACTCCGGAATTACGGAGGGAGATTACCCAACTGCTCACAAACAAATTTGGCAAAAAATAACTGCGGGCACTACAAACATCTATTTCTCAATCAACAAACATCACAAGTTACAGTAAGGAATAGACAAAAACTGAACTTACCCCTTCCCATCCCAAAGCCCCCCTCCACCATCTTGATTCTTGATTCTATATATTTTCCTGCTTACATTCTCCTTCAGCTTCCTTGTAGGATCCGGACCCTCCTGAAAGGCCCTTAAGTTTTCCAGGACCTCAGCTGCACAAATATTTTTTTTTACTTTATCTACTTATGAGGGCCCATCAGATAAGTTATGAAAGTACAGCAGAAAACAGCTAAGTCAAAAAAGGCTTCCCACTCATAACCTATTCGATGGGGTATACATAGGTAAACAATGGACACCGTTATTGAGCTTAATAAACGTCTTATAACGCTGTAATTAACAGGTAAAAACACATATGGCATTGTCCATTATTTACCTACGAGGTCCTCATTAAATAAGTTAGGAATGTACATGCCACACATAACTTGTTTGACAGGGCTTCCGTAGGTAAATGATGGACACACCGTTATTAAGCTTAATAAACGTGTAATAAGGAGGTAATTGCTAAACTGAGGTATATAGTCCATTATCTACCTATTTCAGCCAGATCAAATAATTAACACATGTTAAAACTTAAAAATCTAAGTTTACTCAGTACAGGCATGTGGTCTTGGAAATGAAGGGGGCTTTTCGCATTTCTCTGAGAGATGCTGAACTTTAATCTCCTGCCATGGCCTGCTGGCTGGTTGTAGGCTCGAAGATATCCTGTGGAAGAGGGCTTTCTTCAGGTTCGGCAGGTAAATCTTTCTTTTCCCCATCTTTGGTACCGTGCGAGGAGAGGAGACATTTCGTGACACGGCTTATCCTTCCCGCATCTCGAGGAGCACCAGATGTCCTCTTCTGCAGCCTTCTGTAACGCTGGGTAATCTCACGCACAGTGTCAGTCAATGTGTCGACCTGCCCGTTCAAGTCGGCTATCGGCAATGTGGGTTGCTACACTCATCCCTCCCATCTTCCTCGTCTGAGCCTTGAGGGACAATGGGATCTTCCAGATGATACAATTGTTCATCAAAAGCTTGTAGGTCTAAGGTGGAGACCATTGGAACCATCGGATTTGACTCCCTGAGCTGAGCCAATTCTTTCAGGATCTTCCTTCTCTTAACATCCTTTAGAGCATCCTCCCGCGCTGCACTGGATAGCTCCGTGTGGACACTAAGGTGCCGGTATAATCTTGAGGAATCCTTCCCACAGCCCGGAATAGGGCAAATACCCTCACGGATGTTCACCCGTCCAGACTCCATTGAGAGCAGAAGTTTTCTCTCCTCCGTATTTTTCACCCTGTGGTACACCACAAGGTGCTGGCTAAGCCTACCGTACATCATGGAACAGATCAGGCAGCACACAACAGGCATGATAAACCCAAAATCAACTAAATGAGCAGCAAAACAACGAAACTAGCAGCAGCGATGCACCTTCCAAAAGTCTGGGAACACTCTGAAGCTGTGATCATAGGCTTTTGATAATATATAACTCCTGTATGATGCATGCAATCTTACTTGAAGTTGTAAAAGGGGCGTGGAGGTATAATTTCAAGTAAGTCACTGTGCAATGCATGCAATCTTGCAATCATGCAAGTCGCAGTGTAATAATTCTCAGTGTACATTATTTACCTACGAGGTCCCCATTCAATAAGTTAAGAATGTACATGCCACACATAACTTGTTTGACAGTGCTTCCATAGGTAAATAATGGACACACCGTTATTAAGCTTAATAAACGTGTTATAACGCTGTAATTAATTTACCTACGAGGTCCCCATTAATTAAGTTACGAATGTACATGCCACAAATAACTTTTTTGAAAGGGCTTCCATAGATAAATGATGGACACACACATTATTAAGCTTAATAACGTCTTATAACGCTGTAATTAACCGGTAAAAACACAAATGGCATTGTCCATTATTTACCTACTAGGTCCCCATTAAATAAGTTAGGAATGTACATGCCACACATAACTTGTTTGACAGGGCTTCCATAGGTAAATGATGGACACACCGTTATTAAGCTTAACAAACGTGTTATAACGCTGTAATTAACAGGTAATGGCCAAATAAGTCAAATGCATCCCACTCATAACACTTTTGACACACTACCCATAGGTTTCAATTGTACACACCTTGTTTAGGCTTATGGGCCACAACTGTGAGCTGTAAAGCACATCATCACGATGCCCATTGTCTCTTGTGTGGCCTCCGATACGTTTAGGCTGCAAGGGGGATGCTTATGTGTCGTTTGGACTGAGGCGTGTCTAGTGGGACGCCCCACCCAAAGTAGGCTCCAAGGGGGCCTACTTTGGAATTACTACCATAGGTAATTTGCGTACGTTGGCTGCGGAGCCGGACCCTAGGGTGCAAGGGGACGTTTAGGCTTCGTTCGGACTGCATGCTCGCCGCGCGCGAGAAATGTTGCGGGCGCATGTGCAGTCGCCCCCTGGTTGGTTTGTTTCGCATTGGCCCTAACCTTTTTTCCGCGGCGCACATTTTTCGGGCATTTCGGGCGACTTCCCCTTCGTTTCGGGACCACCGCGCTACTTGGGAAAAATCTGGGGGTGCTAGCGCGCAGCGTCCATTAGGTGCCGTCCGCATCGCATCATTTAAGTTGATCTGATGGCCTAAGGCATGCCAGGAAGCAGGTTGCGCTTGACGACGTGACCCCCTACGGGTGGTCACTCGCAGCGGGGCAATATCTCTGTATCGCCTCAGTCTGCTTCTGTACCGGGGAGAACTGCATGTACCCGACACGGTGTCACCGAGAGCAGCCTGGCTTGCAAGATGGGTGCGTTCAGAAGGCGGGCCTTCTGAGCATCACACGTCTGCGCAAGCCTGGGCCACCATAGTGGACACCAACCGACTCATCGCATGTGCCATGGCCTTCGTCGCACGGGGCGCGAGGCCAGTGGCAGTGCGCAGCTCACTCATGCGAGTAGGGTCGGGCTTCCCCTCATCCAGGTCCTGCAGGCTTGGCCTGAAAGACCCAGAGGATCGCCATAGCGTGGAGAGCAGAGGCGACCTGTCTAGCAGCGCTGTAAGCCCCCCGACACGGGTGTCGAGAACAAGCCCACACGCCCTGGACGGGAGCCTAGGCCGCCCCCCCAGGTGGCCACCGCCTGCGGGTATAAATATACCTCGGCAGCATGCTCCACCTGGGAGACGTCGACGCAGGCTCGGGTCGCCCCGCTATCCAGGGAAGTCACAGCTACAGAGCATGTCAGTCTGCGGCGAAAGGGGTGCATTCCATGACCTTGTGAGCTCCTCAGGCACGTAAAACAGTGACTGGTCTCGAGGCAGGCACGTAAAACAGTGACGGGTCGCGAGGCAGCTGCCAATGACACGCAAAGATTTAACCCTTACCGAAAAGGTGTCTTGCTGATCTCAGAACTTCACTGTCATCCTTGTTAAGCAAACATGACATAATACCATTATTCCTTCACTACCATGACCATGACCATCACATTACATGAATACACATAATCCTAAAAACGGTTGTCAAGTTTATCATAAGCATCAAGTTCTCTTTAAAACTAAGAGAGGAATAAATAGTCCTCGTATGAAGGCAGAGCGATCATTAACGGGAAAACACTACCGCCATCAGTACAGTACTGGTAATGTTACCTTTATCAGTTGCCATAAGTAGATTGCTTGTCATTTTAATGAGCGCAGTTTCGGTGCTATGATGTGGTCCAAAGACATTTATGAAATTTTCCGTGCATGTTATTATTTTGTAGGAAAGCGCACAACTGAGTGGACACTACTTTTTCTAGTATTTTAGACAAGTACGGGAGATTTTAAATTGGTCTTTAGCTTCCAAGTTCATTGGGATCTAAGTTTGTTTTTTGATAAGAGGCTTGATTACAGCCAGCTTAAAGGGTCCTGGGACATGGCCTAGATTAATTGATGAGTTGATAATGTTATAAATGGGCTCAATTGCAACAGGTAGTAACTCTTTTGATAATTTAGTTGGAATGGGATCTAATAAGCATGTTGTCGGTTTGGATGTTGCAATAAGTTTAATTAAATCTTCTGTTTTATAGGTGAAAAACACTGTAGCTTTTCTTTTGGGGATGGTTGATACTAATTCATCAGACACACTTGGAGGTTGGGTTATAACTATGTTCTCGTATTTTTTCGATTTTCTCTGTAAAGAATTTCATGAATTCATTGCTACCAAGGTGTGGGGGAATAGCCAGGTCAGGTGAAGTCTGTTTGTTTGTTAGTTTAGCAATTGTACGAAATAAAAACCTTGGATTGTTTTTGTTAGTTTCTATGAGGTTTCGAAGAGGAACTCAGCCTTTGCTGCTTTTTATTGCCTTTTTATAACAGTTCGCACTCTCTTTCCATGCAATTTTAAAGACCTCTAAATGGGTTTGTTTCTCTTTTTAGGCGCGAGTGGTGCTATTGTACCATGGTGCTTTGATCTTCTCATTAATCTCTTTGACTTCATAGGTGCGACCGTTTCTGATGTATTAGAGAAAATAGTTCCCATGTTGCTGGTCATGTCATCGAGCGATTCTGTATTAATTGGCATGGTTATTAAAGGAGTCAGATCTGGCAAGTTCTTTTCGAAACTATCTTTAGTAGATGAGGTGATTGTTCTACCCTGTCGATAACGAGCTATACGACTGATTTCTGCAGTGCGCAGTGTACATGTTATAAGATGGTGATCAGTGACATCGTCGCTTTGAGGTATAATATCGATATTGGTTAGATCGGCTCCGTGAGATATAATCAGGTCGAGTGTGTGATCGTTAGCACTATCTACGTGGATATTAAAATCTCCAACAATCAGTACTTTATCAACGTTAACCAATAGGACCGATAAGAAGTCCGCGAACTCTTTCAGAAAATCAGTGAATGATAGATTGATGAATTAATCTATTGTTAATGTATCATTATGTCATGACTTGTCTTGGAAGGGCACATCTTTAAAAAGTTATCAATTACACGCTATTATTACGCTGACTAGTGGCTACATCTGCTCTTGCCTGAAAATGGCTACAGCGAGGTCTCTGGCTGAAGATGGACCTAAGCGCTTATAAGGCGGAGTCTGTGAGCGGTCATGGGCAGGCGTAAATTAATGTGAAATAAGATTGTTAGGGGATCCCCAACAGCCTGTTTTGTGTCACTGTTGTGGTTTAAAGGAGATTACAAGAATAATAGATGGATTTGTATAATTACAGGGTGTTTCTGCACTCAATTTCTGGTAGATAAACATTTAAGTGCATTTTCTGGGATTGCGGCCCTTTAACGCTCCTCTGAACAATGATAACACCAAAATAAAAATTTAACAAACTCTTCACAAAACACAAAACAACAATTAAGGAAATTGCTCTAAAAATGTAGTCTTAACACAAAGCATGCTGGGAAATATTTATTGTCTGCCAAGTTTGAACAATTATATGTTAATACAACACAAATCATTCATGTAGTCCCAACAAATGACTGAACAAGAAAACAAAACATGTTGTACAAATGTTGTCACGATACAGTCTGCTTCCCAGTGATTCTCATGGTCAGTTCCCCAAGGACTCATTTTCCCATCATCCTCCGTGCTCCCACACCGGTCACAAGTCTGCAATCCCCTCATCACCCAACACTATAAGAACTCACTCTGTTTGTTGTCTGGTCTCGTAAGTGTAGTGCCTGAGACCAACCAGCAAGCTAGTTGCCAGGGGGTCTACCCCCAATCTGCAACTAACACCTAGGCAGGACCAGATCTCTGGTGACCATAGCAACCCACACCAAACCATCAAGATAATGGAACGAATGGAATGTCGGGAGATGAACTCTCTTTACTCACTTTGGGGACAGACATACAATCCTAAATACATTTATGTGGAAATGTACATATATTCATTTATAACCTTTCCATGTATTGATGTTCTTGTTGTTATGTCTGTTTTAAACATTAATCCAAAGTATCCATGAATGTGTATAAATACTATAACTATTAGAATTGTAGTAACTCATTTAACAGAGATGATATGTAGATCATGTTTGGTGTCTATGAGCTGCATTTGTGATGTCCTTAATGTTGATGTTTGTTTTGTTTTGGTAAGTCTTTTCATATTAGTTTTATCAGTGAATATCCAATGCAACATGCAAAACACCATGTGAATGACAAAGACAATTAACTTTCTCTCCAAAGTTGCATCTCCTGATTGGGTCAGTCACATCTGTAGGATCCTTACAGTTTAAAAGAGCCCACAAGAAGAGTTTCTTATTTGTTGTTTTTCGGTTCTTCGGGTTTTCGGTTCGTGGGGGTTTGTTCTTTCTTTCCTCCCTCTTCTTGCGTTTTGCATCTCTAATGGATGGACTAGAAGAAGACTTCACCTGTACCTATAAGTTTGTGCCAGGTTGTGGCCTCATCTTTCCAGATACAGATCCTCTGAATAAAACTGGTTCTCTGTGATCACTTCCTGACAAGATCAACTGGAGCCTCAACAAACTGCATCAGGACACTTTCTTTCTTTTGATCGGCAAGACATGCAAGTATCCTACTTAGTCTTATTAATGGATGCATAGAGCAGCAATAATCCTTTTAACAAAGGTGCTTTACAAGAAGAAACTGATGTTTTGTTTAGGCTATTGATCTTCTGAATATGAAATACTGCCATAAATCCATGCTCTGTTCTTCTCTCTGCTTCAACTTCAACCTTCTTCAAATGTTAAACTGTATGTGTGTGTATGTTAGATTAGTATGTGTCTAGTCTAGGTAATAAAGTCCTGTTTTATTTCACACGTGACGTCGTTTGTAGTTCATGCTCATAATCCGGAGTCCCTAAACAACTGGAAGGTGAGGCCCAGACCACACAAAAGAAGTCTGGTAAGATGGAACAACAGGAGGAGGTTAACAGACTTCAGATAGCTTTGATAGCTGCTGAGCAAAGAAAACTGCTGGAAAAAGCAGCCAAAGATTTGGCTCATAGAAAAGAGCATAAGTTTAAATCATTTGAAGTGCTTGTTTTGAACATAATTGTTCCAAACAAAAGTAAAAAACCATTGCTTTCTCTTACACTGGCTACTGTGTATAGACCCCTTGGACCCTACACTGATTTTCTGAAGGAGTTCGCGGACTTCTTGTCAGACCTATTGGTTAACTTTGATTAAGTACTGATTGTTGGAGATTTTAATATCCACGTAGAGAGTGCTAACGATGCATTAGCAGTGGCGTTTAAAGAGCCTCTACAGTCTTTTGGTGTAACACAAAACATCAATAGACCCACTCATAGACTTAATTATACTCTAGACTTGATTATATCTCACGGAGCCGATCTAACCAATATCGATATTATACCTCAAAGCGACAATGTCACTGATCATCATCTTATAACATGTACACTGCGCACTGCAGAAATCAGTCGTATAGCTCGTTATCGACATGGTAGAACAGTCACCTCATCTACTAAAGATAGTTTCGTAAAGAACCTGCCAGATCTGACTCCTTTAATAACCTTGCCAATTAATACAGAATCGCTCGATGACATGACCAGCAACATGGGAACTATTGTCTCTAATACATTAGAAGCAGTCGCACCTATGAAGTCAAAAAAGATTAATGAGAGGATCAAAGCACCATGGTACAATAGCACCACTCGCGGCCTAAAAAGAGAAACGCGTAAACTGGAGCGCAAACGGAAACAAACCCATTTAGAGGTCTTTAAAATTGCATGGAAAGAGAGTGCGAACTGTTATAAAAAGGCACTAAAAGCCTCAAAAGCCGAGCACCTCCGTAACCTCATAGAAACTAACAAAACAATCCAAGGTTTCTATTTAGTACAATTGCTAAACTAACAAACAAACAGACTTCACCTGACCTGGCTATTCCGCCACACCTTGGTAGCAATGAATTCATGACATTTTTTACAGAAAAAATCGAAAAAATACGAGACGACGTAGTTAAAATCCAACCTCCAAGTGTGTCTGATGAATGAGAACCAACCATCACCCAAAAAGAAAAGCTACAGTGTTTTTCACCTATAAAACAGGAAGATTTAATGAAACTTATTGCAACATCCAAACCGACAACATGCTTATTAGATCCCATTTCAACTAAATTACTAAAAGAATTACTACCTGTTGCAATTGAGCCTATTTATAACATTATCAACTCGTCAATTAATCTAGGCCATGTCCCAGGACCCTTTAAACTGGCTGTAATCAAGCCTCTTATCAAAAAAACAAACTTAGACCCCAGTGAACTTGGAAGCTATAGACCGATTTCAAATCTCCCGTACTTGTCTAAAATACTAGAAAAAGTAGTGTCCACTCAGTTGTGCTCTTTCCTACAAAATAATGACATGCACGGAAAATTTCAGTCTGGCTTTAGACCGCATCATAGCACCGAAACTGCACTCGTTAAAATAACAAACAATCTACTTATGGCATCTGATAAAGATAACATCTCACTCCTAGTCCTGCTTGACCTTAGTGCTGCGTTCGATACTGTAGACCATAAAATACTTTTAGATCGTTTACAAAATTATACCGGTATTCAGGGACAGGCACTACAATGGTTCCAATCTTACTCATCAGACAGATATCAATATGTCCATTTAAATGGGGAATCGTCAAATCTGACGCAAGTAAACTATGGACTACCTCAGGGATCGGTTTTAGGACTCTTGCTTTTCTCCATATACATGCTGCCCCTGGGCAACATTATTAGAAAACATGGAATTAACTTCCACTTATGCAGATGATACTCGGCTATATATCTCATCAAGACCAGATGATTCCTTCAAGTTATCCAAACTGGCAGAGTGCATCAAAGATATAAAAACATTGGATGACTAGTAATTTCCTTCTTTTAAAACTCTAACAAAACAGAAATATTACTTATAGTGCCAAAGACACGTAAACAGAATATCTCAGATTATAACCTGCAAATCGAAGGCTGCACTGTTACTCCGACAAATACAGTTAAAGATCTAGGCGTTATATTAGACAGCAACCTGTCATTTAAAAATCATATCTCAAACGTCACAAAAACAGCTTCTTCCACCTTCGAAATGTTGCCAAATTAAGAAATGTTTTATGTGTTGCTGACGCAGAAACTCTTATACATGCATTTGTGACCTCAAGACTTGACTACTGTAATGCTCTTCTTAGTGGTTGTCCTGTATCATCAATAAACAAACTACAGTTAGTTCAGAACGCAGCTGCCAGAGTTCTAACCAGGTCAAGAAAATACGATCATATTACCCCCCAATTTTATCATCTCTTCACTGGTTACCCAATAGGTATCGTATTGATTTTAAAATTATTTTAATTACTTATAAAGCCTTAAAGGGTTTAGCCCCTACTTACTTAACAGAGCTTCTTTCACATTACAACCCATCACGCTCTCTAAGATCTCAAAACTCAGGACTGAGGTGTTTGATAACACCTAGAATAACTAAATCTACCAAAGGGGGTCGAGCTTTCTCATACGTAGCACCTAAACTCTGGAATAGCCTTCCCGATACTATTCGAGGGTCAGACACACTGACATTCGAGGGTCAGATTAGATTTAATCTAATCTAGATTAAAGACACATCTTTACACCAAGCTTTCACTAATGCATAGTAAATGAACAGCAGCTACGCTAATTATTCTTTTCTGCCTCCGCCTCGGGATGCCCATCCCGAGGTAGGGAGAGATTCCGCCAGGCCCAGATGGATGTCATATGCCCATCCCGAACTAGAGATTACGCCAGCTGCGGACTGACTGACCATCCGAGCTCCATCTAAGGCAACCCCATTACCACACAAGAGAAAGGCGACCATCTGACCATCCCAACTCAGACCATTCTATCCCCATCCAAGAGCAAAGACGGACTACTTGTCACATTAATGCTAAAAGTTACAATGCTTGGTATTTAATGCTAAACTTCATCACATGTCAGCAGTTTGAAGTTAGCTTCATTCAGTGGCCTTGATTGGAGATTGCTGGGCGGGTGTTTGTGGGGGATGGGGGGGGCTCCTTGGTTGTGGTTGGGGGGATCTTATTTGTTGGGGCTGTGTGGGTCTGGTTTGGTCTTGTTTTGTTTTGTGGTCGATGTCAGACAGCAGAGGAATAATGTTCCAATATGCCATTACTATTTTCCCTGGTTGTTCCTCTGTTTTCTGGTGTCAATTGTGGAGTGGGACCGGGCTGGACGTGCATGGTTTCGGCGAGTGGGATTACCTGGGTCGCGGGCAGTGGGCTCTCCCTCTTCCTCGTCGGGGTCACTGAGTGCAGCTATGACATGTCAGAGGGGATCTGGCCCTCCCGGCTGAGCCTGGTTTCTCCCGAGGTTTTTTTTTCTCCATCAATTAATCATTGGAGTTTTGGTTCCTCGCCACAGCAGGGCAGTGTTGGCTTTCTCACCGGGACTGCATCTATTTATTTATTTATTTATTTGATATTATCTATTAGAATAATCTTGCTTGTCCTATAAACACTGTGCTGTGTTTTACTTCTGTGTTTTCTTATTTGCTCCTGTAAAGCTGCTTTGAAACAATGCACATTGTGAAAAGCGCTATATAATAAACAACTTTTTGATACAAAGTCATTATTAGAAACAGCCCCGTTATGAACTGTCAGATAGAGATGCCAAAATTAAATCTCTGACACAGCAGCTGGACAACCAAGAGCTGAGCTTGACATGGTCCAAAGAGAACTTAAACTCTTAAAACATGCTGCAATGGGAACCCCAGGGAAGACACCTCCCCCACCGTCACAGCGGGTGAGCAGAACAAACTCCCTCAGCCCAGTACAAAGATGCAAAGGGGGAGCCTGACCTCTCTGCTTAACACCTCACCAGCCAAAATCCTAAAAACATCTGTAGCCACAGAAGGGAAGGGACTTCTCCTGATAATCCCTGAATAGGTATATGTAGCGACCCCTAAAGACCTTTGTTAAAAGGATTAATGCTGCTCTATGCATCCATTAATAAGACTAAGTAGGATACTTGCATGTCTTGCCGATCAAAAGAAAGAAAGTGTCCTGATGCAGTTTGTTGAGGCTCCAGTTGATCTTGGCAGGAAGTGATCACAGAGAACCAGTTTTATTCAGAGGATCTGTATCTGGAAAGATGAGGCCGCAACCTGGCACAAACTTATGGGTACAGGTGAAGTCTTCTTCTAGTCCATCCATTAGAGATGCAAAACGCAAGAAGAGGAGGAAAGAAAGAACAACCCCCACGAACCGAAAACCCGAAGAACCGAAAAGCAACAAAAAGAACTCTTCTTGTGGGCTCTTTTAAACTGTAAGGATCCTACAGATGTGACTGACCCAATCAGGAGATGCAACTTTGGAGGGAAAGTTAATTGTCTTTGTCTTTCAGATGGTGTTTTGCATGTGAAAGCTGATTGGATGTTCACTAAGAAAACTTCTAAGAGTTTAATAAAACTAATATGAAAGGAGTTACCAAAACAAAACAAACATTCATGGATACTTTGGATTAATATTTATTGGATTAATTAAACAGACATAACAACAAGAACATCAATTCATGGAAAGGTTATAAATGAATATATGTACATTTCCACATAAATGTATTTAGGATTGTATGTCTGTCCTCAAAGTGAAAAGAGTGTTCATCTCCCTACATTCCATTCCGTCATAAAATACTCTTATCTTGATGGTTTGGGGTGGGTTGCTATGGTCACCAGAGATCTGGTCCTGCCTAGGTGTAGTTGCAGATTGGGGGTAGACCCCCTGGTGACTAGCTTGCTGGTTGGGTTAGGGGTGTTGTTGTTATATTAAGAAATATAACTAGTTTTTGCATGTCTGATCGGTCTCAGGCACTACATACTTAATATAACTATCTAATCGTGCGTGACAAAAGGACTACACATTTAATATTTGATAGTGTACATCTACAGTAACTCTATTTTCTAACGCACTGCTGGTTAAAGTCAAGAGACAAATCATAATAACGGAGCCATTTTCAGCAGTTTATTAGGGATAAAATTAGGGAATAAATGTGTACATATTAAATTGTGTGGTGTAGTAAGCCTATAACAATGACAAGATCAATTGTCTACAGCATTTACAAAATAAATCCATAGCCGCATCTCAATTTGAAGGCTCCGTTTGGGACAGTTGATCTAAAGTTTATGTAATGTTGTGACAATCACAATAGCTCCAATGCAAGGTTTTTGTGTTTTTTTTACAATTAACTGCCATCCCATACCCTCTGCAGTTCTTCCACAACAAACCCCCAGGCCGAACAATCTCACTGTAAGCCCTGATGAAATACACTATGATTGAGGAACAAGCAATGTGTCAGGGATTGTGGACAGAACCCAGACACAGATAGCAGGAAGGGGTTTAAAGAAAAATATTAATTAAAAATGTAAAACAAAAACCCAAGATGGGGGAACAAACACAATAAAAAAAGACTTTTCAAAAAGGCAAACAAAAACTTCCCACTAGAGGGCAAAACATGAACTAAAGCAAAAACCAACAAACTCACTATGCGAGACAAGGCATGGACGAGGCAGGGCAAGAACAAGATAATAAGGACATGATTATTATATACTTTAAAATTAGTTTAAGTAAAAGTTTTTTCTATATGAATATAGTTATATTCATTTAAATGCTATGTTTAATATTCATTTATAAATATTAATTATCAACTTTGTTTTTATATAGATTTTTTTTATTCTAATCAATAAATATAAATATACCATACAAATACACACTTCCCTCTAACATCTTATCACTTTAAACTTTTTTTAATTTGGTGCCTGATATACGAGCGGATTGGCTTCACAGCGTAAGATATACGTCACTTTTCTCATAGCTGATTGGTCGAGTTTTGGTTTGCGATCTCGAACCCAGAATAAAACCTGCTCTGAAGCAGGTTAGCCATTTAGCCTAAGCTACTCTCGCGACGAAACCTGCTCAAGACGAATCCACTTTAGTATGCTCAAACTAAATGAGAACTTGCCTAGGGGGAAACCCAAAGCAGCTTTGTGATACAGGCCACTGGTCTAGTGCATCTGTTTGATGATCGTCACCATTATTGAGGTTTTGTTTGATGTCTTAGTGTGACAGTCTTAGTTTTCTATTTGTTTTGACTCGGTGTCTATGATTTGTGAACCAGAACATTCAAATCAGCCATGAAAGAACGGGTCCAACATTGTGAAAGCGTTTGTCATCTTTATAACAGCTTGACACCCAACACAAAAAGTGACCTACTTCAACTTGACGTATTAAGATTTCTTTCTGTATGGATGCACAAGCTTTCTTAATGAAACACTGTTATTAGCCCTTAAAGGTTTCATCAGATGAGCACTTTCAACAAGTTGGTATGATTTATTAGGGTCTTCATGAAATGTCTGGAACATATTTTGCTTAAAAACACTCAATGGCGGTGTAAACAAAACCCGTCTTGCCTCATCGGAAACAGCTCTGCCCACAGCACACCGTTTTGGTGCATGTCTCTTTAATGATGATGAGTTACAGCGAACCCCAACCCCCTTCCGTCCGGTGTGTCAGCACAACACATGTAGTACTTGTCATGAAACTCGCGGGAAGACATGGCAGGAGAACCCAATTGCAGGCACACAGACGGTAGGGGCAACAAGGATATTTATTAACAAAACAAGCACTACAAAAAGGCAAAACAAACCCACGAGGGGGAAACAAGACAGGGTAATATATATAAATAAGACAGGGACACTGACTTACTAAACTAAGAACACAAACACTTGATACAAAACTAAACTAACACTTACTAGAACTCGGGATAACAGGAACAAGGTAACAAGGAAACAAGCATACAGCCACAGGCGATACAAGATGAAGCACAACAGCTACAGCAAGACGAGGGACTTCATACAGCTTACAATGAACGAGCACAGGACAATGAACACGAGGATCAAGAGGGAACAGGTGCAGGGGATAAACTAATTAACACAAACTAGGAACCAGGAGGGCAGGAACGATGACGCAGACCGGAGAGAGTATGGCCAAATAGGTGCCAAAATAGTCTCTCTCCCACCACATAACTAAAGGCTATGCCATGGCTCCACTGTAAGACAAGAATAAAACATAACATATATGTCCAGATAGTGGAACCATGACATAAGCCCCCCCTTAAATGAACACCTCCAGGTGTTCATCAAGGGGTAGACTAACAAGACAAGACTGACTGGGACATAGACATAAACCATACAGACAAGGTTAACATGACTAGGGGCAGACAGGCAAGAACAATGAATGGGTTCGGGTGGGACAATAAAAATAATAAACAAGGGAGGGGGGGTGGGGGGCAAACAAGTACATTGGGGTAATTCCAAAAGGGGTAGGGCTGGGTGGGGAAGTCCTAGCCCGTGGGGGCGCGCCAGAGCGCGGAGCCCCAGGGGGCTTGACAGGGGAAGTCCTTGGGGGAACTGTCCTAGTCCCCTGCAGGACTGCTGGGATGGACCCCGGCTGAAATGCCGGAACGGACCATGGCTGGAAGGCCGGCTGAAATGCCGGACTGGACACCGGCTGGATGGCCGGACTGGACACCGGCTGGATGGCCGGACTGGACATGGCCGGACTGGTGGATGGCCGGACTGGACATGGTCTTGACGACCGGCAGGAAGGCCGGACTGGGTTCCGGCTGGAAAACTGGCTGGGCAGCGCTCTCTGACGGCGGCTGGCAGCGCTCTCTGACGGCGGCTGGCCCGCGCTCTCTGACGGCGGCTGGCCCGCGCTCTCTGACGGCGGCTGGCCCGCGACGGCGGCTGGCCCGCGCTCTGACGGCGGCTGGCCCGCGCTCTCTGACGGCGGCTGGCCCGCGCTCTCTGACGGCGGCTGGACGGCGGCTGGACCAGGCTTGGTGCCGGTTGCTGGACCGGGCTTGGTTCCGGTTGCTGGGAGGACATTGTACAGGCGACGGGCCTGACTTGCACGTCTCGCTTCTGTGCCTGCTGGGTTCGATCTTGGCTCGTTCATTCTGTCGTGAAACTCGCGGAAGACATGGCAGGAGAACCCAATTGCATTGTAGGGGCAAACAAGGATATTTATTAACAAAACAAGGCTAATCTGGCCAAAGACAAACTTTTTTTTTTTAAAGCTTTTTACGACCATCGTATATTTTACCATCAGAGATTGGCAGATTCTAACGTCACTGAATCTGATAACATCATGCTCAAAACAAAGAATTAGAGTAATTCAAGTGACGATCGGGTGCGGATATCTATATCAGAGAAAATTATACGTGCGGGCGGGTGGCTGGTGGATCGTGGATCATTTATTTGAAGCAGCGGTTGCGGGTGACATTTTAGCTCATCCGCGCATCTCTACTTCACGGTAAAAAAATATATTTAACGGTAACCATCTCCCATTAAAATTCTATATTTTATGCCTATTTTTCTTATATTAAGCCTTTTTCTTATATTAATTCAATTTATTTATTCATTAAATTCATTTGAATGCTCAAAGTTATAATCTATAGTCTAAAAAGCATTTCAGGGTGAGACCTGAAGAAATTGGCTGATAAGATGCCAATTATTCACATTGAAGGCAAATGTTAGCTACTATGAAGACACTACTCAACTCAACTTTATTTATATAGCGCTTTTTACAATTTTCATTGTTACAAAGCAGCTGTACATGAGACGCATTGAATACAAGAAAAACAACTAAAGTCATATACCTGTAAAAACAAGAAAGGTGAAAACAACAAAGACAGACATACAAATGCTCCACACACACAATATGCATACACACTACACACATTGACATAGACGCACACACGCAAACACACTCGCACACACGCACAGTGAAAGCACACATTTGAGATAAAGGAGAGTGAACCACAGGTCAAATATTAAACGGACTATAAATTATTATATGCAATATTAATTATGTCTAACTTCTAAATTCTAAAGCAGCCCCCCCGGCCAGGCAAATAGTGCAAAACAATATGCAAACGGTGGCGAGGAACCCAAAACTCCAATGGAGAAAAAAACCTCAGGAGAACCCAGGCCCAACCAGGGGATTCCAGTTCCCCTCTGGCAAAAGCTGCTGCCTCTGCACAAGCTCAACAGTGCTTGCACAACAAGGCTACATAAAAAATAAATAAACTTACTAATAAGGTAAATTATAGATTTAAGATTATCATTAACAATCTAATAGCATTTGAAGTGTTGTAGAAAAAATCGTGTCAAGCGCATCCTTTATCCAGCTCTATCATCTCAGCTCGGGTCAGGTCCTGCGGTAACCTTGGAACAAAGACAAGACTGGCTGAGAGTAGAGTACTGTTCTGCACTCTTTGATGCAACAGGTACATCATTTGTTGTTGGATGTGTTCCTGGTTCCGGTTGATCTAAATAATGCAGCCTAAATCCTCTGAGGATTAGTATTATGGAAGTGTAGTGTATGCAAGATTAAAAAGATACGTCTTTAGTCTAGATTTAAACTGACAGAGTGTGTCTGCCTCCCGGACAGTGCAGGGAAGAATATTCCAAAGTTTAGGCGCTAGATAAGAAAAGGATCTACCACCTGCACTTGATTTTGAAATTCTAGGTATTACCAACTGACAGGACGCCTGAGAGCGTAATGCACGTGGAGGACTGTAATACAATAGAAGTTCATTCAAATACTGCGGCGCTAGACCATTTAGGGCTTTATAGGTAATAAGCAAGATCTTAAAGTTAATGCGATGCTTTATAAGTAACCAGTGTAAGTTTGACAGAACCGGGGTTATATGCTCATACTTTTTTGAATGTGTAAGAACTCGAGCTGCCGCGTTTTGAACCAGTTGCAGTTTTTGTAATAGGCCTGCAGGGCAACCACCTAAAAGTGCATTACAGTAATCTAGTCTTGATGTCATGAATGCATGAATTAATTTCTCTGCATCTGACAGTGACAGCATATGACGTAGTTTAGATATATTCTTAAGATGGAAAAATGCAATTTTACAGGTGTTGGCGACATGGCTCTCAAATGACAGATTACTATCGAATACAACGCCAAGATTCTTAGCTGACGACAAGGATTTTATGGAGCATCCGTCAATAGTTAAGCTACGTCAAAAGGCGTTCCGAATCCCAGGACGAAACGCAAACGGCAGGTCGCCACAAATAAACGCAGCCGTGTGAAGCGCAAATCGGAGGAGCCCGAACTGACCTCCGGCAGTACCAGCCCAGACAAGACGCGTCAAATACCAGGAGTCGGGCGTCTCAAGTTTAGAGAATAGCCAGATAAATTGATATTTTCAAACAGACTCTACGGTGCATTTCTGATTTGTGTCACAGTGTCTAATTTGCTTCTGTCATTTTCTTTGACAGGGTGAATCTGAGGCAGCTGGACCCAGCGATGACGCCGAAGCCGAGAAAATTTGCGAGCCTACCAGATGCTCCCGATCTCCTTCGTGATACGAGACCGGTGTAGTGTATTTCGGGGAAAACTATGAATTTGATCACAGTAAAATACGGATAATTAATGATGATTAATTATACCTATTTTATACACTTTTATATGATTCAGCAGACCTAATAATAACAACAAACTAGATTCACTCGTCCACCAAGGGATCAGTAGATCGTATATTAAGTCTAAGAAATATTACACTCTTACTGTAGTACAGTACCCTCCCATAAATTATAACGAAATCAAGCAGTTTAAGTGACGTTAATACGTGATAAAGAGACACAGCAACAATTCGATTGTAGATACAACGGGTTTATTAACTATACTAAAAGGGGGAAACAAATACAACTAACCAGATATAAACACGTTAAAACAAACATAACATGAAACATAAAGACAGTAAAGAAAAGTAAGAGATTAACAAACAAAAGGGTTGGCAGTATTACAAACGGATGTTCAGATCTGCATGAACCATCAAAGACAATCTCCTTGTAAAAAGGGGTTACGGCTTAAACGCAGCTGTTTAGAAGATAGTTTCTATACTTGCATTGGTTTCCTTTGAGTGTGCTTGGACAAGGTCTTGTGCCCGTGAAAAGTGGTTTTCAGATGTCTTTATGGTTTCGATCCGTCGGTCCTTCCGTTGAGCCGGATTGGCGGATGAGGTCAGAAACGAACTTTTCCGAAGTGACTGCCGAACAGGAAAAACTGTCTCCGAAGAGAGACAGGTCTCAGAAGATGTTCTTGAAACTAGCGAACACTGAAGAGCACCGATTGCTCCGTTCGCCCAAGGTGGGCGATCCAATGCGATGAGCCGATTTTAGGCGCGAAATCAAAGTTCTTTGTTTCGCCTATTATTCTATTTGCATTTATGATCACTTAGGGGTTTGGCGCTGTAAAACTCTTAGAGGGACACAAAAGGAGTATGGTATAAAACACATTACTGTGCTATACACCATCTTTTAAGGAGTGAAGAGAGGAACATTTAGATATAAAACATGCCAGGATTATAGTACATTGACCTGAAGTTTGTACAAAGAATGAAAGATAAGCAGGATACAACTATCAAACATGCTTTTGAGGTTATAGGTGAGGCCGAATAACATGGGGACAAAAATACAATATGGAGGTATAGGTTTATATCCATTTAAACCGCTCTTTGTGGTTAAGATAGAAAGGGAGAGACACTTTCAAGACTTGATTTAACCATTTGCCCTCCTTCCTGTTAACACATCTGGTGTCCCTGTTAGAGAAAACACCCCATCCTCCCTGTTAGGATTCCTTTGAAGTCCAGAGTGTGTGTGTTGGAATCTATCCTGATCAATTGATGGATGTTTTAGAGGAGGGCAGTTGGATCAGACGTGCTGGCGCCGTTTAGACCCCTATTGAGAGGTCATGGTGTTTTACGATCCCAAATGGTAACCTTTCAGGCCAGATCCTACACTGGTGAGTACACAGCTGATGCTCATTAACACTCACTCACTGGTCTCGTATCACTAAGGAGATCGGGAGCACATAAGAGAACGAGCAACCGGACCGTCACTGAGAGAGGACCGGGCCCGGACACATGTTAAGTTTATGTTTATGTATGTGTTGCCGGCAGTCGACCGTGAGGTGGCTGCCGGCATTTTACTTCCGTGTTTTTGTTTATTTTATTAAAACTTTATTTCAATGTTTGCTGGTTCCCGCCTCCTTCCTTCCCTTTTAATGAACCTCGTTACAGTGGTGCCGAAACCCGGGAGGAAGGAGAGATATGCTGTCGAAGAGTCCTTGCCGCTGAGTGGCCTCGCGGTGCCGGAGAGTTCGGGCAGCGCGGACGAAGGGCGTCCGCCAGTGGCTGCCCGAAGCGGTGGTTCTGGAGAAGAGGAGGAGCCATTGTGGGCCGCCGGAGCTTCGGTGGGACGGCGACCTTAGCTGCCGCGCCCCTGGATCGAGGTGGGGTGGCTATCGTCCAAGCGGGAGTGGGGGAGTTGCCACCTAGGGGGAGGAGCAGTGGCGGAAGCGCCGTGGACGGCCACCGCCTGCGAGAGGCCGGAGCCTGCGTCCGTCCGCCCAAGAGGGAGGAGCAGGGGACGGGGAACTCGCCGCCGACTTCCTGCAAAAGGAGGAGCCACTGCCGGCCGCCAGGGGGCGGACAGTCGAGCTGTCCACCAAGCGCCCAGGGCCACCGCAAGGCACCACGAAGGAGAGAACCCCGGCTGGTTGAGGACCGAGCATTATTTTTTTTCCCTCTCTCTTTTTCCGGTCGCTCCGAGGGGTCCCGTCTCCATTGTCTCGTCTCGGCGCTACATACCCCCAGGGGAAAGGTACTCCGAGACTGAGAGACCCCCCCGAGGGAGGGTGAGGAGCAAGCACAGTCTCGGGGTACCCCCGGCCTGTGTGGGGCGATGGGGGTATGTAGTGGATTAGGCGGGGCGAGACCGTGAGTCGAGGGTCTCGTATCACGAAGGAGATTGGGAGCATAAGAGAACGAGCGACCGGATCGTCACACAGCTCCGAGTGGCCGCGTTGACAATAGAGGTGGAGAACATGGTCCATTCGAAGTTGAAGATCTCTCTGACAGGGGATTCGGCCAAACGTTCCCAACAGACCCTCACAGTACGTTTGGGTCTGCCGAGTCTGTCCAGCTTCCTCCCACGCCATCGGATCCAACTCACCACCAGGTGGTGATCAGTTGACAGCTCCGCCCCTCCCTTCACCCGAGTGTCCAACACATACGGCCGGAGGTCAGATGAAACAACCACAAAGTTGATCATCGACCTCTGGCCTAGGGTGTCCTGGTGCCATTTGCACTGATGGACACCCTTATACTTGAACATGGTGTTCGTTATGGACAAGCTGTAACTAGCACAGAAGTCCAATAACAGAACACAACTCGGGTTCAGATCAGGGGGGCCGTTCCTCCCAATCACGCCCCTCCAGGTGTCACTGTCGCTGCCCACGTGGGCGTTGAAGTCCCCCAGTAGAACGACGGAGTCCCCCGTCGGAGCACTTTCCAGCACCCCTCCCAGAGTCTCCAAGAACGCCGGGTACTCCACACTGCCGTTTGGCCCTTAGGCGCACACGTCAGTGAGAGACCTATCCACAACCCGAAGGTGCAGGGAAGTGACCCTCTCGTTCACCGGGGTGAACTCCAACACATGGCGGCTGAGCTGGAGGGCTATAAGCAAACCCACACCAGCCCTCCGCCTCTCACCATGGGCAACTCCAGAGTGGTGAAGAATCCATCCTCCCTCGAGGAGTGTGGTTCCAGAGCCCAAGCTGTGCGTAGAGGTGATCCCAACTATCTCTAGTCGGAATCTCTGAACCTCATGCACAATCTCAGGCTCCTTCCCCGCCAGAGGGTGACGTTCCATGTCCTTAGAGCTAGATTCCGTGTCCAAGGATCAGGTAGTCGAGGCCCCCCTTCGACTGCCGCCCAATCCACTAAGCACAGGCCCCTTACGGTCCCTCCTGCAGGTGGTGGGTCCACGGGAGGGTGGCCCCACGTCGCTCCTTCGGGCTGAGCCCGGCCAGACCCCATGGGGGGAGGCCCGACCACCAGGCGCTTGCATACGAGCCCCAACCCTGGGCCTGGCTCCAGGGTGGGCCCCGGCTGCACCATGCCGGGCGACGTCACGGTCCTCAAATTTGTGGTCATCATAAGGGTTTTTTGAACCGCTCTTAGTCTGACCTGTCACCTAGGACCTGTTTGCCTTGGGAGACCCTACCAGGGACATATAGCCCCAGACAACATAGCTCCTAGGGTCTTTCGGGTACTCAAACCCCTCCACCACGGTAAGGTGGCAGTTCAAGGAGATTTTAATCTGTTTAACAACTCTGCAAATGTAGCATCTTTTGTCAAACTATTGTTTTCAATTCAACAACTGAAAACAGAGTAGACCACAAGTTTATACCTATGTTGTCAGAATACAATGGTATTCCTTTCACGGGAGGTAACTGAAAATAATCTCCAACAGCAATTATACTTACATTTCCAATAGGAGAAAAGTCACCAAATTGTTTTATCTGTCTTAGTCTACCGTGAATATATGCAAAAAGATTTTGATCAACCATTGATTTTTCATCAATTATCAAAATCTGCAAATCACTATATTTAGCACGCAAACAATTGAGCTTGTCTTCACCCAAAGGTGTGTACGGTAAGCGAACATCTTTTCCAATGCTAAATGTATTGTGAATTGTTGCTGCATGTAAATTCTATGCAGCAATTCCTGTAGGAGCAGTTAACAATACACAAATATTGTCAGGATGACGACACACTGTTGACAATAACCTCATGGCTTCGTACTGAATGGCTTTTATTAAATGACTTTTTCCGGTCCCTGCACCACCAGTGATGAATACATGTAATGGTTTTGGGTTTTTCCCTGTTATCTTAGCTAAACACCATTGCCGAATCTGATAAAAAATGCATAGCTGTGTATCATTTAAAGACCGAATTAAGGCCAGACCGTCACTTCTACACATTATATTATTTCTCTTTTCCAAATTTGCAACTTTTTGATGACTTGATGCTAGATCTGGGATGTTTTCAACATGTTCTTCCACTAGCTGGTTTTTGTCTTTCATTTCCTCCACACACAGTAAACGTTCTAACTCTAGCCCTGGGCACAGCTCACACCAGCTATCTTCCAATATCATCCAATTCGTCTGCCTCCATTTCAAACTTCTTTCTATTAAATCAACAACGGACCTTACTGAATGTCTAGACCCATCAGCTAATGTCACATGACCATTCATGTAAAACTGTTGGAATGTTTCAAAGTTTGAAGGTTTCAGATGCGTATCTGCACGGTATGGCAGAAATAACTGCATAATGCTTTGATGAAAGGGTTCTGGGTTTGTTTCCTTAGAAAACCGTGCATATTGAATGACTGCAGGTTGTGTTCGTGTTCTTTTGGTGATAAAACCACAACCGTTGTTTAATTTAAGCGGAGCCCGGGATTTTTCATTTTTACTAAGAACACGATACTCTGAGGCAAATGTTGCCCTACACGTATCATTCAAATCATTTGGTCCGTTCTTATAGCGGTCTACAATGCTCGTCATCCACATCTCCTCTGTGGTAAGATCCCGTGATGTTGCCTTTTGTCTCAACACCTTTAAAGGAAGACTCATTTTAACTATATTGTCTCCTGTTGGCACAAACGCAACTTTTCTTGAACATTCCTTCTGATGCATATTTGTCAATCTATATACAGATTCTTGAGCACAAACTTCTCTATTGTGTAAATAAACACTGCATCTTTGGCACTAGTATTTCCCTCTTTACGTGCTTCTCTTTGTGCATTACCTAACAGCAATCCCATTTCTCTTTCCGACTTTGATATATAAGAAATTATATAGACCACACACGCGTAAGCATCTACCACGAACTGGACGTCTACATTTGCATTCCAACATTTTAAAAGTGGTTTGCTATATTGATTGACCCACACCTCATTAACCTGCCTTTTCAACACAACATGTGTATTTCGATTTAATGATTTATATGCATCTTCAAAAGTTGTTTGATTTATACCTAAATGTCGAAACAAATGTTCCACACTATCATAGTCACTATTCTCATCTGAAAGAGCCTTCTTGACTGCTGACAATATCTCACTTGCCTGTTCTCTTTTCATTTTTGAATCTTTCTGACCTTGACCTTGAACACAAGCACATATAGCTGAATCATCATTTTCATCTACCTTACACTTACACTTTTTTTTGGCATCACTTTTACCACGACATATAAATGTTCGAGCAGATGCTGGCCAGGGAAAATTAAAACAAGTTTTTGAATGTCGTTTTGAATGTTGTTGCACAGATGTCACAATGTCCAATAATGTGTCATCCTGTGATGGTAATTCACATGTGACATATTTATCGATAAACTGAATGACCTCTTCATCTGTGTTTTTATCAATCACTGGGGCATTCTCAATCCAAAACAGGCAATGAACATGAGGGGAACCACGCTGCTGAAATTCCACACGGTAGAAGTAGTCCTTAATTTTACCTATTGGATGCACTGAAGACATAAGTACCTCCTTTAAAAAACAATGCCACCTGAAATCAAACATTCTAGCCGCAGTTACAGGATTCCGACGCAACAACTCACACCTGTCAGCCCACTGTAATTCTTCAGCTGTCTGTGTTCTTCCTTCCCGTTTCAGAATACTATCAAGAAGATTTTTCCACCGCATATCAGCAGATGAAAATGAGGAAAACCAGGTTGGCACGCCCAGCTGACGAACACAAGCTAGGAGGTCACGTTGCGCTCCTTGCCAAAAAGCTGGTGTACCTCGGATAGGTTTAAGGAAACGATACCCATCATCAAATTCCAACAGTTTTTTCAAAGATTCTTCATTGTTCAATACATTTTCATCAACTTTTTGAGACACACATCCTCCTCTTCCTTTGCGCAATGCAATCGATACATTTGACATAACCTGTTCAATTTCAGACATGTACTGAGCAAAAAATATATATTCTACATTTTGTGCAAACCTTCCATCAGCATGTAAAATCCGATTATTAAAATACCTTGACAATGTCAATCCGTTGTCTCGACTTTCATGATATGCATTACGTCCCAGTGGAAATAAAACTGGGAAGCATTTGGCTTCATTTCTGAGATCAGAAAGCAATCTTACAGGATTATTTCCTTCTGCTGGTGCCACATTCAATATATTATCGAAATACGGATCTAATGCTTCCTGACCAATGTCAACAGGCATGAGACATGTGTCCTGAAACATGCAATGTTGCTGTCTGTCATGCAAAAGCTCATCTTCACCAACATCTACAGATGCTTCACTATGTTCAACATGTGCATCACTCTCCTTTCCTAAAACCTCACTGTTGTCTCTACAAAACTCATTTAGCCAAACTTCTTTAAATTCTACATCTTTATAATGCATATTTATCTGTTTTAAACATTTTAATGCTTGTCTTATGTGCATACTGTCAACAAACTGATATTTATAATGACCTTTATAAGTTAATTTACGCTTCAATTTAACGGGCAACAAAGATCCTTGCATACTGGAAAAAGGCAACGAACTAGAAGTCTGCACGATATTTGCAGGAACACGTCACTGGTCCATGTACTCCATTTTATCCCCCTTTAGGTAGTGCTAACATTTTCATAAACGGTAAATGTAAAGCAATCAAATGTTGTTCTAAGCTATTCAAACATGCAAGTTCTGGTGGAATGGGATCAACTCTTAAGTTGTTTGTCGCACATTCAACTGCCATTTGACCTTTGTTAAGCTTATAATGGCACGTGTAACAAATCCACAGTTTACCTCTAGTTGTATCCAGCCAATGACATGGCGTTACACAGGCTTTATTGCATTTGTGTAAATATTCCTCGGTTATACATTTATCTGCAGTCGAAGCTGCTCCTTTTTTGTAATAATAATCTCTTTTACAATTTAAAACCTGATGCTTAAACAACAATCGATGGCTAACAATCGATTTTACTAAATCCAAAAACTGCTGCATAACAAAATCAAACTGTTCTGCTTTTACTTTAATCTGTTGCCTTCTTAATTTCACACCTGCTTTAACACGTTTCTTATGCACAGGGTTTTTGTGATACTTTTACTGCGATACTTTTTCCTGCTCATTTCCTTTAGTCTCTTTCTATGCAACACATTGTCTCGATACTTTTTCTTGCTCATTTCCTTTAGTCTCTTTATGCAACATTGTCTCGATATTTCCTTTCTCTTTCTATGCAACACATTGTCTCGATACTTTTTCTGCTCATTTCCTTTAGTCTCTTTCTATGCAACATTGTCCGATACTTTTTCTTGCTCATTTCCTTTAGTCTCTTTCTATGCAACACATTGTCTCGATACTTTTTCCTGCTCATTTCCTTTAGTCTCTTTCTATGCAACACATTGTCTCGATACTTTTTCTTGCTCATTTCCTTTAGTCTCTTTCTATGCAACACATTGTCTCGATACTTTTTCTTGCTCATTTCCTTAGTCTCTTTCTATGCAACACATTGTCTCGATACTTTTTCCTGCTCATTTCCTTTAGTCTCTTTCTATGCAACACATTGTCTCGATACTTTTTCTTGCTCATTTCCTTTAGTCTCTTTCTATGCAACACATTGTACCGATACTTTTTCTTGCTCATTTCCTTTAGTCTCTTTCTATGCAACACATTGTCTCGATACTTTTCCTCTCATTTCCTTTAGTCTCTTTCTATGCAACACATTGTCTCGATACTTTTTCTGCTCATTTCCTTTAGTCTCTTTCTATGCAACATACTTTCTTGCTCATTTCCTTTAGTCTCTTTCTATGCAACACATTGTCCCGATACTTTTTCTTGCTCATTTCCTTTAGTCTCTTTCTATGCAACACATTGTCTCGATACTTTTTCTTGCTCATTTCCTTTAATCTCTTTCTATGCAACACATTGTCTCGTTACTTTTTCTTGCTCATTTCCTTTAATCTCTTTCTATGCAACACATTGTCTCGATACTTTTTCTTGCTCATTTCCTTTAGTCTCTTTCTATGCTGATTTTTGCTCATTTCCTTTAGTCTCTTTCTATGCAACACATTGTCCCGATACTTTTTCTTGCTCATTTCCTTTAATCTCTTTCTATGCAACACATTCTCTCGATACTTTTTTTGCTCATTTCCTTTAGTCTCTTCTATGCAACGGGAAGCGCAAGGCACTGCAGCGGGTGGTGAAAACAGCCCAGCGCATCACAGGGACTACACTCTCTTCCATTGAGGACATCCAGAAGAAACGCTGTCTGCGTCGAGCTCGCAGCATTCTCAAGGACTCCTCTCACCCCGCTCATAGACTGTTTACTCTCCTGCCTTCCGGTAGACGCTTCAGGTGCCTCCGGACAAGAACCAGCAGACTAAGAAACAGCTTTTTTCCCAGAGCTGTTTCATTATTGAACTCTGCCCCCCACTGATTCCACTACCCCTCATAACTTTAACTTTAATGCTGCTATTACATTGCTTACATTGCAATACAGGGCTGCCATGCATGACTGAACTGTACACACCAGTACTTCATGTATCTGCTCTATGTTTACACACACATAGCATCATTTGCACTCTATACTGCTCACTTGCACTAATGGACTACTCTCATAACTGCATTACCTCATCCACTGCACTGTAACTTCAATAACTGCATTACCTCATCTACTGCACTGTAACTTCAAACTGCATCTACTCATCTACTGCACTGTAACTTCATAACTGCACTGCACTGTAACTTCAATAACTGCATACTGCACTGTAACTACTGCACTGTAACTTCAATAACTCACTGCAACTGTTAACTCATCTACTGCACTAACTGCATCTACTCATCTACTGTGTAACTCTATTAACTGCATGCATCTCTACTGCATCGACTGCAAACTCTATTAACTGCATTACATCTACTGCACTGTTACTGCATTACTCATCTACTGCACGCTGCATGCAAACTGCATTAACTCATCTACGCACTGCACTAACTCATCTACTGCACTGTAACTCTATTAACTGCATCTACACATCTACTGCACTGTAACTCTATTAACTGCATCTGCACTGCTCTGCATACTCTACTGCACTGTAACTCTATTACTGCACTACTCTACTCTACTGCACTGTAACTCTATTAACTGCATCTACTCATCTACTGCACATAAACTCTAAACTGCATCTACTCATCTACTGCACTGTAACTCTATTAACTGCATCTACACATCTACTGCACTGTAACTCTATTAACTGCATCTACACATCTACTGCACTGTAACTCTATTAACTTCTACAACTCTACTGCATCTACTCATCTACTGCACTGTAACTCTATTAACTGCATATCTAACTGCACTGTAACTCTATTAACTGCATTACTCATCTACTGCACTGTAACTTCAATAACTGATTACTCATCTACTGCACTGTAACTCTATTAACTGCACTAACTCATCTACTGCACTGTAACTATAACTGCATACATCTACTGCATAAATAACTGCATTAACTCATCTACGCACTGTAACTTCAATAACTGCATTAATCTACTGCACTGTAACTGCATTAACTGCACTGTAACTCTATTAACTGCATCTACTCATCTACTGCACTGTAACTTTCATAACTGCATTACCTCATCTACTGCACTGTAACTTCAATAACTGCTTAACTCATCTACGCACTGTAACTATAACTGCATACTCATCTACTGCACTGTAACTTCAATAACTGCATAACTCATCTACTGCACTGTAACTCTATTAACTGCATCTGCACTGTAACTCTATTAACTGCATCTACTCATCTACTGCACTGTAACTCTATTAACTGCATTACCTCATCTACTGCACTGTAACTCTACTGCAGCATCTACTGAACTCTATTAACTGCATCTACTCATCTACTGCACTAACTCTATTACTGCATCTCTGCACTGTAACTCTATTTAACTGCATTACCTCATCTACTGCACTGTAACTTCAATAACTGCATTAACTCATCTACTGCACTGTAACTCTATTAACTGCACTAACTCATCTACTGCACTGTAACTTTCATAACTGCATTACCTCATCTACTGCACTGTAACTTCAATAACTGCATTAACTCATCTACTGCACTGTAACTTCAATAACACTGCACTGTAACTTCAATAACTAACTCATCTACTGCACTGTAACTCATTACTGCATCTACTCATCTACTGCACTGTAACCTTTCATAACTGCACCTGCACTGTAACTTCAATAACTGCATTAACTCATCTACTGCACTGTAACTTCAATAACTGCATTACCTCATCTACTGCACTGTAACTTCAATAACTGCATTAACTCATCTACTGCACTGTAACTCTATTAACTGCATCTACTCATCTACTGCACTGTAACTCTATTAACTGCATCTACTCATCTACTGCACTGTAACTCTATTAACTGCATACGCACTGTAACTCTATTAACTGCATAATCTACTGTAACTCAATAACTGCATCTACTCATCTACTGCACTTCTATAACTGCATCTACTCATCTACTGCACTGTAACTCTATTAACTGCATCTACTCATCTACTGCACTGTAACTCTATTAACTGCATCTACTCATCTACTGCACTGTAACTGCATCTACTCATCTACTCTAACTCTATTACTGCATGCACTGTAACTCTATTAACTGCATCTACTCATCTACTGCACTGTAACTCTATTAACTGCATTACCTCATCTACTGCACTGTAACTTCAATAACTGCATTAACTCATCTACTGCACTGTAACTCTATTAACTGCATAACTCATCTACTGCACTGTAACTTCATAACGGCATAACTGCATTAACTCATCTACTGCACTGTAACTCTCTGCATCTACTCATCTACTGCACTGTAACTGCATTAACTGCAAAGCATTAACTGCACTGTAACTAACTGCACGCATTTCTGACATCATTTCCAGCAACAACAGGCACCTGCAACTTTTCTGAACAAATGCATGCTTTCACATCATTCTTACTTTTGATGGCTCTTGGTGTGCGACGCATACGAAAACTCTTCTTTCTCGGCATCTGCAATGAAGAGAAAAGGTTTTCAAATGAATGAAAGATGACAAGCAAAGACAAATTATAGCACAATCAAAAATTTATTTTAAATTATTTTAAAATTGATGAGCTCCACAATAGTATATTTTCTTTTTAAATAAAGGCAATTGGAAGATCCACTAAACACTTGGCATAAACAAGAACGGGTATATAGGAGATGTACGGTATAACAAAATGATATATACTGGTAGCGTGAGTCAAAATATGCCAAAAAAATAGAATATAATGTCCAAACAATAATAAACAAACGAAACAAAATACAGCAAAAAAAGATTTAAAAAGATGGCAATTGGTGTTTGTACTGTTGTACAGCAGGTGCCGCTGTTACACACCTTTAGAAAAAGTACAGAATCTCTGAACCTGAACATATATATTTGATCTGTTTTTAATCATTGTTCTAAGTCTAATCTGGGTGAATCTTACTCTATAAAATTTGAATTATCTCAGCTATTTTATCAAACCGAAGCATTTTTTAAGAAACCTACCCACATCTAAGGGGTGTTTAAAAAAAGAACAATTGAAGATCAAAGAATATGGATTATTTAGTTCAAAAGCAGAGAATCTGTTGCTTCATTTGATATATTGTTTGTCCATACATTTTTTAAAGAAAATGTAATGTGAGCCATCGAAATTTACGGAGAATGTTAAAAATTGCTGGTGCTGGCTTGGCAAAGTTTTTTAAAAGGCTGGCGGGGAAAGAGTTGAGCAACTTTAACTTGCCCTTGGAAACAACAAGTATATGTTAGCGGTATATTCTGTTTAAACAATGAAATAAGTTTAACTAGTCAACCAACCAAGTACATTCAGTTTATTAGATTTTCATTATACAACATTTTGTCGAACACTGTTATTACAATGTAAAATCACAACGCAACTGCCCTGTTTCACAGACAGTTGTCCACTAGACACTTGGCATAAACAAGAACAGGTATATAGGAGATGTAATGTATAACAAAATCTTAAATAACAGTAGCATGAGTCAAAATATGCAAAATAATGTAATAAAAATATAGAATATTATGTCCAAACGATATTAAACAATACCCAAAACTGAACAAAACAGCAAAAATGATCTCAAAAGATTGGTGCCTTCCTTATAAAAATAAGATTGGAGGCAGATGATGGCATTCATACACCAATAAAAAGATTTGAGACAGCTTACTTATGGGAAGCATGGAAATGCCTATGCCACATTTAATCACATCCAACTGATGTTAAGCATTTCACCTGTGCCCAATTACACAATCTCCACCTCCCATTGGGCATAATACCACACACAAATGATTAACTGTCTACCAGGTACAGGGTTGATAATGCACTCAAGCTATGTACAAAACTGCTACCTATCCACAAAATATTTATGAATTACCTGATATCTGAACGAACACATATATTTCCTTCATTCAATCTGCTTAACACACAAAACACCATCTAAATGGATGAATTATCCCCTGAACACACATTGACAGAGTCCTCAAGAATCATAAACATCAAACTAAAAACAACAAAGAAACTACATAACTTTTATCAGATGGGGAAGAAAAACAATACTTAAATTAAATCAATTACATTTTATACAAAGAAGGTGTACATTCTAGTGTTTACAATGTTATTCATATGTGCTTGTTCAACGCACGTACTTCCATAGGAATGTATCAAATGTATTCTTGTGTCTATTTCTCTGAACAATAAGCACAAACATCAATAAAATCAACTGATCATATTAAGGTCACCATGCAATCAAACAGGAACATTCTAAATGTTTACACGGTGTTTCAGTGATGATTAAATGATTTATCTGTGCACACTTAATTCATCTGCACTTGTAATCTTTGATCAAAAACATTTAAGCTCCTCCCCCCTCTCCACAAAGGCTTTTCATCACTGGACAGTCATTATAGTTTTATCACTTTTTTGTTGCTGACGTAGTGCGGTGAAGAATTGTTGTTGAGTGGGTTTAAAACATTTTAAGTTCCATCTACACCAAAATCTGATTCTGTAAACTGAATACACAACTTATGAACCGGTGACTTCATTGCTCTGTGAAATTAAATTCATTACCTAATATAGTTAACTTAACTCTTTCCCCGCCTCCGAGTTATCTCATTTAAAAATCAAGAGTTCCCTGCTAAAGACGAATTATTACAACAATTGGTTTTGTTCTGTTACACACACCTTTGGAAATGGTAACAGAATCACTGAACCTAGAACTCATTCATATATTGTCTGTTTTTGATGACTGGTCTGAGTATAATCTAGGTGGATCTTTGACCATACATTTGTAATTATCAAAGCAGTTTAATCAAAGTGATGCATTTTTGAAGAAATGTGAAAATGTTAAAAAAGGCTGGTGCTGGCTGACAACGTTCCTTATAAAAGACATGTGGGGAACAAGTTAAGCAAAAAAAAAATTTTTTTCAATTTACACATGCCTCGGGTAAACTTTAAATCTACACATTTTGCCAAGACTAGGCCTTAGTTAAATTAAGATATTTATGTCGCTTTTATAAAAATGCCTTAGAAGGTACTGTGGTTACTGTTATTTGTACATTTATTTATATATAAAATTATATACATTTAAGAGCCATAGCTTAAACATACCCACCTCAAAACAATCGAACAAGCATAATGGCGTTTCAGACGTAAACAAACCTAATGACGCAACCAGTCTCGCAACAAGCAAATAGAAGTCAACCACGGGCATTTTTTATAACACACACCAAAAACAGTATGAAATCAAGAACAATTTGCGTTGCATTCAAAGTCTTCATAGCCAAATATATCAAACACAATAGGTTTTAATCACCGACGATGCACTGAGTTTAGCGTGTGATAATCGTAGCATGACAGTCAATAGAATTGTTCGTCTCGATGCGTTTCTGCAAGATCCGACAGGGCCAAATGGCGTTTCGGACGAAAACGAACGTAAAGACGAAACCAGTCATGAGACATATTATATAATAAACAAACAGTTAAATTCAGTTGTGGGGACTAAAGTGTGCGCATAAAAAAATGAATAAATTCACGCGAAATACCATGTACCACATTATGATGTGGAAATTAGATCAGAATACACCTCTGGAGGCAAGACCTTTGAAAGCAAATTCAAATCACCGCCGTTGAATGGAATAAAAGTCTTGAGCGATTAGACTTAAGCCAATCACTTCAAATCGCATCCTTTGAATGAAAAACAAGTCTAGAGCCAAGACTTAAACAAGCGATTTCAAATCACTTCCATTCAAGGAATTAAATGTGTGTCTCAAGCCGATGTAAATGACAAATCAGTAGAAAATGAGCACATCGACTTTCAAACTAAATATAATCTGTTTTAACACATTTGAGAGCTTTTGCTTAAAAGACTTGTACATGACCGTTTAAAAACATAGTATTTTTCTATGCTTGCATTAAAAATATGCCCAATATATCAACTGCCCAATATCAGTGGAATTATTTGAAACAGTTCCATCATTTAGCAACCACTCGACTATAATAACTTTTACAATTATATTATGATTCATCTGAAAACTGTGAATACGCCATCTACAATGTATATCGTCTACCACGTAGATGCCCTTACAAAAACTATTATTTTACTTAAATAACGAATAACCTTATGACTACAAAATACATTGAAAACGTTCGAGAATTTGAATAATCAATCAATCCAAATAATGTTACAATACCTTAAAAATGTAAACACGTTTGGACTTATAACCTCTTTAATTGCTATTTTGGCCACTCAGACGACTTTAAATAATACACATAATTTGGTTACAAGTATACTTAACAGTGAAATGGGCTAATTTTGCTTTTATTTCTAAGCAAGCAATGAAAATGGAGCAATACAATAATATTTAAAACTTTTCCTATTTACATTTAAACTACTATTTTTAAATAAGACCGTAAAAAATCACTGCACATCACTCAGTCTCAAAATGCACACACCTTATTATATAACAATACTTTCAGTTACAAAAATACAAATACAAAAATTATTCAAACATATACACATTTAAAAAACAAATGGATATCCCTTCTTCACTCGTTCGCTGTCCCTGTTACCGACGCATCTTCCTCTCCAACTAACACATTTTCTTCTGGCATATCAGCGAGATCTAAAAACGAAACACATTTAAATTACTAAAAAGCGTGATACATATAAAATACACCTTGAAATATAGTGAAAAGTAAGTTCATATACCATTTCCCCAAAAATCTTTCAAAGCTTTTAACTCCTCCAGCTCCGCATTCAGCCGCTCATTCTTCTTTTTAGCTGTTGCCAACTCTTCTCAAGAATGAATTTTCTCCTTTCATTGCACCTAATCTCCTCATGACTGTTACCCCAAGCTCTGTGACGTCCTGCTTGACTCTGTTTCTCGGATTTGTCTCATCCACAGCCGAATACTAAACAAAGCAACACATAATATCACATGAAAGTTGTAACCACACACGTCACTCTTCAAAAACATACATATATAACAGAATACTTACTGCTAACAATCGAAACCTCCCTCAGTGTCCCAAATTCCTCTCCATCGACAAAGGGGATTTTAGATGGGCTACTGTTTGCCATTCTTAAACAGACATGAGAAACACTGCCAGTCGAAAGACATGTTTACGTTAAAAGCACACATACCTTTTAGTCTCTAAACAAAGTCGAAGTAAGATACAGCTGGAATTCAACTGGCAGTAATGAGAACATCTTGCAAACATTATCTTATATACACTAAACTAAAACGCCCATTACTAGAATAAACCTTTAAAGCTCCACCCATAACCCCGCCTCTAAATTAAACGTCACTGATTCAAAACAGATCGTAAATGTATGAATGGGACCGCATAAATTTTTTCTTGCCGTGGGATTGCTGGTTTTAGTACATAACATTCTTACATATTTTTTAACATGTAACAACACACAAACCACAATAACATAAATATAACATAAAGATCTAGAATTTAATTCGTTCACTATACAGGCTACCATGCATTCTTACAACGATCCAGCATCATGACATCATGAACGTGCATACGTACATTACGTGCCAGGCTCCAGCTATATTGGAAACGTCCGCCATGTTTGCTTCGAGTGATTTATGTGAGAAAAGTTTGGCAGTATTTCACAACTTGATTATATTTCGATGTATAACCAAAACAGAGATATATTCCTTTTGGAAATATGCTATGGGATCGTCTGTGAAGAGATTTGAGCTGAAACGCGCAATGACGCGCTCTGTGCGAGGACGACCTCGCTTTTTCAACGTTATATCGAATCTTCTGGCAGGCTAATCTGGTGAGTAATATGTTTCAATCGCCATATTTGACTGTTGTGTTATTGTTATTTTTTTCATCAAACCTCTTAAGTTTCTTAGCAGTAAATATGTCTTGTGCATGCGGAAGACAGTGTTTGATTTGAGGCCCAAAACAGCGAGCTCAATTGCATAGTGTTGTATGTTAAAGTGAGTGCGGAGTTTGTCCAATAGGGGGAGGTTATTGCATTGGGGGTGTGGGTTGTAAGCACCCGTTAAAAGAAAAGAAGAGCTCGTAGTAAGGGCGCTTGTATGTGTCTTGTTTGCTGTCCAGATGGATCCTAAAGAAAGAAAGACCATAACGAAGTTTCGTTCTCTTGGAGTTTATTCAATTGTATTTGAGATACAACATATGGCGACGAGGATGAAAGTCGCATTGCTGGATCAGTTATTTCCTGAAGGCAAGTAAAAAGTAGGACGCCGAGCTCAAGGAAGTTAAAGCTACAACCTGACTTACTGATTGATTGAGCAGAACAATGGCTGGTATGGTGGGATCCGTAACACCATTTGATAATAAGTTGCAATCATGGGAAGAGTATTGCGAAATATTGAACCATTTCTTCGTGGCAAATGATGTGGAAGAAACCAGAAAAAAAACGAGCCATATTATTAAGCGGTGTGGGAGCGCAAACATATACACTGATGAGGAATTTATTGAGTCCTGAAAAACCCGGAACAAAGAGTTATGAGGAAATGGTGAGTTTGCTGAAAAATCACTTTAATCCGAAGCCCAGTGAAATAGTGCAAAGGTGGAAATTTAATTCACGTAATAGGCACCCTGATGAAAGCATAGTGGAATATGTGGCGGAACTGAGAAAGCTGGCACAAGATTGTAATTTTGGAGACACACTCACAGTGATGCTGAGAGACAGATTAGTTTGTGGTGTTAATGATGATGGCATACAACGGAGATTATTGGCTGAGGATGGACTGACATTTGAGACGGCGCTAAGAAAAGCTCAGGCTATTGAAGTTCCTAATAAGGATATGGCTGACATGCACAAAGATAAAGGAAGTCGACTTAGCACCACTGTTTTTAAAGTGGATATCGGAGAACAAAGTAAGTTGAGTGATACAGGAATGTGTTATCGATGTGGTGGGAATAACCATGGACCAAAAGACTGTAGATTTTCCAAAGAAAATGTTACAAGTGTGGAAAGATAGGGCATGTGAAAAGAGTGTGTAGAATGAAACCCCAAGAAACTGGTAATGATAGAAGCTGGGAAGCAGACAAATGGGGTCGAGGACAGCAAACAGGACACATACAAGTGCCCTTACTACGAGCTCTTCTGTTCTTTTAACAGTGCTTACAACCCACACCCCCAATGCATCACCTCCCCCTATTGGACAAACTCTGCACTCACTTTAACATACAACATTCCCTCCCACTTAACTCAGAGGAAAATCTTTCCCCCTAGAACCACTTCAAGAATAATATATATATTAAACAATACTCTAAGTTTGTGTCACAAAGTCTTTAAGGTATGCGGGTGGCTTCCTCTCTCTGACTGAACGTCGTAGACGTACAGAAAGTGCACTTTCAGTTCTCAGTTCTCTCTTTAAAAAAAAAAAAGTAAGACGTCATGTGGATCAATTATTCAGTCAACAAAAAAGGGAAATGATGACTAAACAATTCCAAGCTGCTCAGGGTGCTGAACCTTATGATACTGGTGTAGTGTCAGTGGACACTGAGATGGAAGTACCAGAAGCTCTCAGTAGGTCAACAACACTTGAAGGAAGCCCCACGGTAAATAGTAGAGAGACTGAGAGTTCGCAAATGGAAGATCAAAGAAATCAACGGACAGAGTTGCCCAGGATGCCTTAAATGAGTCCAATGATTGAGAGAACTGAGAACTGAAAGTGCACTTTCTGGACGTCTATGACGTTCAGTCAGAGAGAGGAAGCCACCAGCATATCTTAGACTTTGTGACACAAACTTAGAGTATTGTTTAATATATATATTATTCTTGAAGTGGTTCTAGGGGGAAAGATTTTCCTCTGAGTTAAGTGGGAGGGAATGTTGTATGTTAAAGTGAGTGCGGAGTTTGTCCAATAGGGGGAGGTAATGCATTGGGGGTGTGGGTTGTAAGCACTGTTAAAAGAACAGAAGAGCTCGTAGTAAGGGCGCTTGTATGTGTCCTGTTTGCTGTCCAGATGGATCCTAAAGAAAGAAAGACCATAACGAAGTTTCGTTCTCTTGGAGTTTATTCAATTGTATTTGAGATACAACACATAGTTTGCGACAAATCTCTTTGAAACACCTCCTTCATAGTTGAATTTCTGTCTGTTGTTAAGTTTAAAGATAAAACAAACGCCCTTTCTTGCGTTAACAAACTTAAAACGTAGTTTAACCTAACGTAGTAGATATGTTTCAAGTAAAATGTAAAAATAGACCGTTTTATCAAAGTTTATTATTATCAGTCCACAGATTCTTCTAACGATCTGAGATTGTGCTACTTCCTGTCACCATTTGGCCACCAGGGGTCGCCTGGGGGTCATGTTCACCTTGATTTGTTTATTGTTTGCACCTGTGCCTTGTTTGTTTGAGCGTATTTATACACCCTGTTTTGCCCTTAGTCCCTCGCTCTAAGTTTGTATGTTACTGCCCGTTCTTGATTACGGTGAGCTCAGTTTTCCTCTTATTCTCGAGATTACCTTTTGTGGATTTACCCTTTTGAGGATTATTTTTGATATTGATTTTTGCTTGATGGATTATCTTTTTGTTTGACCATTAAATCCTTTTTGCAAGCATCTTTGTGTCTGCCTCACCTTTTGGGTTCAAACACTTTCCAGTGGCTCAGTTAGGAAAGTTACTGCTTTCCACGTTGACGGCCCGAGTTCGAAACCGGGCCCTGACAGAAACTTAGAGCCATCATGAACCCAGAGGCAGTCAGTCTCGAGAATCTTCTAGCCACGCTGTCTCGTCAAGGAGAGATGGTCCAACACCATGCAGCCGTGCTGGGCCAACAAGAACAGGGAAACATTCACAACTTCTGTCAGAGATGCTGACATCCATCAGGGAGATAAGTGCTCGGATTCCACTAACCACCCTTCCGGCACCAGTCCCTCCAGTCCGAGTTCCTGTGGAGGTTAATCCCATGGCTGAACCTCGTCTTCCACCCCCGCAGCGGTTCTCAGGTGATCCTCGTGCCTGCAAGGGCTTCCTCACCCAATGCTCTCTCTCTTTCGAGCTACAACCTTCTTCATTTCTCACCGACCGATCCAAGATTGCCTACATAATCACCCTACTGTCAGATAAAGCCCTGGCCTGGGCTACTGCTGTATGGGAGACCCAAAGTCCCTTTTGTGCCTCATACGTAGCAATTTCTGAAGAGTTCAAGCGAGTGTTTCAGGAAGCTGTTAGTGGTCCGGAGACGACGAAACAACTTCTCACACTCCGGCAATTCCGCACGATAGCAGCGGCCAGTGGCTGGAATGACGAGGCACTCACGGTGTGCTTCCTGAAGGGTCTTTCAGGCACCATCCAGGATGAGTTGGCTACTCGGGAACCACCGGATAGTCTCGAGACTCTCATCAAACTAGCCTCACGCATAGACCACCGTCTAAGAGAGCGAGAGCAAGACCGGAGATTATTCACTCCAGCACCCGCTCTTCCCAGTTTCGAGTCTTTACCACTTTTTGACCCGAGTCCTACCCGAGAGAGACCGTCGGATGAGGGAACGATGTTGTCTTTACTGCGGCAAACCGGGCCATTTTCGCACCACGTGTCCTGAGATCCAGGGAAACGCCCGGCCCCGTACAGACCGGGAGGGGCTGTAAGGGGAGACACCACTTCCTCCCATCCGTCCAACGCCCGTTTGCTCCTTCCAGTCACCCTTTCCTGGGACAACCGGGAATTCTCACTTCAAGCTCTGGTGGACTCTGGAGCCGCAGGGAATTTCATGGACGGTAGCTGGGCGCAGGAGAATAGCGTTCCCTTAAGCCTTCTCACAGATACCATCAGAGTGAACACGTTGGATGGGAGTCCTCTGGGTTCTGGACTAGTCACTCATGCCACTGCTCCTCTGAGACTCTCAGTTTCACAACACCAGGAAACAACAACTTTCCACCTCATTTCATGTTCAAAGTTTCCCCTTGTACTGGGTTACCCCTGGCATCGATCACAACCCTGTCATCGACTGGTCTGTGGGATTGATCAAGCAGTGGGGTCCTACATGTCAAGCACCTGTGTTTTTTCGAGTTCCTCAAGTTCCTCTCTCGAGTCTTCAGAGCCCATTGATCTGTCCCGTGTCCCCGAATGTTACCATGATCTCAAGCTGGTGTTTAGTAAACAGAGGGCTGCCACGCTACCACCCCATAGGCCATATGACTGCTCCATTGACCTGCTTCCTGGCACCTGTCCTCCCAGGGGCCGGATCTTCTCGCTGTCCCCTCCTGAACGTACGGCCATGGACACTTATATCAAAGACGCACTGGCTGCAGGTATCATCCGATCCTCTACTTTACCCGCTGGAGCAGGGTTCTTTTTTGGCCAAGAAAGATGGGGGATTACGTCCGTGCATTGACTACCGGGGGCTCAATGCAATCACTGTCCGGAACCGCTATCCGCTTCCCCTCATGGCCACGGCATTCGAACTGTTACAGGGGGCAACCATTTTTACCAAGCTTGATCTACGGAACGCCTACCACCTTGTACGGATCAGACACACCGACGAGTGGAAGACGGCCTTCAACACACCTACTGGCCACTACGAATATTTAGTGATGCCCTTCGGCCTGACCAACGCCCCGGCCGTCTTTCAAGCGCTCATCAATGATGTGCTCCGGGACATGCTGAACCTCTTTGTGTTCGTCTATTTAGATGACATCTTTATCTTCTCGAGCTCCCTTCAGGAACATATGGTGCATGTCGGAAAGGTGCTTAAACGGCTTATGGATAGCCACCTTTATGTGAAACCTGAGAAGTGTGAGTTCCATTCCACCCGAGTGCAATTTCTGGGATTCGTAGTGGAACCTGGTCATATCCAGATGGATCCCAAGAAGGTTGAAGCGGTAGCGGAATGGCCCACCCCTAAGAACGTTAAAGAGGTTCAACGCTTTATCGGGTTCATCAACTTCTACCGTAAGTTAATAAAGAACTTCGCCTCGGTGGCAGCTCCGCTCTCAGCACTAACCAAAGGTAACAACAAGGGTTTCAGTGGAACATAGAAGCGCAGACGGCTTTTCAGAGGCTCAAACAATGTATTCTCTCCGCTCCCATTCTTATACTTCCCACAACGGACAAGCCATTCGTGGTGGAGGTTGATGCCTCCGAAGTCGGGGTTGGGGCTATCCTGTCCCAGAGGGGAGAGGACAAGAAGCTTCACCCATGTGCTTTCTTCTCACACCGGCTCACATCTGCTGAGAGGAATTATGACGTGGGATATCTGGAACTTCTCGCAGTCAAGCTGGCGTTGCAAGAGTGGAGACATTGGCTCGAGGGGGCTTCGCAACCATTTCAGGTGCTCACGGACCACAGAAACCTGGAATACATGAAGCAGGCTAAGCGGTTGAATACGAGACAAGCTAGATGGTCATTATTCTTTAATCGTTTCCAGTTCATTCTTACCTATCGACCCGGGTCCAAGAACTTGAAACCAGACGCCTTATCTCGAGTATACGCTCCTACAGCCGCACTTTGGAGTTCATTCGACGGAGGTTCTGGTGGCCCGATATCGTGGACGATGTTAACACCTTCGTCAAGGCCTGTTCTGTCTGCAGTCGGGGCAAATCATCCCATCTTCGCCCTCAAGGACTCCTCCATCCGTTACCCATCCCTCACCGACCATGGTCACACATCTCACTCGACTTCATCTTGGGGCTCCCTCCTTCTCGTGGCAACACTGTCATCTTGGTAATCATCGACAGATTTTCCAAAGCAGACAGATTTATACCCCTGCCCAAGCTACCATCGGCCAAGGAAACGGCCGAACTGATAATCGACCTTGTCTTTCGAGTCTTCGGTATTCCCCAGGATATGGTGTCCGACCGAGGTCCCCAGTTTTCCTCCAAATTCTGGAAGGCTTTCGGCCAGCTCATAGGGGCTTCTACCAGCCTGTCTTCAGGGTATCATCCAGAGTCCAATGGCCAAACAGAGAGGATGAACCAGGATCTGGAAACTGCCCTCAGGTGTATGGTCTCTAATAATCCATCCACCTGGTCTTCATTCGTTGTCTGGGCTGAATGCGCACACAATACTCTACGCTCCTCTGCAACCGGTATGTCCCCGCATGAATGTCAGTTTGGTTATGCTCCTCCATTGTTCCCGGATCAGGAAACAGAGGTCGGTGTACCGTCGGCCAGGAGATTCATAAGACGTTGTCGTCTCACATGGAAGAGGGTTCGTCTCCATCTCCTACGCTCCTCACAGCAGTACCAGCAGCAGGCTAATAGACGTCGCCGCCAGGGTCCTACCTTACATTCTGGCCAAAGAGTGTGGCTCTCTACAAAAAACCTACCGCTTCGAGTGGAGTCCCGCAAGTTGTCACAGAGGTTCATCGGTCCATTCAAGATCTCCAGGAAAATCAATCCTGTTACCTACCGTTTGCAGTTACCCAGGTCATTTAAAATGAATCCCACATTCCACGTATCACTGCTAAGACCTGTTGTTTTTTCTCCTCTTGTTCCCGCAGACAGACCTCCCACTCCACCTCGGGTCATCGGGGGCCAGCCTGCATATACCGTCCGCTGGATACTGGACTCTCGTCGAGTACAGCGATCTTGGCAGTATCTGGTGGATTGGGAAGGCTACGGCCCAGAGGAACGCTCCTGGGTTCCTGCCAAGGACATACTGGACCCTAACCTCATTCGTCAGTTCAGGGCCAGCCATCCCAATAAGGGTGGTAGGAACATCAGGAGCCGTTCTTAGGGGGAGGATTCTGTCACCATTTGGCCACCAGGGGTCGCCTGGGGGTCATGTTCACCTTTGATTTGTTTATTGTTTGCACCTGTGCCTTGTTTGTTTGAGCGTATTTATACACCCTGTTTTGCCCTTAGTCCCTCGCTCTAAGTTTGTATGTTACTGCCCGTTCTTGATTACGGTGAGCTCAGTTTTCCTCTTATTCTCGAGATTACCTTTTGTGGATTTACCCTTTTGAGGATTATTTTTGATATTGATTTTTGCTTGATGGATTATCTTTTTGTTTGACCATTAAATCCTTTTTGCAAGCATCTTTGTGTCTGCCTCACCTTTTGGGTTCAAACACTTTCCAGTGGCTCAGTTAGGAAAGTTACTGCTTTCCACGTTGACGACCCGAGTTCGAAACCGGGCCCTGACACTTCCCATTCAAACTCAAACCAGGCTGCCAATCTTATGTCAATGCAAAGATTTTATGTTGCTTTTCAAGCAAACTATACAATAAGATGAAATAAACATTGATAATGGGTTCATGCAAAAAATTTAACCTAACTAACTTTTCTATCCTGCCTCTTTTCAGGTAATAAAATGATGCAGACGGCTAATCAGTTCCACTTTAGTATATTAAGTTCATAATACATTTTTCTGACTAACTTAATTAACATGCATATACTTTGAATATTATATTAATATATTTTTTCACTAATCTCTGACAATTAAGAACATTAAATATTTACACTGTACTCTCTTATAACCATATTATTAACTTCTCATAATAACAAACATCAAGCATATAAAAGCCCTTTTGTGCTGTGTTAGAACAACTTGTGCCCAACTTTAAAGCTTCTTGAGAAAAAATCCGCTCACACTAAAAATCATTTGGATTTATTGTAAATTGGTTACATTTCTTTATGGTTGAACAAGCTACAGCAAGTTTTGAATAAGGCTACTTTTCGTTGATATAAAGGGATATATGGCTGTGTGATTAGTGTTCACAGTAAATTAAAAAATATATTCTCTCTTGAAGGTGGATGTTGGTGTCCGATTCAGACAGGTCGCTGTTCTTCCTGGTCTCTCTATATTTTTGAGGGTCACACTTCCTAAGAAATCGTATGAAACTAAGCTTACTGTTGAGAGTATATAAGTCAATTAATCTTCGAAAACAGTTGATATTTTTCACTAATATTGTTTTATCTGCCCTAGGCAGATTTTGTAAATGTAGGGAGTCATCTTCAAAACATTTATCTCTCCTGACATTCTGATCTCGTATAGTAGGTTGTAAATCTTATTATACATTATGATTTTAATATATATCTATTGAACATGTATGCTTCTTGATAACCTATGAAAGTCATTGCATGTTTGGAGTAAATAGATGAAAATCAAGATTTATATACATTCAGTGTGTGGTTTACGTTTAAAGCAATAGTTCACCGAAAATGCAAGTCTGTCATAAATTACTAATCGTCTAGTCGCTTCACAACTGTTAAACCTAAGAGCATCTTTAAAGTACAAATGAAGATAGTTTTAATGAAATCCTGGAGCTTTCTGACATTTAAAATACATGAAATGTACTTGCAATGTCACTCAATTAGTTCAACTTCACTTTATGAAGAGATGAGAATAATTTACATGCCTAACAAAAAATATGACTATTTAATTATTTCCTCTCTTCCGCATTAGTCTTTGACAAGCTCTTGGACTTTGGATCTTAATTTGTATTCTTAAGATAGAGAATGTACTATTGATGGGAAGTAATCGATGACAGAATTTTAATTATTGGATGAACTAACCCTTTAATAAGAACATTTATCCGTAGACTAATCTAAGTACTGCATGAATATTAAAGTTTAATTTTGATAAAGTCTATAAATTTATAATTATGTTTCTTGTTTTTGTTTTGACAGAAAACCCATCAGAGAAATTGTCAGACTGGCTAATACTCATTGCTGTGATTTTATACCCTGGATATAGGCTACCCAAATGAGTTGTTTAACAAAGTTGACTTTCCATAGATACTTTGTGGGTATGCAAAATGAGAAGATTAAGTGCAGAGTGTTGAGTCTCACACATTATTGTGTAAGGTGAAATTCAGACATCTAGCCACATTGTAGCCATATCTGGGAAACAGTTGAATTGTTTATGTTTATGGTTAATAAATAATTACTCAACTTGTGTGGGTTCATCTGTTATTTGTGTCTTAAAGTGTATACATTTCTTGCAATAATTAAACAAAAATTCTGTAACATAAAACTAAGATAATAACTAAATCATAATTGAACAAATAATTACAGAAAAATGAAATGCTTAAAGATTAGGGCAATATAAACGTTTATGTGGTCAGTACGTCGATATTAATTTATATTGTGATCTCAAAAAAATTATGAATGTATACTTAAAAAAAATTAAATTATTGTAAATAATTAATTTACATTTTAAAAACCGTAACAAAAAAAATCACTGATTATTTTTTTTTATAAGTTAACATGTAAAGGTTTTTAAATAATGGTTCTCTTTAAAAACCACAACAGCATTTTTATATTTAAAGGAAGCTAGTCTCCAGACAGGATGTGATTGATCAATAGGATTTAGTTTCCAGCAACATTTGAATATAAACATAAAAATGGTTCTAACATAAAATGGTTGGCACCGATACATGCTGCATTCCATTGAATTTCTTTCTGCAAACTGCTGCAATCCATTTGCTTCGTTTTATATTTTGGCAATATGTCAAAACAAAACTATTATTTCGTACTCTAGCTGGTTATACAATCGGTCACACAACATTTTTTCCGGTTTCAAATAGTAAGCGTAAACACATCTCCATTCAATCATTTCGCCAGAGTGGGCAGTACTCGGCTTTCGTGTGCGGTGACGTCACGCATAATACAAGGACACAACCGCTCAAGCGCTTCCCCATTTCACCAATATAACTGTCTGTTGCGCACATCTACACAAGAAAAAGACACGCAACGACAACGACACGTGCTCGCAAAACATCAGGATTCTACCAGACTGGACCAATGGCACTAATTGGTAATAACATATTTATTTAAGCTACTAACATATGACTTTAAATAACATTCGTAATACATGCATCAATTCATGTCTTTAAGGCAACGACGGTGCCTGTTTCACGACAACGATCAACAACAGACGCTTCACTATACCACGAGGTAATTATTAGCCTACCTTAAAAAACAAAAAATCTGACTTATGATTATAATTATTCACTCTTCAAAGTATTAACTCTACAACCTGTTTTCTTCCCCGTTAAAGAACTCCAAGTGTGCATCCTGACGGACTCGATGTGTAGAGATATTGAAGGCTATCTTCAGCCAGCTCGCTGCTGGGTTCACCCCAGCACAACTCTTGTTCGATCCGCCTACCAACACCTGAGACACCTTGAAATTTTGCGTAAAAAAAACGCTTGTACTGATTCACATAGGGACCAATGACATCGTTGCTGGAGCGACTGCAACTACTGTTCTTCAACGGATGCAAACACTCATACAATCAATCACACAAGTTAATCAACAAGTGGTATATTTTGTGGTCAGCGCTATATTACCATGAATGACAGACGACTCCACAACAAAGTCGACAGTGAAACAGTGCAACCGCGATTGAACACTGGTCTTCACATACCAACAACATCTTGTTCCTTAATACGTCTAAACTATTTCTCAAAAATGGAAAGATTATCTACAATCTCTACAGACACGATGGACTTCATTTAAACCAACAAGGGAAACTGAACTGATTTTCGCACACTTCCAACGCTTCCTTTGGCATTTTTGTCACTTCAAACCATCGACCCAATTGACACTGCATCCTTGAGAACACCTCCCAAAACTTGTCTTACTGTGTTACAATGTCACTGTATTGCACTGTTACTGACTGAACCGTGAACTATTTAGATTACCATATTCTCATTTGTAAATTCATCACAATGCTGTATGTGTGTAAATAGAAGTGTTTGATTTCCACGACAGGTCAGCATCATATTTGACCATTACAGACAGTGTGATATTCACATACATTGTATCACCTATCATTTAATTTTTTCTTTACATGGTAAAATTCAGATACAGTTATAGCGCCACCTGATGGCAACAGGAATATGGCATGTTTTAAACTGTTTTTAACTGCTCATAGAGATTAAAACAAGTCAGCATCATATTTGGCCAGTGTACCTATCCATGTCAGTAGGACTTATAGTTATTGCGCCACCAGCTGGCAACAGGAAACATTGCACTTATAAATAAATAACAAATCCTTCTTTTAGTCACCTGCATTCATTTTATGAATGCAGGTATTCATTTCATATACTTTTTTCTTTACATGGTAAAATTCAGATAGAGTCATTACGCCATCAACTGGCAAAAGGAAATATGGCGGGTATAAATAAATATAAATCCTAATATAATTCACCTGGATTTATTTTATCACCTACCATTTACTGTTTTCCTTGCGCAATCAGGTTGCGGTGGCACTTACTTGTCTATTTTCTCAATATCAAGAAAGAAATCTCTTTGACCCATGCTCTAAACCCACTGGGAAGAAATTTATTTTCGATTTCAACTGCACGTTCTGTGCAGTTTTTGACACATCCGGTTTCGTTTTTCGTTTGCCGGTTTCACGGTTTCTTTGTTGTTTCGTTTGCCGGTTTCACGCACACTTTTGTGCATACGCATGCTTAGGGAATGAGACCATTGCCTATTCTTCTCAAAATGCAACATGTTTGATAAGAGTTATGCCCCGAAATACGTTTTAAATATGTCAATAGTAACCTACTGTATTGCGTCACAAACTGGCAGCGGGAAATCTGGTCATGTAAATAAAGGATGGTGTTCCTATAATGTGACTCCCTATGTGCACATTGCCCACCGTTAGCTGTTCCTGAGGCCGACGGGTGGTGGTGGCGGCACAGGGTTTCGGTGCCACTTACGCGAGGGCCCGCACATCGCTGCTTGCAGCTTTAATTATTATTAATTATTCCGATCTCGCTTTGATCGCAATTTAGACAGCCTAAACATGCTCGAAAACTCACAATAATTTGCAAGCACATTAGACGTTGCAGAACTTGGCGTCTGATAGGGGTTGCAAAGGCGTGGCAAATTGGCTCGCTAGTGCCACCTAGAACTGCCCAGACCTCTAAGTAATACGTACATGCACCAAAATTGGTAGGCTCATGTAACACCCGGAATCACCTATTTTATCACCTACTTTATCACCTACCATTAACTGCTTTCCTTACATGGTCAAATTCAGATACAGTTATAGCGCCACCTGATGGCAACAGGAATATGGCATTTTTCCATTTTTTGCAACTGTTTTTAACTGCTCATAGAGATTAAAACAGGTCAGCATCATATTTGGCCAGTGTACCTATCCATGTCAGTAGGACTTATAGTATTAGCGCCAGCAGCTAGCAACAGTTAATATGGCGGGTATAAATAAATTACGAATCCTGCTATAATTCGCCTGCATTCATTTTATCACCTACCATTTACTGTTTTCCTTACACTATCGGGTTGCGGTGGCACTTACTTGTAGTTATTGCGCCACCAGCTGGCAACAGGAAACATTGCACTTATAAATAAATAACAAATCCTTCTTTTAGTCACCAGCATTGATTTTATCACCTATCATATACTTTTTTCTTTACATGGTAGAACAAACAACTCAACTCAACTTTATTTATATATCGCTTTTTACAATTTTCATTGTTACAAAGCAGCTGTACATGAGACGCATTGAATACAAGAAAAACAACTAAAGTCATATACCTGTAAAAACAAGAAAAAGGTGAAAACAACAAAAGACAGACATACAAATGCTCCACACACACAATATGCATACATACACACATTGACATAGACGCACACACGCAAACACACTCGCACACAGGCACAGTGAAAGCACACATTTCAGATAAAGGAGAGAGAACCACAGGTCAAATATTAAACGGACTATAAATTCTTATATGCAATATTAATTATGTCTAACTTCTAAATTCTAAAGCAGCCCCCCGGCCAGGCAAATAGTGCAAAACAATATGCAAACGGTGGCGAGGAACCCAAAACTCCAATGGAGAAAAAAAACCTCAGGAGAACCCAGGCCCAACCAGGGGATTCCAGTTCCCCTCTGGCAAAAGCTGCTGCCTCTGCACAAGCTCAACAGTGCTTGCACAACAAGGCTACATAAAAAATAAATAAACTTAATGATAATCTTAAATCTATAATTTACCTTATTAGTAACAATCTAATAGCATTTGAAATGTTGTAGAAAAATCGTGTCAAGTTGCCGCGTCCTTTATCCAGCTCTATCATCTCAGCTCTTGTCAGGTCACCGCTTCCCATTCTCAGCTTTCCCATCAGGTCTGGGCATGAACTGCATCCTGCGGTAACCTTGGAACAAAGAGACAAGACTGGCTGAGAGTAGAGTACTGTTCTGCACTCTTTGATGCAACAGGTACATCATTTGTTGTTGGATGTGTTCCTGGTTCCGGGTTGATCTAAATAATGCAGCCTAAATCCTCTGAGGATTAGTACTATGGAAGTGTAGTGTATGCAAGATTAAAAAGATGCGTCTTTAGTCTAGATTTAAACTGACAGAGTGTGTCTGCCTCCCGGACAGTGCAGGGAAGAATATTCCAAAGTTTAGGCGCTAGATAAGAAAAGGATCTACCACCTGCACTTGATTTTGAAATTCTAGGTATTACCAACTGACAGGACGCCTGAGAGCGTAATGCACGTGGAGGATTGTAATACAATAGAAGTTCATTCAAATACTGCGGCGCTAGACCATGTAGGGCTTTATAGGTAATAAGCAAGATCTTAAAGTTAATGCGATGCTTTATAAGTAACCAGTGTAAGTTTGACAGAACCGGGGTTATATGCTCATACTTTTTTGTACGTGTAAGAACTCGAGCTGCCGCATTTTGAACCAGTTGCAGTTTTTGTAATAGGCCTGCAGGGCAACCACCTAAAAGAGCATTACAGTAATCTAGTCTTGATGTCATGAATGCATGAATTAATTTCTGCATCTGACAGTGACAGCATATGACGTAGTTTAGATATATTCTTAAGATGGAAAAATGCAATTTTACAGGTGTTGGCGACATGGCTCTCAAATGACAGATTACTATCGAATACAACGCCAGAATTCTTAGCTGACGACGAGGATTTTATGGAGCATCCGTCAGTAGTTAAGCAGTATTCTTGGTTGTTACGTATGGCGGTTTTTGGTCCAGTAAGTAACACTTCTGTTTTGTCCGAGTTCAGTAGTAAAAAATTGTTACTCATCCAGTTTTTTAGATCAACTATGCATTCCTTTATTCGATGGAACTGCTGGGTTTCATGAGGCTTCGAGGAAATATAAAGTTGAGTATCATCAGCATAACAGTGAAAGCTAATTCCGTGTCGCTTTATTATATCTCCTAGAGGTAGCATATATAATGCAAAGAGCAGAGGCCCTAAGACTGAGCCCTGTGGTACACCGTACTGGACTTGCGATTTGCGGGACACCTCATTGTTTATTGCTACAAATTGAAAACGGTCAGATAAATAAGACTTAAACCATTTCAATGCTATTCCATTAATGCCGACGTACTTTTCGAGTCTGTGTAGGAGTAGGCCGTGGTCAATGGTGTCAAATGCAGCACTAAGGTCTAGCAGCACCAATAACGAAATACAGCCACGGTCAGACGCTAAAAGCAGATCATTTGTAACTCTGATCAAAGCAGTCTCTGTACTGTGACATGTTCGAAATCCAGACTGGAATCTTCATTAATGTCATTCCTTTGGAGGAAGGAGCGTAACTGAGTTGAAACTACTTTTTCAAGAACTTTAGATATAAAAGGTAAATTCGATATAGGCCTGTAATTACCTAGTTCTCTTGGGTCGAGTTTGGGTTTTTTGATAAGGGGCCTTATAACAGCCACCTTAAATGCTTTAGGCACATGTCCTAATGTCAGAGGTGAGTTAATAATACTAAGAAGAGGATCTATAATTTCCGGGAGCATTTCTTTCAGTAGTTTTGTAGGTATAGGGTCTAGCACGCATGTTGTTGATTTTGATGATCTAATGATTTTAGAGAGTTCATCATGATCTACTGTAGAAAATAATTGCAATTTCTCCTTAGTGGTGCTATAGTTAATTTGTTCAGCGGGTTTCAGTTCTGGTTGCATTGTTATAATTTTTTCTCTAATATCTTGGATTTTACTAATGAAGTAGTTCATAAATTTATCACTGTTATGCTGATAATCACAGTCTGAAGTCACTGACGACTTATTTTTTGTTAATTTAGCCACGGTGTTAAATAAAAACCTAGGGTTGTGATGGTTTTCTTCAAGAAGAGAGAACCCAATTATGAAAATATTTAAGATAGTGATAAGAGTACAAAGGACTGAAATACATTTATATTTCAGCTGGGTCCATTCTCACGTTGCTGCCCTCGGAAGTTCGATAATTCCCACTTATATCTGTAAGTAACGTCTTGATTTAGTAACATTAAAAGTGTTTAGTAACATTAAACATTAATGTTAAATTAAACATAAATGTTACCAATGATTAAGTAGCATTAAAAAATAGTAATTATAGTAAGTACTGTCACTTCGAATGTTTAAATTACAATACATTCTTAATTCTATTCAATGATTGTTACTTACAGGCATCAATCAAGATTCTTATTTTGGTGACTAAGAGACACCTGGTGGTGAAAAGTACATGCTGTATATTTAATTCCATTAATGCTATTTCTTCCTGTTGGATATGTTGTCAAGAAGGAATTCCATAAAAACCAATTCCAAAAGGACCGGATAATTTGCATAAATATATTTACCATGTTGACCAATCTCACATGTACGGCGCCCAGGAGGGGACATGCTCGTTTCACTTAGTTTTGTCGTGGCCACGAGATATTTCCCCTTGGGAATGTGATATGTTGTGAGCAAGAATAAGCAAGCTAAATGTGAGATCAGTCAAATGATTACAACATACTCAAACTTTAATTTACTATTCCAAAAAGAAACAATACGCTTACTTTCAGTTAATAACTGTTTAAAGGTATTTTCAATATAAAAACTTAAAACTGGTTGTACGTTCAGGCAGACGCAGACGTCGCGTTCAGTGAGACGCAAACGTCACGTTCGGCAGACCAACGAGTCAATCAGCAGACGCAGACGTCACGTTCGGCAGACGCAGACGTCACGTTCAGTGAGACGAATGTGTGCTGCAAAGTCATGTTTTTGGACCCTTTGGAACGCCATATTTTTTGCGCCATACAAACAACACGTACTCTACGCGCAAACACCTTGTTCTCGACGCGTTACGTCAATTTCGCGTGTTTTTGAGCCATCCGGTCACTTGCCCAGTTTGAACGTGTAAGCGTGATGAGTTCCCATTGGCTGCTGAGCGGAAGGGTTAAACCATTATGTAGGCTTAGGGGGGTTGCCTTCCATTTCTGACTCCTTGCCATCACAATGCATGTAACATCGGTTTATCTAATAAGCTATTAGATATAGATGTTTTATAATATGTTTTATCGTTTATTGCCCGGTCATGTTAGTGTCACGGGGTGACAACAGGAGAACGGGCAAGCGGAACTATTTTTGTGAGGGCGGTTTCCCGCCGGACCGATTTAAAGGAAACACCCAGCCAGTTCGGATCGCTCGGCCGGGGATTCAACGAGCAAACAAGCGTCAGGTGTGCCGGTTAAATGTGGCGATGGCTGATTGGGACTCAACAGAGAAGGATGGGCTATAAAAGGGATGTTGGAGGAAGGAAGAGGGTTGAAGAAGTTGGTGGTTGTTATTGTTGTTGCTATTGAGGAGCTCTCATTCCCGTTCCGGTTGGAGGAAGGGGCAGCAGTTTAGCGAGTGGACACAAGAAGAGTGAGTACAAGAAGGGTAAAAGGACCAGACCATTCAATTTGGTTGAAGAGGAATAAATGCTGTGAATAAGGATCTAGGAGAAAACGAATGAGAATACTCCCTTCTGCTATGTTTTCCCTGGCGATGTGAAAGCGAGAGGCCGACAGGAGCATGGCCCTATTATATCAGAGCTTCATCGTGTCTCGGCTGTGTGAGAGAAGAGGAGCTAGCTTGGCCGGTGGGCAGATTTGCATGTGGAAGTGAAGTACTGTCTATGTGGTTTCTATTTCCTTACTACTATCAGACTTTGACTCCAGGAGACGGGTCTCGGTCAAGGCGGCGGAGTATAAGCCCTACGTTGCTGTGAGTACTTGGATTTCAGTTTGTGTGGTGTGGATCATTACACGTGTGTATTGCTGCGGATTGGTTTGACTATCATTGGAGTGTGTGGAGCACCTGTCTTGCCGATGTCCGTGCCTGTGAGTACCGTCTACTGGTAGAGCTGAAGTTCCCCACTAATGACCTGGAAATAGCTAATATAAGGAAGCCCTGTCTGGATCTTCATTGTTGCTTATATAAGGAAGCCCTTTGTGTCTACTGCTGTTTGCCCATGTTGGAAAACCTGTCTGCATACTTACCATTGCTGTTTGCATAGAAACGTCTCTTCTGCTTCCATTACTATGTGCTTATGAAGAAAGCCCTGTCTGGATCTTCATTGTTGCTTATAAAAGGAAGCCCCCCCCCCCCCTTTGTATACTTACCGTTGTGTTGGACCGGCCTCAGGAGAAGTACAGTTGTGTTCAAAATTATTCAACCCCCAATGCTGTAAATGGTTTTAGGGAATTTAGTGTACATTTGTAATTGTATTCAGAATGAAATCCTACAAGGACTTCTTAAAGAACCATATGCAACTAAAATGACATCAATTAGTTTTGTAATACAGTAGTAAATGTTTCTTTTGTGAATTCTTCATTGACATAATTATTCAACCCCTTAAAGACTACCACTCTGAAGAACAGAGGTTCAATGAAGTGTTTTCAATCAGGTATTGAAAACACCTGTGGATATCAGGGAGCAGCAATAAAGCCTAATAAGCACCAATTAGGCAGCTTTAAAATGACTGTGATACTCAGCTCCTTCTAGACATTTACTGGTGTGGTTACAAACATGGTGAGGTCAAGAGAATGGTCCAGGAAGACAAGAGAACAGGTGATTACTCTTCACAGGAAGGGCAATGGCTATAAGAAGATTGCAAAGATGTTAAACATACCAAGAGACACCATAGGAAGCATCATTCGCAAATTCAAGGCAAAGGGCACTGTTGAAACGCTACCTGGTCGTGGCAGAAAGAAGATGCTGACTTCGACTGCTGTGCGCTACCTGAAGCGTAGAGTGGAGAAAAGTCCCCGTGTGACTGCTGAGGAACTGAGAAAAGATTTGTCAGATGTGGGTACTGAAGTTTCTGCTCAGACAATACGGCGCACCCTGCGTAATAAAGGCCTCCATGCCAGAACTCCCAGGCGCACCCCCTTGCTGTCCCCAAAGAATAAGAAGAGTCGACTGCAGTATGCCAAAAGTCATGTGGACAAACCACAGAAGTTTTGGGATAGTGTTCTGTGGACTGATGAAACAAAATTAGAACTGTTTGGGCCCATGGATCAGCGCTATGTTTGGAGGAGGAAGAACAAGGCCTATGAAGAAAAGAACACCTTGCCTACTGTGAAGCATGGCGGGGGGTCAATCATGCTTTGGGGCTGTTTTGCTTCTGCAGGTACTGGGAAGCTTCAGCGTGTGCAAGGTACCATGAATTCTCTTCAGTACCAGGAGATATTGGATGACAATGTGATGCAGTCCGTCACAAACCTGAGGCTTGGAAGACGTTGGACCTTTCAACAGGACAATGATCCCAAGCATACCTCCAAGTCCACTAGAGCATGGTGCAGATTAAAGGCTGGAACATTTTGAAGTGGCCATCGCAGTCACCAGACTTAAATCCGATTGAGAACCTCTGGTGGGACTTAAAGAAAGCAGTTGCAGTGCGCCAGCCTAAGAATGTGACTGAACTGGAGGCTTTTGCCCATGATGAATGGGCGAAGATACCCGTAGATCGCTGCAAGACACTTGTGTCAAGCTATGCTTCACGTTTAAAAGCTGTTATAACTGTAAAAGGATGTTGTACTAAGTACTAAGATTGAATGTCACTTGGGGGTTGAATAAAACTGATAATGATGTGAGCTCAGAAAAGACATTTGTGGTTATTTCATTATAAATGTTATGTTATATTTGTCTGACCTACACGTGCCTCAACTCCGCCAAGGACGGTCCCAAGCCCGGCTGAAAAAGGAGGAGGGTTGGGCGTGGGGTTAGCACCCCCACCCCGCAAAAAAAGATCACGCTACAGAAACGTCAACTACAGAAAAACGAGAAAACCTTATCCTGGGTGAGGAAGGTACTTCATTACGAAGACTTATGACGCTGGGTGGTGAAAGCCGAAAGGAAGCCACAGAGCCGACTACCCTTCTGTCAACCAGGAGAACCACCATCGGCACATGGAATGTTAGGACCATGTACCAGTCAGGAAAGACAGCGCAGGTAGCAGCGGAGATGAGGAACAACGACCTGACTGTGTTAGGCATCAGTGAGACACGGTGGACCCAAGGGGCAAAGACGACTGAGGACAGGAGAGCTGTTGCTGTACTCCGGGCATGAAGAAAGCGATGCACCTCACACGCAGGGAGTGGGCTTCATGTTGTCCAAACAGTCACAGAGGGCACTGATTGGATGGGAGGCGCACGGCCCAGGATCATCACAGCATCCTTCCGTACCAAGATGAAAAAGATCAAGATAAACCTCATCCAGTGCTATGCTCCAACGAACGATAGTGAAGAAAATGAGAAAGATCAGTTCTATAGCAGACTGCAGAAGATCCTTGAGACCTATCCAGACAGGGACATCACCATCCTCATGGGAGATGTCAACGCTAAGATTGGGTCTGACAGCACCGGATACGAACAAGTCATGGGCACCCACGCCCTAGGAGTAATGAATGAAAATGGAGAGAGATTTGCGGACCTATGTGCACTCAACAACCTGGTCATCGGAGGCAGCATCTTTCCTCACAAGCGGATCCACAAGAGCACATGGGTATCTCCAGACAGCACGACAGAGAACCAAATCGACCACATCTGCATTAGTAAGAAATTCCGAAGATCCCTGCAAGATGTTAGAGTGAGAAGAGGAGCAGACGTGGCGTCCGACCATCACTTGGTGGTGGCAAAACTGAAGCTGAAGCTGAAGAGGAACCAAATAGACGCGTCAGGCAGAAGATTGAAGTACAACCTCAGCCTACTGAAAGACCCCACGACAAAAGAACAGTTTAGTTTTGCGCTAAAGAATAGGTTTGAAGCGCTTCAGGAACTATTTGAAGAAGAGGAGGACAGTGTACTCACCAGGTGGCAGAAAGCGAAAGAGACACTTAGAGCATCGTGCCAAGAAGTATTGGGGCCAAAGAAACACCAACAGAAGAGTGGATCACAGCAGAGACTTTGGCCAAGATGGATGAGAGAAAGAAGAAAAAGGCAGCAGTTAACAACAGCAGAACCAGAGCAGCAAAGGCCAAGGCCCAAGGAGACTACACAGAAGCCAATAGAGAAGTGAAGATGAACATCAAGAAAGATAAGAGGGCCTACGTGGATGGACTGGCAGCTGAAGCGGAGCAGGCAGCATACAACGGCAATATGAAACAGCTGTACGATACCACCAAGCGGCTTTGCGGAAAGTTCAGCAAGCCAGAAAGACCTGTTAAGGACAAGCAGGGGAACACCATCAAAAGTCTAGACCAGCAGTTGAACAGATGGGCTGAACATTTTGAGGAACTCCTGAACAGACCAACACTACCATACTCCCCAGTCATCGAACCAGCCAACGTGGATCTAAATATCAACTGTGAGAAGCCGACCAGAGAAGAGATCAGGAAGGCCATCACACTGATGAAAAACGGGAAGGCCGCTGGACCAGACGACATACCAGCAGAAGCGTTAAAAGCGGACCTGGACGCATCAGTGGAGATCCTCTACCCACTCTTTGAGAGGATCTGGGAGGAAGAGGATGTTCCGGCAGACTGGAAGGAAGGTTACCTGATCAAGTTTCCTAAGAAAGGTGACCTCTGCAACTGTAATAATTACAGGGGCATCACACTCCTATCCGTGCCTGGGAAGGTCTTCAACCGGGTTCTCTTGGAGAGAATGAGGGATACTGTCGATCCACAGCTACGAGACGAGCAGGCTGGCTTTCGACAGAACAGATCCTGCACGGACCAGATTGCCACGCTCCGCATCATAGTCGAGCAGTCCCTGGAATGGAATTCGCCGTTGTATATCAACTTCGTCGACTATGAGAAGGCGTTTGACAGCGTGGATCGGGAGACTATCTGGAAGCTCCTTCGGCACTACGGCATCCCAGCCAAGATGGTCAACCTGATAAAGAACTCCTACGATGGCATCTCCTGTAGAGTTATCTACGGAGGGCAGCTCACAGACAACTTCCAATTGCGAACTGTTGTCCGACAAGGGTGCTTGTTGTCGCCTTTCCTCTTCCTCCTTGCCATCGACTGGATTATGAAGACGTCAACCTGCGATCGAAGGAACGGAATCCAGTGGACTTTGTGGAGCCAGCTCGATGATCTGGACTTCGCTGACGACCTTGCTCTTCTTTCCCATAGCCGACAGCAGATGCAAGAGAAGACAAGCGTAGTGGCAGCCACATCGTCGGAAGTCGGCCTCAACATCCACAAGTACAAGACAAAGATACTGAAGATAAACTCCACCACTACCGAACCAGTCACCCTGAACGGAAGCCCCCTGGAAGAAGTGCAGTCCTTCACCTACCTGGGTAGCATCATAGACCAGCAGGGCGGCACAGACGCGGACGTCAAGGCAAGGATCGGCAAAGCAAGAGCCGCCTTCATCCAGCTCAAGAACGTCTGGAACTCCAGGGAACTGTCCTTGACCACCAAGATCCGATTGTTCAACTCCATTGTGAAGTCGGTCTTGCTGTATGGAGCAGAGACATGGAGGACGACCAAGACCACCATCAGGAAAGTCCAGACCTTCACAAACAGTTGCCTTAGGAGGATTCTCCAGATACGATGGCCTGACACCATCAGTAACGCCGACCTTTGGGAAAGGACCCGTCAGCTTCCTGCTGAAGATGAAATCAGGAAGAGGAGATGGGGATGGATAGGGCACACCCTACGCAAGCCAGCACCTACCGTTACCCGGCAGGCACTGAAATGGAACCCCCATGGAAAGCGGAAGAGAGGCCGCCCAAGAAACACCTGGCGACGCGACATTGAGGCCGACACCATCAAGATGGGCTACAACTGGAGTCAGTTAGAAAAAATGGCCCAGGACAGGGGACTCTGGAGAGCTGTTGTTGACGGCCCATACCCTGGCAGGGGTGACGGGCATTAAGTTAAGTAAGTTACACGTGCCTCTTTGATTTAATTGTAAGCAGGATGACTGAATGATCATAATCAATGTCAAACCGACCAAAACAATCAATTTCAGTGGGGGTTGAATAATTTTGAACACAACTGTATGGGCAAGAGGCCTGTCGTCCACCTGCCCTGGCTGGGCTGGAAGAGAGAAGACGTAAAGAAGATTAGTTTTTAGAGTGCTCAGTTTTAAACTAAATTAATAAAATTTGATTTGTTCATTTTTAACATTGTTGTCTGTCTGCTTTTTGGGAACTCCGGGGTCTCCTCGAGGTGGTACTGGTGTCCGGGGCTAGAGTAGTGGTGGTCTGCTCCGACCTGTGACATTAGCGTAACCATAACGCCAGTAATGTATCAGCTTCAGTGGTGTAAGAGACGCTGCTCTGCATCGTATTATCTGGGTCAACGTAGGACCGAAGCCCGCTCGTCGCGAAGACTAATCCTCCTTTAACAAAATTTGTTTTAGAAAACCTCTAGCCACAGTTTTAAGCCCTGTCCATAGATACATACATTTATAATTTGTTAACTTCATAAATCAATATAATTTGATATACAATTGAATAATTTATAGAATTTATTGCAAATATACACCACTGTAGACCTAGATATAAATATAGTACTGTAGTCCTAGGGGGTCACCTGCTGCCGCTCATTCTATTTGGATTGTAGTTTTCTGATTTTTGTAAATTAATAAAAAAATAACCAATAAACCATTTAAATAAATTAAAAGTGAAAAATTGGACGTAAGTGCAAATACATTCTATAAGGAAATACAGCTTCAAAGGCAAATGTCTGATCACAATATCCACTGCATACAGGATGAATGAGGTATCACTTGTGATATGCCTATGATTTTACAAGGATATTTATATGCACACTCTTGTACTGTTCATAACTGTTTTTCTGCTTATTTTAATAATTTGTGATACTTTTTCGTGATTCCTTGATAAATGTAAAAAAAATGTGGCCAGTACTGGATGTAAACAATAACTGGATAATATTCAAATTCTCTTATAAACTATTCAATAAAAACTAAGCCATTACAGGGTAGCACTGATTAAAATATGAATCTATATTAATGTTTTGTGAAAATGGCATGGTCTATGTCTACACACGCAAAAAAAAGAAAGGCAGCTTTTTAAACCTTTTTAATCTGAAATAGTTTTACACAATCAAGACGTCACATTACTTCTTTTAGCAGTATGTACAACTAATATACTGTATTGATTCACAAACACAACATTCATACATCCATTTAGAAGGGTGCGATGTAAAAAAAAACCCGAATTTGAGTTCATGTGGAAAAGTATCCAAATGGACTCATGGGCAGAAGTTTACTCTTGTACAATACGAATCACAGTTTGGAGTGCATCTATGGCCTGACTATTTATAGGTCCTGCAAGAATGTCTGCTTCTTGGAGTTGCGTCATCTGTATCTGGCTAGGACTGAACTGGTTAGGAACACTGACTACTTCCTGCCAGTTCAGCACATGAACTGAAGCAACTGCACCTTGTGTAGCTGTGTTGGTTTCAAAAATCTCAGCCATGGCAGTGAGTTGTTGCGCTTGTCTTTGTAGACATCCTTGGACAAATATCTGGTTTGGAGTTTGGCGGCCAACAGTTCGCAAACCATGGTTGTTCCATTGATCTGTGAACATTTCAATGTCCCGGTTTATACGTGGCAGAAAAACTAAATGAAGTGCCCACATATGAAGTTCATTGGAGCAGTCAATGATTCTCTCGCTTTCAAGGAAGGAAAACAGCTGATGATAAACATGCGTCACACCTTGCCAAAGATCTCTCCACAGTTGTTCTATTCGCTGGTTGTGGACACTTCTGCCACGGATAGCACTACCTCTTTCCAATCCACGGTAAGTGTTCATGAAAAGGCAGATGTCATTGTTCTCTCCTCCGTGGTCACATCTGACTCTAGCACCCCATACCTAGAAGTGGCTTGAACAGACTGTTCAAACACTGTGTTGCTTCTGTTGTTGTCTGAGGCCTTCAAAAACACCACCGGCCTGCTGAAGCCACATATTCCCCCATGGATCACTATTCTCCACCTAAGAATGATACAAAATGCTTTAACTAGTAGTTAAAAAATGAGCATGTGCATATGTGTTTGTTTTTTCTGATGTCATTATGAAACTGGTTTCACTGTGTTGAAGGAGATGAATGTATGATGTTAAGATGTAGGAAAGAAAAGTACATTTGCCACCGCTTACTTTGCATACGTTCTATTAAGTTAGTGCAGTCCTGGAGACACTCTTACACAGGAAAACTACTGCTATTGTGTGTCCAATTTTTCACTATTACACAGTTTACAACAGTTAACTTGCATGACTTTGCGAGGGCCCGTTACCTTGGGACAGGGGGACAACTCATCTCTCAATAATTGAATGCTGCATTTGTATCATCGTCATAAGTAGTTGGGTTTCCAGTGGTTTTATTCTCAAGGTTCATCATAATATTGCCAGACAATGTTGTGAAGCAATCAATTTTGCACTGTCTGTGCTGGTATAATAACACCTGATGAATCTGTTTCTAGTCAGGCGGAGTTAGAATGTGTGTGATAAGTGATGCATTTAAACGCAATTATGATTTTTCCAAATAAACTCTGCTCATTTATTACATCATCACTTTGTCTCCTGCCCTCTCCTCTTCTCTCTTCATCTCTGATAGCAGGTTAATGATCAATTATCATTCAGCATTATCCTATATTAAATTGATGATTTAAGCATGATTAAGACCAATCTTTTCTGATACAGAGAGTAGAGAATAATTCATGGTTTAAGTCTCTAATGAATGCTTTCTGCTAGGACATTATGACTGTGAAAAGGGACTTCTTATCATCATGTTGGAAAACATTTTCTGTTAGCACACAGTCTACCCTTGAGGGGTTTATGTGTCTGTGATTGTATGGTTTCAGGAAATTGAGAGATAGTGGAAAATCACAAGACGGACGTAACGTCATGTTTTAATTAAGTTCTATTATAGTACATGCCTGTAAACTTAGATAATCTATAGTACTAGATGTTGATAACCAATCACGAGAGCTCAATTTACCCAAGTAATGACGGAGTTAGTTGATTTGTTAGCTTAAATACTACTGCATTTTGGATGTAAGGCAGGTCGGCCTGTGGAATTCCTTGAGTGCTGAAGCTGACTTCTGCTGGCAAAACTGGTTACCTATAAAGCATCACATTAACTTTAAGCTCTTGCTTATTACCTATAAAGCCCTACATGGTCTAGCGCCGCAGTATTTGATCAAGGTCTCTTTTATTTTCAAATATAACAAACAAAAGATATACAATCACACATGAAATAGTCAAGTCTAGTTCCTGTCCATATAAACAGACAAAACAACTCCCCAGTGCCCCCACCCACAGGTACTGGACCCTCAGCAAATTTCCATGCATCCCGACATATTCAAATATGAGTCTGCAGTTTCATACATATATAATTCAAATATCTAGGTAAATAAGAGAAAAGACAGCATCAATAAAAATAAGTAAAAATAATAATAATAACAATAAAAAAATAAAATAAAAAATAATAAAAAAATAAAATATATATATATACATACATACACACATATACATGTATACACATATACATATATGGACACACAATTGGGTTACATAGATAGGTTAGTAGCTGCCATGCCTTCTACAAAGGAAATAAATGGCTGCCAAATGACATAGAAAAAATTTGATATACTGTAAGAGGGTCCACTAGAAAATTCTAAGTGAGCATAACTCATGACCTCCCTAATCCATTGGCCAAATGTTGGGGGGAGTGCGTCTTTCCATTTAAACAGGATCAGCCTCCTAGCCAACAAAGAGCAGAAGGCCATCATGCTTAGGTGGGATCCAGAAAAGGTGGCATCCGCCGGAGCCACACCAAACAATGAAATCAGAGGAGATGGGTGTATTGTTCTTTCACATATACCGGAGAATGCCTCAAAGATGGACTGCCAAAAATTGTGTAGCTTAGGGCACAACCAAAACATGTGCAGCAGTGTGGCAGGAGCCTGCCTGCACCGATCACACGTAGGGTCAATACCCGTCTTAATCCTAGACAGTCTATCCTTAGTCCAATGGAGACGGTGCACTATTTTAAACTGAATCACATTGTGTCTAAGGTATATAGAGGAAGAGTAGATTCGCTGTATAATTTTTTGCCATATTTCTTCTGAGATCGTTTCCTCTAAGTCTGTTTCCCATTTGATTCTAAGACTATCAAGACTATTCATGTTATGTGTATTCAGCAATGTGTAAATTCTGCCTATTACTTGTTTTATGTTAACTTTACATTTTAAAATCGTTTCAAGCAGAGATTCAGAAGGGCTCGACGGGAAACAGTCAGAGTTAGAAGCCAGAAAACCTCTAAGCTGTAAATACCTGAAGAAATGGGATTTATGAAGACCATATTTCTGTTGCAATTGTATAAAGTGGCAAACCTAAGTGTAGAGTCAGATAATGTACCTATTCCATTTCGTGCCCAAACATTAAAAGCTTCATCCATTATTGATGGGACAAACATATGATTCTTTATCAATGGTGTTAGAAGTGAAAGATCAGTGAGATTAAAGGTCCGTCTAAACTGGTTCCAGGTTTTAATTGAATGGATAACAACTGGATTAGAGGTGAAGGCTGAGATAGGCTGTTTGAAAGGTAATTTGGAACATAATAAAGCTACTGGGGAGCTAGATCCAATGGAAGCCCTCTCTAACACCATCCATTCCGTACTAGTGACATCCGCGCGATCATTTCTCAACCAATAGAGCAGTGCTCTTATATTAGCAGCCCAATAGTAATACATAAAATTTGGAAGAGCCATACCTCCCATTGCACGAGGCCTCTGCTATATATTTTTATTAATCCTGGGCTGCCTTTTATGCCATATAAAGGATGAGATCTGACTATTTAAATTGGAAAAAAAAGATTTTGTGAGAAAGATAGGAAGACATTGAAATAAATATAAAAACTTAGGGAGAATATTCATCTTAATCGTATTGATCCTCTCTCCTAAGGAGAGAGGCAGAGGGTCCCAGCGCTCAAGGCTTTTTTTAAGGATGCCTAAGAGAGGATGATAATTAGCCTTAAAAAGATCCTTGTGGTTACGTGTGACCCATATACCTAAATATTTAATTTTTTTAGGACTAAATTTAAAAGGGATTGACCCAAGATATGATCTGTCTACAGAAGAGATAGGCATAAGTTCACTTTTCCGAAGGTTAACTTTATGACCAGATATATTTCCGAACTTCGTGAGTAGACTCGATAATTCAGGAAGACTTGAGAGGGGGTCCGATATGAATAATAACATATCATCCGCATAAAGTGACACTTTATGCTCCGAACCCGCCCGATGTATCCCCTTGATGGTGGGGCATTGCTTCAGGGCTAATGCAAGTGGCTCAAGTGCAACGGCAAATAAAAGTGGTGAAAGAGGACACCCCTGCCTCGTGCCCCGCTTCAGCTCAAAGTAGGTGGATAAGTTATAATTGGTGCGTACCGCAGCCACTGGGAGCGTGTATAGGAGTCTGATCCAGGAAATGAATTAGGGCCGAAATTAAATGTTTCTTAAGTCTTGAAAAGGTAGTCCCACTCCACCCTATAAAATGCTTTTTCAGCGTCGAGTGCCAACATCACCTCGATATTCCCAGGATCGGGCGGAGTGGGACAATAAAGGATATTAAAAAGACGCCTAATATTGAAAAATGAAAAACGATTTTTTATAAATCCTGTCTGGTCAGACGAAATAATAGAGGGGATAATGTTTTCAAGTCGACGTGCCAAAATCTTGGCAAGAATCTTTGCATCTATATTCAGCAACGAAACGGGGCGGTATGAACTGCAATTAAGGGGATTTTTATCCTTTTTAAGTAATAGGGAGATGACTGCTTCCCGCATGGTTGGGGGCAGGGAATTGGTAACTAAAGATTCTTCAAATACTAACAATAACAGAGGAGATAGCTGGTCAGAAAACTTTTTGAAAAATTCGGTTGAGAAGCCATCTGGCCCTGGAGATTTGCCACTTTGCATGGCACCGATTGCTGACACTATCTCCTTAACTGAGAGATCCCTTTCCAGTTCAGCCGAGAGTTCTACATCTACAGAAGGCATTTTCAGGGATTTAAAAAAGTCTTCTAGGACAGCAGGGTTGGTGGGCCCATCTGAAGTATATAATAGCTGGTAGAATTTCCTGAAACAGGAATTGATTTTCTCATTGTCAGTGCATTTTAGACCACATTCATCATTCATTTTAGAAATGGTTTGATTAGCAGTTCTTTGGCGCAGCTGGTGAGCAAGTGCTCGGCCGGACTTTTCCCCATGTTCATAATGACCATGCCTTGATTTGGAAATAAGGTATTCAGCATGCCGGGTGGACAGGAGATCAAACTCTGTCTGTAATGACAGGCGTTTCTTAATTACATCTGCTGGTGGGGAAAAGCTGTGTAGCCTGTCTAACTCTAATATCTCATCTGCTAATTTTTTAATACGCTCAGTGTTAGCCCTTCTTTTACTTGCACAGTATGAAATAGTTTGACCCCTTAAATATGCCTTTAGCGACTCCCAAACAGTAGATGATGACATCCCTGGGGTTTGATTGATATCGAGAAACAATTTAATTTCAGACGATATGAACTTAGTAAACTCATCTTCTGACAGAAGCAGGGGGTTAAACCGCCATGAACGATATGTAGATTGTGTATTAGGAATGTCCAAATTCATGATTAGGGGACCATGATCCGAAATGACCATAGCCCCGTAATCACATTGTTTCGTGAGATGCAGAATTCTTTTATCCAGGAAAAAGTAATCAATACGTGAGTATGTCTTATGCACCGGGGAAAAGTAAGAGTACGCCCTAGAGTGGGGTTACGAAACCGCCACACATCCGCTACACCATAGGTCTTCAGGAAAAGCTGAATAGAGTAAGCTGACTTCGTCAGGGATGCCCTCTTAGAAATACTCCTATCTAAAAGAGGAGAAAGTGCACAGTTAATATCACCGCCAAGTATAAGATGATGTGAAGTCAGGTCTGGTAAACGAGAAAAAAAATTAGTGAAGAATGTAGAGTCATCCCAGTTCGGGGCATAATACAGGCTAACATAACTGGGAGCGAGTATAATTTTCCTACCACAACGACATATCGCCCTGCAGAGTCGGTTTGCACATGAGATGCCGTAAACTGTACATTTTTACTTATCATAATAGCAACACCCCTAGCCTTTGAGCAGAAATTGGATTGATACACCTGGCCAGCCCATCCCCCAACCAGGCGAGAACTATCACAAGAACGTATATGGGTCTCTTGTAAGAATGCAATATCTGCATTGAGCTGTTTTAGGTGTGAGAATACTTTTTTAAATTTCATTGGGTGATTAAGTGATTTAACATTCCAGCTTATGAAGTTAACAGGGCAACCATCATAACCTCTTGTATTATTTATATTGGCCATATTGTGTATACAAAGAGGTAAGCACCATACATGAAACCCAAAGACACAAAAACATAAAAAACAAACATAAACAAAAATAAGATAAGAGTCTGGCAGAATAGCCTCTGTTCGTAGATAGGTCCAGTAATTACCCACCACCACCCTATCACCCACATGAACAAGGTGATCCCAACAGCCCTCAGAAAAAATCCACACATTAAGTGTTTGTGAATGGGAACTATAAAGCTAACCACTCGGGCTCCCGTCGAACCTCCAAAAAAAAAGAAGATAAGGAATAGTAAAGTGTAGAATAATACAATTCTAGGAACAATGCACAGTAAACTTAAGTTATAATTCTTGGTAGAGAATATATTAATCATGCTAAGTATAAAAACTATACAGCATTAACTTCCTTAAATAACATTACAGCAGGTGTATTGACTCTTTACAAATAGCCAACTATGGCTGCCCCCATTAACCCATAATAATAATAATCAGGAACTGACACAGAGTGTCTTTCCTTTTAGCTCGGAATATCCATTAAGCAAAAAACAGCAAACCAATACTAGTAGTAACACTAAGCTGGACATGAAATAGTATGTCAGCCTATGAGCACACAGATCAAGCTGGACGTCATTACCAATAGGAAACTGGGACAGTATATAGAAAATGTAAACATTGTGTTATGAATTTGTACCTGATGACATCTGGCACAGTGATAAAAACACATGTTCACCATACCCGTCGGTCGACAGAGGGTATTATGATCTTGAGTTTAGTGGATGAAACACTTGGGCAAAGGAAACACCTGTGTATCCTCGCCCATGACTCCACAGAAAGCCCCCTCTCTCCTCGCCTCCACCCGGTGCATTTAGAGAACTGAGATGTGCTTAAAGATGGCTGAGCTCCATTGGTTTCAGGTCATAGGATGGAGGAGCGAGGAAACACCCTCTGACCTGCCCACAAACACACACGCAGAAAGACCAATAACAACTGACTGTGCCTGCTGACCAATCAGAGCAAAGAGGACTCACGGTAAGAAGGGGTTGAGAGGAGCTTAAGGTTTGAACTGCTTTGAATGAACCGTTTGGGGATCTTTGAGAAATGCAGTGATAATAAATGCATGTTTGGATAAAATAACAGCGTTTTTTTACCTTTGATACATTTAAGCATGTGGTTTAAGACTCCAGTACCATATTAGGACACTTACAAAAATTCAAGTGTGTTTTATTTTACAGCAAAAAGATATATAGTGTGATTTATAAGTGAAAGGCTTGGACTTTTGAGATTTGAGAAGTCAGTCATCCCCCATTTACCTGATCAGTTTGTGGTTTCCATCAGTATGCCACAATGAGTTGGGACCTGCAACACGGTCAGTTCTTGGGTGCAGTCTTTGGGCCAACGCTCTCTGCGCAGCTCCGGTGGGATTCACTCGACCCATACTGTCTCTCACTCTCTCTCGTTGCACTCCAACACCTACTGCTGAACGGCATTTGCCCCAATCTCCTCATTCTCTCCAACCAAATGCTGAACAATTTCATCTAGTTGGGGATCTGATAGACGTGAATATCTCCTCAAGTAAGACAGGTTGAACTCCCTAGGAAAGAGATAGATTTCAGTGTAAGTGTATTTGCTGTTTAATTAACATAACAGCACTTTACCATAACTATAAAGGGCTGGATGATTCATGGAAAAGTAATCAAAACTGAAAATCAGAACATATAACGGACGTCATTTTCCCCTGTCTGTTATTTCGTTTTTTTAATCCTGTTAATACTTTCCCTTTAACATTCGTTGATAATACTAAAAATAACGACAAAAGTTGTAAAATGACTAAACTCTGCAAATACCTATCACACAAACATGACACATATGTATATTTATACACACACATATGAGACAAATATATACAAAATCAATAAGTTTAAAAGCAAGATAGACGTCTCATTTGATAATGTTTTAATTAGTTAATATACAATTTAAAACATAAAAATGTGATATTTTTGTGAATTAAGTCAAAGTCTTTCACCTTTATATCAGAGTCGGGGCTAAACTCGGCAGGAAAATGAATCTCGCGGGCCAGAGGGCCTTCTCTTGACCTTTAACCCTGCTTAAACCACTCGTGGTCTAGGAGCGCTTCTAATGTTGGCCTGGTGGCTGATGGTGTCATGTGGACCGATTATGTTCTTTGTAACACACTGTCAAACAGAACAATCACTTCTGAAATATGTAGTTTCCTTTATTGTTCAGGAAACAATATCCTGTTTTCTTTCAACTTTTAGTAAGAAAGTTGCATTTGGTGAGAAGAACTGATGACAGAAGAAGTTTGGTTTGTGTTTAACAAGGATGTTTTGTATGTGCGGGTCTCTTACCTTTAGATAAACCAAGGGCCTTGATGGCCGGGTTGTCTAGTGGATCCGGACCACAGAGACTGTTCCCCACATCTCCAACCGTCATCATGAGGAGCAGATTACCCAAAAAATCGACCGTCAGCGCAACCGCTTCAGTTCTCTCTGTAACGCAAGCCAAAGTGAGCAAACATTTCATTAGAAACGTCCTTCAAGTCACAGTATAATGGGATCAATTCATTACTGTACATTTGGACGATCTTGAGTCTATTTCATCTCACCTTCACATCTAGTGTCAGGGATTAGATGGCTGAATCCAAAGTCGATTAGTTTTGAGCTCCATCGTCTTTGTGTTGATCAGGATGTTTTGGTCGTGTAAGTCACCATGGGAGATATGGTGGTCAATGCAGTGTTTGGCTCCGCTCACGGCTTGACGCATGAGATGACGGGCCATTTCTTCCTTCAGACGTCCTTTATGACTTGTCACGAATTTAGACAAGGTCTCGCAGGGATGTGGAAATTCCAGAATGAGGATGAGCGTACCATCTTTTACAAACCACTCAAACATTTCTACAATGTTGGGGCATTTCTCTGGTTTGAGTAGCAGCAGATTTATAGCCACTTCTCTCAACAGAGGCTTGTCATGTCCAGGCTGGAAAAAAAGGTTAGAAAAGGTTAGCAGACGGTGGGCGGCAATTCTATTTTCATTAATCATTTGTGTTGATACACACAAACGCATTGTTCTAGTTATTCTAGCTTATGAATGTCCCTCTTTTAATGAAACATGCCCGATGGGCACAAAACCTGATGTTTCCTGTTCAGCGAGCTATTAAAATGTTTCAAACACATTTCACAATAGAAATATTTTGCCAAAAGGTGTTACATGTCAAATTTGAAACCTAGAAATAATTTAGTGATTAAAATCTCCCGCAAGTAGTGAAAAGAACAAGACGAATGCAATGCTTTCTCGACAGTGCTTTTACTGTGAATCACATTTAATGTAATGACATCGGATATGTTTAAAATGAATGCACAGCATTAATGATTCAAACATACGTTAAACTCTACATAGAGAAATGATCATTACACATGACGTATCATCTCCTCCGATAACAACATTCAGTATTTATAGATCGTTAACGTCAACCATGTTCAAATCACAATTCAGAACAAAGAGAAACTAAACTCTTTCCATATACACACAACGAGATTACATTCGCTTTTACAAACATACTTAAATACCTGGTGAAGTAGCACAATTGCTATGCAACGCACGTGCTAACCATGCTAATCTTTGTACGTTGTGCAATAGGTGATGAATATTATTCCTTGTTTAATTAACAGTTACCCTCTAACAGTGCTCATCTTTAGCTATGTATATGTCACGTAAATAATTTACAATTACCTGTAATGAGGAGAAGATTAGTGAAAAGATGGTGGTCTAGTGGGTTAAACCACTGAACTGGTAAATCAAAAGGTTGCTGGTTCGATCCCAGCAGCCACCACCAGTGTCCTTGAGCAAGACACTTTACTCCACGTTGCTCCAGGGGGATTGTCCCTGTAATAAGTGCACTGTAAGTCGCTTTGGATAAAAGCGTCTGCCAAATGCCTAAATGTAAATGTAAATGTAAAAGAACAAGACGAATGCAATGCTTTCTCGACAGTGCTTTTACTGTGAATCAAGCGCGTCGCGACCGTATTCCCCATCACGCCCCGTGACGTCATTACGCAGGTAAGTAAACTTGTCACGCAACATACTGAAAACTAATTACTTTTCTTAAACTATAACACATATACATTAGAAAAGTATATAAACAGCATTATTTTAACATGAACTTAAATTAACAATCGACTTTCAGTATACCACACGTGCAAAGTAAAACTTTGCGCCAATGTAATCGAAGCTGCACGGACCTATGGCGATGGAGCCCACCAGAAGGGCCGGGGCTTATGGCTATATAAGTAGACACACATCGCCGTAGTGTCTTCAGATCTCTTCTCCTTCAGCGACGACTCGATCTTCGCTACTCGAGACTGATTGCTTCGCCGTCGAAAAAGCCTTCGCTGCGGATTGTACTCCTGCTAAGCGGCCTCGCTATTTCTCCATCGCAGGTAAGCAGTGCCGGTCTATTCCCTGCCGCCATCCGGCGACTCTAGAAGAGCAAATTTCCTAGAGCAAATTTCCTGCGGCGTTGTTTCAAATGCCGCGCCGTATCTGTCACTCGTGCTGGGATTCCTGCACACTGCTGATAGCCACGGCGAGTGCGTCTCGTGCTTGGGTTTTCCCACGCCGAAGACGCGCTCAAAGAGCTCATTGCGAGAGCACGAGTCTCTCCTCTCTGCGCCCGCGGATTGCTTTCTTTTCAGAGAGCGAATCTGCTCCTCCCGCCTCCCCCTTTTTCCGTGCAACACGTAAGAAATAGCGGCGGGGTAGAGTATCTAGCGCTCGGATGAGAGCGGGCTCACGCTCTCTGCGTGCCCTGCCTTATCCACGGAGAGATGACTCGCAATTCATTTTTCCCACCCTGACCAACGTCCCTTGGCCGCCGCCAGTGATATGGTCTCGTTTGGCGGAAGTGAATTCGGTAAAACGACAGCATGTCGTTAGGGCTTCAGACATGGAGGAGCTGTTGGGCTCATCATTGGCCCCGCCCCTCTGCTGTCTACACATCATAGCGAGACCAAGTCAGGTGTAGACGCTCAGCTCTTTCGGGTACTCACCAAGGCTATGGAGGAGTTTTGCGTGGAGTGTTTTTCTCAGAAAAAAAGAAAAAAACCCACTTGCAGCCGCCTGTATGAGTGGTTCCTGACGGGGTGCCATCAAGCCCCTCGTTAGCAGCCATTCACCATTCCTTCTAGAAGTTCACAAGGAACTTAACAGGTCATGGCGCGCCCCCTATTCGGCCCGTCTACGACCCTCTTCTTCCTCTGCTCTCACCACAATTGAAGGCGCTGAGGAAAAAGGTTGCAAAAGACTGCCTCCCCCTCGATGAGTCTGTGGCCGCACACCTGTGTCCGCCCACTTCCATTGGATGGATGGCGGAAGTAGCCCACCCCTCTGAGCATGTGCTACTGATCTCGCTCTACGCGTCACCAAGATGCCAGTCAAAATACAGATCCATAGCCAGTCTCATGGAGCTCGAGCGCCATTAATGGCTGATGCTCACGGATAATGGAAGCTGACAGGGTTCCCTTCCTCGACGCTCCACCCCGCAGTGGAGAGCTTCGCGAAACACTTCACGGCTGCGCAGTAGTCTTCGCAGACCATGAAACACTTCCTACCGAAAAGACCAGGCTCAAGCCCTCGTATACCCAGCTTAAGCCAGCGCTTACACAGCAGCCAGTGAGAATCACTCCACAGCCCCATCCTCGATCTCAGACATCTGAACCGTGCTCTTATGAAACAGCGCTTCAGAATGATTACACTGAAACAGATCCTCTCGCAAATATGCCCAGTGGACTGGTTTTTCTCCCTGGATCTGAAAGATGCGTACTTTCACATCCAGATAGCCCCCCATCACAAACGATTCTTGAGATTCGCCTAAGAAGGGGTTGCATATCAATACATGGTCCTTCCATTCGGGCTGTCTCTAGCTCCTCGCACCTTCACGAAGTGCATGGACACTGCTCTATCCCCTCTCAGGCAGATGGGAATCCGCATTCTAAACCTCGACGACTGGCTGATTCTAGCACAGTCAGAGGAAGAACTAAGGGCCCACAGGTTCATCCTCCTCAGCCATATCGAATGCCTGGGACTCAGGATCAATCGTGCCAAGAGCGCTCTGTCCCCCAGCCAACGAGTTTCGTTCCTGGGGGCGGTTTTCGATTCGATCCGTATGACGGCCAGAATCGCACCAGACCGTGCTCCGGCTATTCAGCAGCTCGCGGCCTCCTTTACACCGGGAGCGTCCCGCCCCCTCAAAGCTTTTCAGAAGATGCTGGGTCTCAAGTACTGCAGTTGGGCGTTCTTCGGATGCGTCCGCTGCAGTACTGGCTGAAACCAAGAGTTCCGCCCCACGCTTGGCGTCTTGGACGCCTACGCGTCTGGGTGGATCAAGTGTGTGTATCCGCTCTAGCACCATGGAAGGATCCTCTTTGGTTGGAGTAGGGTGTGCCCCTGGGCACCACATGCAGATGAAAGGTGATCACGACAGACGCCTCCAACACGGGTTGGGGGGCTCTGTGCGATGGCACACCGGCCTTCGGCCACTGGTCGATTCAGGAGAAGGGACTGCACATCAACTACCTGGAAATGCAGGCAGTATGGCTGGCCCTTCGCTACTTTCTGCCGCTTACGGGACCGCCATGTCTTAGTCCGATCGGACAGCATGACAGTGGTGTCCTACATAAATCACCAGGGAGGCCTCTCCTCAAGACGCCTTTTTTCCCTGGAACTTCGCCTCTTGGAATGGGCCCAATCCAATCTGCGCTCACTGAGGGCAACTCACGTGCCGGGCAGACTGAACCAGGGAGCAGATATGCCATCTCGGAGTCACGTCCCTTCAGAGGAATGGACGCTCCACCCCAGGTTGGTTCAGAAAATCTGGGAAGTCTTCGGCAAAGCAGAAGTCCACCTCTTTGCCTCGAAAGACAAAACTCATTGCCCAACTTACTTTTCGAAGGACAGGGACGCCTTGGCCCACAACTGGCCCAATCGTCTCCTTTACGCCTTCCCTCCGATCGCTCTCATACCACAAACGATCAAGAGGATCACAGAACAGAAGCACAAGGTGCTGTTAGTAGCCCCACCACTGGAAGAACCAGCCTTGGGTTGCAGAACTGTCTCAGCTGCTCGTAGCAGCCCCGTGGCCTATCCCCCTGAGACGAGACCTCCTCTCTCAGGCAGGCAACACACCCAACTACGCCCTCCTCGCCCCCTCACCGCTCCCATATGGGATCTGCCCACGGTGTTGAGAGCTCTCAAGGGTCCTTCCTTCGAGCCTCTGCAGTCCGTGGACCTTCGTCCCCTAACCCTTAAAACCGCTCTGCTTCTAGCATTGGTAAAACGTGTGGGCGATCTGCAGGCGCTCTCTGTGAGCCCCTCCTGTCTTGAATTTGGGCCTAATGACTCTAAAGTAGGCCTCAAACAGAGACATGGTTACGTGCTTAAAGTGCTCTCTACTCCCTTTAGAGCACAGGTAGTGACACTTTCTGCGCTCCCCTCCTCCGAGCAGGACCTGGAGCTCAAGTATCGAGTATCGACGTACTCGGTTAATTACGTAACATTGGTTCCCTGAGATACTCAACTCAACTTTATTTATCAGTCGCGATTTCTTTAAGACTGCAAGGGAAGCTCAGCTTCCCCTATAATTGTCAAAAAATTAATGGTCAAATATATGTACTATTATGTTAACATTTTATTGACTAAAAATGCGTTAAACACGTTCATCTCGAACGAAAACAATTTCGTTCAGAATCAGCTACTTAGGTCGGCTGACTCGATTTCCTTCTCATTCATTCCCGTAGCGTACAGTGCATTACTCTGTTGAAGCCCAGCGTCCATTGACTTCAATGGGGCTGCTTTAAACAGTTTTTTTCAGTGCTTAGAAACAAGACGGTCATTGGATAATGCTGCGATTATGTCCCGCCCACGGACGCTCAGCGTCTCTGGGATGAATGGAGGAGTGGGCTGGCCCGGACTCCGAGCGTCTGCGTGATGATTGGAGGGTCTGTCATCTCTTTTTAATCCACTTTTATGTCCTAAAACGCTTGTTTTTTGGGGTCGACAGCTTATAAAAACGTATTTCTTGTTTTTGTTTTAGCTTGTTTGCTATACACATTGTCACATATCAGCTTTTAGACATTTTTTTTTTGTTTTTTTTTTTATAAATCATAAATGACAAGGAGGCGGCAGCTTCTCGCAATGCAAAGAGACGGTTGGTACGACAGGGTTACAGAGCATTTTCTTGAAAAGGAACGTAGGGCAGAATTTACATATAAATAAATGGACAATTTTTATGATTTAGGCCGAAAATTAGCTTCCCCTCTTTAAAAGATCAGCAGCCGCCACTGTTATTTATATAGCGCTTTTTACAATTTTCATTGTTACAAAGCAGCTGTACATGAGACGCATTGAATACAAGAAAAACAACTAAAGTCATATACCTGTAAAAACAAGAAAAAGGTGAAAACAACAAAGACAGACATACAAATGCTCCACACACACAATATGCATACACACTACACACATTGACATAGACGCACACACGCAAACACACTCGCACACACGCACAGTGAAAGCACACATTTGAGATAAAGGAGAGAGAACCACAGGTCAAATATTAAACGGACTATAAATTCTTATATGCAATATTAATTATGTCTAACTTCTAAATTCTAAAGCAGCCCCCCCGGCCAGGCAAATAGTGCAGAACAATATGCAAACGGTGGCGAGAAACCCAAAACTCCAATGGAGAAAAAAAACCTCAGGAGAACCCAGACCCAACCAGGGGATTCCAGTTCCCCTCTGGCAAAAGCTGCTGTCTCTGCACAAGCTCAACAGTGCTTGCAGCTCAACATAGATACGGAACAAGATACGGGAACGAGTACTGCGTTCCTTGCCGTGCTTACAAGCTGCATATGGTCGTCGCTTCAGTCAAAGTAACCTGAAGACACTACGGCGATGTGTCTACTTATAAAGCCATAAGCCCCGCCCCTTCTGGCGGGCTCCATCGCCATAGGTCTGTGCAGCTTCGCTTCCATTGGCGCAAAGTTTTACTTTGCACGCACCAATGGCCGTGCAGTATTCACTGCGTTATTGAAAAGCTTCAGTCATCGGAGAAAAATAAATTTTCCCCATAGCGTCCTGCTACGCAGTACTCGTTCCTGTATCTCAGGGAACCGAGGTTACGCAAGTAACCGAGTACGTTTGTGTCGGGGTATCAGAAAATAAAGAGGTGTATTCTTGAATCAGTTGCATTAATACAGAACGATTAACAGTGGGAAGATGTCCCAAAAGAGTATGCAGATTATTTAACATTTCAGAATTCCTCAAGTGAGGCTGCAAATCACAGTCACCTGCGGGTTCCTCCATTCCTTTCTCGAAATCCATTAACGAAACATTGTGGTTTACAGACAAAACCGTTCGTTTTTTCTAAGTTTTAAGGGGCAAAACCTCACGTGAATAATATGGTTTGCAAATGACATGGCACAGCTGCTCTTTGTTTTTCCTTTCTGGTGTATCGATGATATAATTCTCATCTGACACTTTACGTGCCACCACATAAGGGCTGGCAAAGTTGGCTTTAAATGGTGACGAAGACACAGGAAGCAACGCTAATACCTGGTCCCCTACACAAAATGATCAAGTTTCAGTCCGACGATCATACAGTCGTTTCATTTTTGATTGCGCTTCGCTTAGATTCTCCCTTGTCAATTTAACGGCATCAAAAAGACGTCTTTTAAAACCATACACATATTAAGATACAGTTTTGGAGGTTCAGTATGTACCCAGTGATCGCGAAGCACAGTTAAAAGTCCCCGAACAGTATGTCCAAAAACAAGTTTGTTCAGACTAAATCCAGTACTCTCATGTACAATCTCCCTTACAGCCAGCATAAGACAAGAAAGCCCTTCCTCCCAGTCTCTATGCAGTTCCACACAATACGAACGCAACAAAGATTTTAGTCTGATGGGAACGCTCTAAAGCGCCTTGACTTTGCAGATGATAAGATGAAGACACATTGTGTTTAATATTAAGGTGACACAAAACCTCTTTAAAGATTCTAGAAGTAAAATTACTCCCTCGATCAGATTGTATGATTTTTGGTATGCAAAAAGTCGTAACAAACTGGGACAATGCATTACAGTCAACAAATATTCACTGCCTGCTTAAGAGCGGGGCAACGGACCGACACAATCAATAATCAAATGATCAAAAGGCTCACTAACTGCAGGAATTGGTCGTAACGGTACTGGTTTGGGGTTTGGCTTTCCCGTCAACTGACAGATGTGACACGTTTTAATATATTTGGAAACATCATGTTTTAAAATTACGCATCACTCGATCAAAGGTCTTCCTTATCCCCAGATGTCCAGCTGTATTATCATGAGCTAAATTTAAGACCATAGAACGAAACAACTCAGGAACTACTATCTGGGTAATAGGTTCTTTTAAAATTAATTTTACGTAAGGTGTCCACTTCCTTATTAGAACCTCGTCCTCAATAAAATAACCATAGCCTTAGCCTGACGCGCACCTCTCTAAAAATGTTACAACGCTTCAACTCAACGTGGACCGCAAGCGCTGTGATTGGTCTGTTTGAACCCCTCCCCCAGGTAAAAAAAACTCTGCGAAAGAGTCATATTTCCTCAAACACATTTCTGAATGAATTATTCAAGTAAAATATTTGTGCTTCTGTATTAAACATCTCAAATCTGCAGCAAAAGTGACTGTTTGCTTAACGCTATCCCTGCTGCTCATTCTTCTTCGGCTCTTGTCTTGGTTACACAAACAACACACGTGTGGACACTGACGCCTAGTGGTCATTACCTGTCGATGCGGACAACTGCCTGGATGTCTAAATGAAAACCGACACGTAGGCTACGGCGTAGGTCAACACACGACTATAAACTTTGCTTAATAGTTAGAGACTCGGACTAGAAAGTTGCCGGTCGGATTCTCAGAGAGGGGTGACGACTGAGGTGCTCTTGAGCAAGGCACTTTACTCATACTTGCTCTTCTGGTGCTGCAGTGATCGCTGCCCACTGCTCTGGGTGTGCGGATGTTCACTACTCTCTGGATGGGTTAAATACAGAGGTCACATTTCGGGTATGGGTCACCATTAGTGTTGGGTGATGTCAACCAAACTGGCATTGGTCGATGGCTAAATAAAAACATTGTGATGGACGATGACATCGGGGGGCGCGGCTTGGGTCCACAGTTCACAGTACAGTTCCTGCCCACTAGGAACGATGTGAAGCTGCCATCAGAGCTGACACGAGTCAGACACCCATCTTCTGTATACAACGCGTGATGCGCAGACACGAGCCAGACACCCATGTTCTTTATACAACGCGTGATGCGCAGACACGAGCCAGACACCCATCTTCTTTATACAACGCGTGATGCGCAGACACGAGTCAGACACCCGTCTTCTTTATACAACGCGGGATGTACGTGAGTATTTTCTTATTAACGAAAGTATTTTTATGTGGGCAAAAAGTTTACTGTATTACTGAATAGTAAAAAAAATAATTATTTTTGAAGAAAATTAACCGGTTAAAGCAGGAGCGTCAGGGAATGTTGACTCATCAGTCTAAATCAAACAAGAGTCTCTAAAACACCATCTAGATAAAACCATATTCGCTGCACTAACTGAAGGACAGAAACTTACCTGAAAAGACCACCACATATGCTAACATCACTGACTGAAGTAGAGAAAAACATAAGATACTCTTGACCTTTAACCTTGCTTAAACCACTCGTGGTCTCGGAACTCTTCTAATGTTGGCCTGTCGGGTGGTGGAGCGAACGTGCACCGATTGATCAAGTCAAGGCATTCTGTGAGGAGAAGTGTTTACGAGAGGAACGATTAGTCACGTATGTTCTTTGTAACACACTGTCAAACATAACAATAGCTACTGAAATATGTAGGTTCATTTATTACAATTTAAAAAACAATATCCTGTTTTCCTTCATCTTATATTTAGGAAGTTGCATTTGGTGAGAAATCTCCCAGTGACTGAACAGAATCTTGCTTTGCATTTCACAAGGATTTTTTGTAGGTGCTGGTCTCTTACCTTCAGTTAAACCTCTTTCTTTGATAGCAGGGTCGTCTTGTTTAACCTGATTGTAGTAATCCCCACATACACCCACCATATAGAGGAGCAGTTTACCCAAACGATAGAACGTATCGGCAACCGCATGACCTCGACCTGGAACACAAGCAAGAAGTGAGCAAACATTTGACTGGTAAAAGTCAAAGTACAACGCCGTCAATCCAGTACTGCTGTTGGGGGAAAACTCAATTTGGGTTGGCTACAATGTTTGTACGAGGGTCATTACATCGGTCAGTACTCACCCCAGCTTTCACCGCCTGGTTCGAACCAAGTTGGGTCAGGCCTGCCAGATCCATGGCCTGTCAACATGAGCATCATGGAATAAGCAAGAAGTGAGCAAACATTTCACTGGTAAAAATCATTCAAGTCAAAGTATAACGCCATCAATCCATTACTGTAAATTCTGACCGGGTGCTGTTGGGGGGAAACTCATTTTGGGTTGGCTACAATGTTTGTACGAGGGTCATTACATCAGCAACACAGAAACTCAACTCACCGGGGTGTTCAGGGTCTGGTTTGCCCCAAGTTGAGGCAAGATCGCCACATCCAAAGTCTATCAACATGAGCGTCATGGTCTGTACATTGATCAGGACGTTTCTGATCTCCAAGCTACCATGGCAGACGTCGTGGTCGAAGCAGTGTTGGACTGCGTTCAGTGCTTGACGCATGAGATGACGTGCCTGATTTTCAGACAGATTTTCATAGCGACAGAAATTGTTCACGGTTAAACAGGGATATGGATATTCTAGAACGAGGATGTAGATGTCCTTCTCTTCAAACCAGTCCAACAGATCCACAATGTTGGGGCATTTCTCTGGTTTCTGGAGCAGCAGATTCAGAGCCACTTCTGAGTAGAGAGGCTTGTCATATCCAGGCTGGTGGAAAAGGTCATAAAGGTTAGCAGACGGTAGGCGACTTTTCAATTTCCATGAATCATTTGTGTTGAGAAACAGTGGGGTCTAAAAGTCTGAAACTTTAACGAGAAATACATTTTCTAATGAACTATTTTTGAAATGTATTTATTTATTTATTAGCATAACAATTTGAGTATGAAGGATGTGTATGAATGTCTCAGTATTTGTTATGTGTTTTTTTTATGTGTGCACAAACCTGATGTTTCATGTCCAGCTCATGTGCTCAACTACACACAGAAATCAACGCCAATGGCTTCAAATTCACTTGTTTGGTTTGTAACCTAGAAATACAGCAGATTCTTTTAGATTTTTTGACTCCACATCACATAAAAAAAGTAAATATGACTCACAATATGAATATATTGGTCCCAGCGCGGTTTCTTGTATATAAATTTGATGGCGACCTGCAAAGAGAAATCATCACATGACAGCTTTACAACAGTACATCAACATATCTGGATCAAAACACTCAACACGTCTGCATGTTAAGACACAAGGATGAAAATGTTTGATAAATAAAGCAAAGGTACCTTTAGGCCATCAGACCTGCGAGTCCCCTCATACACAATGCCGTCGTTTCCTTTCCCTATATTCTTTCTTCCCACCTCATAAAGCGCCGAAAACGCTTCTAAAAACAAACAATAAATGTGAAAACATGTGATTGACTCGCACAAACTCCAAGAGCAGTGATGTTGTAAAAACAATCGAACAAACGTATTCTTTTAAAACATGCACGTGTTATGGAGAGGGGTTCAGTACATCCAATGTGATTCAACAGAATGAAAAGGTGTTTAAGTATAACAGCAGGACAATCAAAGAAAACCAAATATTTCTTTCGAAAGGATATCAGGGTCATCTAAAGTCATTCTGACAATTCATTTGATCAGAATAACACTTGACATTACTTCAATATTAAATAATAGGGCTGGTTTAGGATTCAGTTCGATTCTTATTTATAGGGTTTCAATTCTTAATCCAAATCGGTTCCTTATTTCTCAACAGATAGTTTCCAAATTGATTTGGTTTCATTTAATTTAAGATCGATTACAATCCAAGAGGTGATATTTTTGACCCGGTCCTATAACATAATACAAGGTATTTCAGTGAAGCTGATAATGAAAAGCAGGACAATGAAAGATAACCTGAACATAATGGCAGTATACTCACTATATTCATCCAATTCATCAAGAAACGGTTGGTCATAAATCCATGGACTGGGAAATTTGGGAAACCTAGGTGGTGGAAAACGACGGAGTATTCTCTGAACATTTGGATCAAAGTGAGATAAACTACGATCGAAAGCCGCTAGTTCTTCCTGCCACTCCCAGTCCCAAGGGCGATCAGCTGTGTCTGCAGAGACCCCGGCTTCAAGACTTCTTCAGAGAGGATCTTCAGGAGCTGGCTGAGGATCTTCAGGAGCTGGCTGAGGATCTTCAGGAGCTGGTTGAGGAGGAGAGGATCTACAGGAGCTGGCTGAGGATCTTCAGGAGCTGGTTGAGGACCTACAGGAGCTGGCTGAGGATCTTCAGGAGGAGCTGAGGATCTTCAGGAGGATCTGATGGATCCAGGTCAGGCTGTGTAGGTAAGGCACCACTTTGTTGTTTCGGGCGCAGGAGCGTTTCATAGCCTGCCATCCTTTCTTAAAGCGGGCACGGACACCCTTCTTCTTCTTCTTCTTCTTTTTCCCTTCTGTTTGTTGTTTAAAAAGAGAATAACAGAGAGAGAAAAACAAACAGTAGAAATTATTTTTAGAAGCCAGAAATATATCACAACAAACAAATAAATAAAACACAGTTCTCTCTAGAGCTATTTGCTCACGGTAAGACAGACCTGGTCTGTGTTCAGCTGGATCTTCAGGAGCTGGCTGAGGATCTTCAGGAGCTGGCTGAGGATCTGATGGATCCAGGTCAGACTGTGTAGGTAAAGGCACCACTTTGTTGTTTCGGGCGCAAGAGCGTTTCATAGCCTGCCATCCTTTCTTAAAGCGGGCACGGACCCCCTTCTTCTTCTTCTTCGTCCCTTCTATTTGTTGTTCTTGAAGATAAAACCAGAGAAAGAGTAAAGAAAAATAATAGAAATTACCACCAGATTACATAAATTTCAACCCCAAAAAATGTCAAATATTACATCTGTTGCATGTCAAATATCTCAAACAGCTGGACATTCGTGGCATTGCAGTAGGGTTTAGTTTACTGTGGTGTTTACCATCTACAGGTAACACATTTGAACTGAACAGAAACAGTTACGCTGTCCACTTTGACAGACATGTTGTACAGTGATATTGTGAAATCTATTAATGAAACAGACATTTCACTTTTAGGGTTTTGTTACAATTGCGCTTCCCAAGTGTGCTTCAGACCTCAGCTGAAATAAATAAGTGCAATTGACCCTTCGCAAGCAGTTTGATTGACAGGCAATCTGACCAATCATAACGCCGATATTACGTGCCCCCGTGACTGACTGCCATTTTGTCCGACAAACAAACCACCAGGCGTAGTAGAGCTTTGGTGATTGATATGAAAAATATAGCTTCTTAATTATTGTAATGGTAAACGGAGAGATATATACTAGGGATGCACCGATATGTAATTTTTGTCCGATAACAATAACTGATCATTCTACATTTACATTTAGGCATTTGGCAGACGCTTTTATCCAAAGCGACTTACATTGCTGTATCCTATACATTTTACATAGGTATTTACAATCCCCTGGGATCGAACCCACAACCTTGCGTTGTTAGCGCAATGCTCTTACCACTGAGCCACAGGAAAGCTATAACTCTATAACCTTGGAAGCCGACAACCAATACATTGGCCGATATCATTTTTCAAGAAATTCTTCACTATATCCCCAGAGAGTGCACAAATTTACACCGGGGGCGCATGGCTGATACTGAAAGTTTGACGGCCATAGCAGGGGGCGGGGTTTTGGGAAGGGTCAATTACACTTCCACTACCACTACCACTACCACTACCACTACCACTTTCACAGTTCTCTCTTTGCTCACGGTTAGACGGACCTGGTCTGTGTTCAGCTGGATCTTCAGGAGCTGGCTGAGGATCTACAGGAGCTGGCTGAGGATCTACAGGAGCTGGCTGAGGATCGACTGGATCCAGGTCAGATTGTGTAAGTAAAGGCACCACTTTGTTGTTTCGGGTGCAGCAGCGCTTCATAGCCCCCCATCCTCTCTTAAAGCGGGCACGGACACCCTTCTTCTTCTTCTTCCCTTCTGTTTGATGTTCTAAAAGATAAACAGAGAGAAAAAAAAACAAAGAGTAGAAATGATATATAGATGCCAGAAATATATCACAACAAACAAACAAATAAAGACTCAATTCTCTCTGGAGCTATTTTCTTACGGTTAGATGGACCTGGTCTGTCATCCGTTGGTTCTTCTGGAGCGGTTTGCTTGAGTCCAGAAGGATCTTGCTGAGGATCGATCGGATCTTCAAGAGGCGTTTGCTCCCAGTCACAACCAGGGCGATCAGCTGTGTCTGCCAAGACCACCGGGTTCAAGACAGGCAGATACGGCTGTTCAGATGGATCCAGGTCATTGCTTTGGGTGCAAGAGCAGGAGCCCTTCATAGCCCGCCATCCTTTCTTAAAGCAGGCACGCACACCCTTCTTCTTCTTCTTCTTCTCTGTTTGTTGTTCTAGAAGATCACAGACAAATGTGCACAATAAAGCTGTTGTTAGGTGGTCAATCACAATCCACTAACACACATAAACAATCATAATTCTCTATAAAACGACTCTAAAAGACTCATCTATAAAAAGTCATTTAAACAATGTAAACAAGAAATTATAAAACAATGATGTCATATCCTTCATTTCTTATGGCGTTACAACTTAAAACTGCAGTACTGTACATCGACACTTAATCCTTTAAAAACACACTGAAAGATCAAATGAACTAAACCTGAACACAAACAGAAATGTTTTTCATTTCAAACGCATTCAAACATAATAAATCTTGAGATGAACAAAACAAGCCTGATGTCGCGCTGGACTCGAGTCAGTAAACAAGCGTTTATCATATTATCTGAATCTATATTTTAAGTAGATGCTTTATTTGGGATGTCGTGCACGGTGTTATCGTGTAAGGGTTCACTGACCGGGCTTTCTCTCCATGTCGTTTGCTGTCACTCGCACAGATGAAGACGTGATGTGAAGCGCTTTAACTCGGTCTATTTCACGATCGTCTGTCTGTCCGTGTGGACTTGTCGAGTTTTGTATCGTCGCTAACTGACCGTCTGCAAACACTCGAGATCAAGAGATCGTGTAATCCGTCGTCGCTTTCGCTCAAACAGCACTGAGGAGATTCTTCAACTGCGCGCGCTGATAACATCTGTTTACTGGGTCGACTCTCTTTATGACGTTGACGTTCTTGACGCCGGGCATCTTTCAAACGCACGCACGCACGCACGCGCTGAATTCAGGTCGACTAGGAAACCTTTTGTAAACGTTACGTGCCAAACTAGCGGCGTGACAGTGACGCTTTAAAACTCGCATTGAGTCACACAAGTGTGTTGTGTGCTCGAGCTCTTTGGTTTTTAATGGATCCTGAACTCATATGCTGCACTACTGCCATCTTCTGGTGGAAATTAACTCCTCCGGATTCTTCTTCTTCTTCCTTGTTTTATGGCGCATTACACCCTCTGTGCATAACGCCACCTGCTGTTCGTTTCTGTTGTGCAGTCCTGGTCCTCAAAGACTCATAAATCCTCAAATAAAATCCTATCAAAACGAATTCCCAGGGTTCACGGTCCCATCCGAATCCGTGTATCATTCGTTCTTTTCATATTCAAATGAGATTCCAAAATCGGAAAATTAAAAACGGTTTGTTATTTAGTTATTCGTTTATAAATGTGATACCAAAAAACAAATAACGGGTCATTTTTCGTACTTTTGATTTAATGCTCAGATCAAAAATAGGAAATGAAATAAAGGGGGCACGACCGATTTTGATATTTAATTTGTTCGATTTGCGTGAACCGGAAGTTGTGTGTGTGTGTTGGTTTTTGTGGTATAGAAGGACTTTTGACCTGAATACGCACCAGCACTATGGGGACATTTTTGGTTTATGAGGACAGGGACCATGTCCTTATAACTCCAGCATTGTATACGCCATTATCTAAGTCCCAGAAGCACCCTCCTGCTTTTTTGCGCCATGTCCTTATAGACCACAAAACCCTGAAAATATACCATACACTGTGTATCCTCTGACCCCGATGGTGTGCCCCTGTAGTCTGGTCGCAGAACTGCATCTACGTCATTCAAAATTAGCATAGAACACACCAACTGTGAGTTTAGGGGCCTCTGATTGGATGGTTACAATATTTCTCGTCGCTGATTGGCCAACAGCGGAGGACACTCGCGGGAACAAGATGGCGCTGGTAGGCGGGGTTTCATTGAAAGACGTCAATGAGACTGAGACTTAACGTTAATTGATACAGTATCAACATCATACGGCTAAAGTAAGTGTTGTGATTAAAATATAATTAAACACTTAAAAAGTTGTTAAATTCCATCCATAGCTATTACTTGTTTAATTATTATCTTGAATCAAGCACATGTCGGTCAACCATAGGAAAGGCATTGCTATTTTGCACTAAACATATTTCTTAGACATGTTAAACAAGTATAAAAATAACATAGCTAAAGTTTTAATATGTTTGAATAAGTTGTTAGGGCAATTTGAAAAAAAAAACGTTATATTTACAGATTGTTAGCACGCTAGCTAACATGTTAGGCAAGGCAAGGCAAGGCAAGTTTATTTATATAGCACATTTCATACACAGAGCAATTCAAAGTGCTTAACATAAAATGATTGACAGAAAGAAATAAGACGTATCTTTAAAATGCAAATGATTTAAGATCACAAATACTTCAGATTTTAAGAAACAATAAAACAGCAATAAAATTGATAAAAAATGTGAGTGTATATATAAAAAGAATAAGAGCAGAATAAAAATAAATTAGAAATAGAAGAGCAGTTGATGTAAACCAGCACAGTGCTCAGGTTGTGAATGCACAGCTAAACAAGTGTGTTTTTAATCTGGATTTATAAGCAGCTACTGTTGGTGAACGTCTGATGTCTTCTGGAAGCAGATTCCAGCTACGGGCGTAATGACTAAACGCTGACTGACTTGATCCTGATGATCTGAGAAGTCTGTTTGGTTTATATTCAATGAGCATATCTGAGATGTATTTAGGTCCTTGACCATTAAGTGATTTATAGACAATTAATAATACTTTGAAGTTGATTCTAAAAGTGACTGGTAACCAGTGTAAGGACCTGAGGATTGGAGTGATATTTTGCCTGAATCAGAATTCAATCGAATATCATTCATTATCTTTATGAGCACTGTCTCTGTGCTATGATGCTGACGGAAACCAGACTGATAATTGTCCAGGTAGCCATTTGAGTTCAAGAAGTTGGTCAGCTGATTGAAAACAACCTTTTCAATGATCTTCCCTATAAAAGGAAGATTTTTTAGGGACTCTGGGAAAGTTCCTGAGAGCAGTGAGGTATTAACTATTTTTAGGAGATCTGCTTCCAAACAGTTAAACACTCTTTTGAAAAAGGATGTGGGAAGTGTATCAAGGCTGCAAGTTGACGCCTTAAGATGCTGTACCGTTTCCTCCAGGGTTTTGAGATCAATTGTCTGAAATTCAGACAAAGTTACTATTTTCTGATGTACTGGAGTCAGACTGACCTGACTGCCGCATGGAGCTTTGCTGATTTCCATTCTGATATTACTGATCTTTTGAAGGAAAAAAGTTGCAAACTCATTGCATTTGTCATCAGACAGCATTTCCCTGGGAACTTGACTAGGGGGATTTGTTAGTCTCTCTACAGTTGCAAAAAGAGTGCGAGTGTTATTTATGTTGCAGTTTATAATGTTAGAGAAAAAGTTCTGTCTAGCTTTGCCTAAGTCAACATTGAAGGCATGCAGACTGTCTTTATAGATGTTATAGTGAACTTCAAGTTTGGTTTTTCGCCACATACGCTCAGCTTTTCTGCATGTTCTTTTCATGCTTTGTACTGCTGGTGTGTTTCTCCAGGGTGCTTTACGCCTGCCAGTTTTCACCTTGACCTTTACTGGAGCAATGGCATCGATAGCATTTTTAACTTTTGCATTAAAGCTATCGAGGAGAGCATCCATAGAGTCTGCAGATATACTTGGTGACAAAGACATAGCATTCATAAATAGCTCACTGGTATTCTCATTTATGAATCTCTTTTTTATAGAGACGGGTCTATTTTCAGTGGCAGGACTGATTGATATATCAAAGAAAATACAGAAATGATCAGACAGCGCCACATCTCTAATAATAGTGGATGAAATGTTTAGACCTTTGCTAATGAGCAGATCTAGAGTGTGTCCACGATTGTGTGTGGGACCGTGCACATGCTGGATCAGATCAAAAGTGTTTAAAACATTTAAAAGTTCATTTGCAGTGTTGTTTTCTGTCTTGTCTACATGACTATTAAAATCTCCAGCAATAACAAAGCAGTCAAATTCTGAGGAAATAGCTGATAGCAGTTCTGAAAAATCATCAACAAAGACTGGGGAGTATTTGGGAGGTCTGTAGATAGTTGTAAACAGAATGCGTGGTGCACCTTTTAAAGCAATACTCAAGTATTCAAAGGACAGGTAGTCACCAAGTAAAACTTGCTTGCAGTCAAAGAGATCTTTAAATAGAGCAGCTATTCCTTCACCTCTCCTAACAGCTCTGCAAACATTTATAAAAGTAAAGTTTGGGGGGCAGATTCATTGAGGATTGTAGCACTACACTATCATCTAACCAAGTTTCATTTAGAAACATGAAGTCCAGTTTGTTACTGGTGATGAGGTCATTGACCAAAAAGGATTTGTGTTTTAGTGAACGGATGTTTAAAAGTGCTAATTGAATAGTAAATGTTTTTAGTTTTTTACCCCTGTCATTCTCAGAGTGACGTCTAAAAGGTATAAGATTAGATAGCTTTGCCATACAACTGGAAAGGGCCTTAGTTTTGCGTTCACTTATCAGGACAGATATAGGGAAAACTAAAGGAACACTGGGTTCCCACTTGTTCTGTAAATATTTGAGATTGTTGCTGTTATCAAAGCAGGGACCCAATTCATATCATCTACCAGTGCTCTTTGCAGTCCTGTTTAGTCCACCTCCAGTAGATGGGGGTTTGTGTGATCCTGGCGTTGTGGCAGAGGCCGGAGAGCTCTTTCAGAGGGAACGGGTTGGCCAGGTTGACCCAGAGACTTTGGTGGTTGTGGGGCCCGTCGCTTTTTAGTTGAAACCTGTGGACTCGCGACAATAGAGTGGGATAGTTTTGTTCCAGCGAATACTAGTTCCTCCATTTTCTCTGAGAAGCTCAAAAGAGATGATGTTAGTAACGTTAAGCACACAGATAACTCCCAATTAAGTAACAGATAGGCTTATTTAAATGTATTCATGTATTATGTATTTCTATTCATTTTAATTTACTGATTGGAAACTCAGCACCTGGATAAGAAGACATCTGTTTTTGAGAGAGGTGAGTTATAATGTTGTTTAATCATACTTGTGTTTAGCTTGTTTGTGCTAACATGCTAGCGAATCTATGCAGGTTTGCAATCTGTCAGAGGAATGTTTTAAACGGTTTTATTTTGTAATATAATCGCAAATAAATTAAAGGAGCACGCGGAAATCAGCTATGTTGTCATGATAACGCGTTTATGGACACAGTCTGTGGGGGAGGGAGCGTTCTGAACATAAGTAACGTTACTGTAAATATTACTGTTCTGCTTGTTTTTTAAGAGATTAATAAACACAAAGAGATGAATATATGCTCTTATTGATCCAGAATGTAATAATAAATACGATTTTGAGTTTTATTCCTAATGAAAACAAGCAGTTAATATGATATAATTTTGTTACATATTAAACTATATTCAAAATTTTATGTTCAGCTTAATGACAGTTTTCTTGTGTGGAGCAGTCTGAAAACATGATGAGGCCAAGAAGAAAAGCCAATCCAAAGGAGGAGGCTACACAGTTCTCCCTGAGAGAAATGAAGATAAAAAATGGATTTGAGATCAGATTTATTAATGACGTTAAAGGTGAGTGAATGTTTTGGGTTAAATTGCTTAATAAAGCACTCTCGGGTACATTACTTGTATAATTTATACTTGTCCTGTTTAGGGAGAGGTGTATTCAGTTGTACTGAGTTCGAGAAGGGAGATTTTCTGTTGGAATACAGAGGTGATCTCATTAGCAAAGAAGAATGTGAGCGGATATATCATAAAGCCCTGAAAGTATTCATGTTTGAATTTCGCTTCAATGGCAAATTCCTTTGGTATGTACAAATATTTAATTTTATATGCTATTGTATTACATGGTTAAATATGTGCAGTTAGTGTTATTTTTTAGCTAATGATCAGATTTGTATGATCACAGAAAGTTGTTTATCTTTTAATGTCTGATAAACACATATAGGGGTGGTTTCCTGTACAGGGTTTAGTCTTCGACTAAAGTAAATGTTAGATCCGTTTAAACCAAAAACATCTTGCACTGACATATCTTACAGTACATCAATGCCACTGTTTTGTCACAAAATGCCAGAAGTAATGCTTTTTGCAAGGTATGTTATTAAAACCTACCTACATTTTCTGATTTAACCAAGGCCTAGGTTAATCTCATCCCTGTCCAGGAAACTTCCCCATTAAGAATAATGTTTGATAAAACTGATCTTTTCAGTTTTTCTGTCTGTTTGGAATAAGCAAGAATCCATGAGCTGATATTGTTGAACTGTGCTTTGTTTAGTGTTGATGCAGCTCGGGATGATGGGTCACTTGGAAGACTTGTAAACGACGACCATATTAAACCGAACTGCAGGATGAAGACCATCCGTGTGGATGGGAAACCTCATCTCTGTTTATTTGCCATAAGAAGCATTTGTCCTGGTGAAGAGATCACATACAATTATGGCGATTCAGAGTGGCCATGGCGATGCAAGGTATTTAAATCTTCATGATAATAATTATCGCATTATTTTATTGGCTTGGTTAAATTATATGTTGTTCTTGAAAAGGTGGTTTGATAAATCAAAGTGTTTGCCAGAGAAGTTAACTTATCTGGCCAAGTGAATACATGAGTATGTTCTTACGTATTTGTATGTGCCTGTTTCAATAGTTTTTTTTTCTTTAAAGGCATTTCCATATATGTTATCACACTCAGTGTGGTTGCTTTTATTATAAAAGCCTTGTATAAAAGGACACTAGTTATAACCGGGATAGTGTTGTGTACTTGTGTTTATAAACATGTGTATGACTAAATGCTGTTTTAAGAGAACACATTTTTATAAGGACATCCTCAGATCAGGCTATGGATGGGTTGTCTTCTTGACGGCCAGTGTATTGTTAGTTTCACAAAACCCTTGTCTATGAGGACACCAGTTATTCCTGGGACAAAGAGGTGGGAGATGATGTTTTGGGCTAGTAATCTCCAATACAAAATTTAAATTCAGATGAAGCATTTTCAGTATATCCATTACAGGAAGGGATGCAAATACAGTAAGGACCCCTTTTATGCCGACCTCATGCTTACGTCACGGCATTAACTGGAGGCAAAACATAGGGAAATCTCGAGGCGGCCAATACAAACAACCACAGATTCGCCTGCATAAATATCATCTTGTTGTGTTGTTTAGTCCAACAATCGACAGAATACAGTCTATTTGATATTTTATCACACACCTGCTGTCATTGCAAAAACAAAAACACTGAAAACAGCTTAAGTTAAACACAATAAAACGAGTGGACTGAACCGAAACGAAAAAATTACTGTTTTTTTATTGGTATGGGTAATGATTTGGGTAATTAATATGTCTAAAAATATCTCATGTATGCCCAAATCAGAAACTGGGGAACTAGGTTATTTTTCATGTAGAGTTAACTTTTTAACCCATGGGGTATGCTAGCTAACTCTGTTAGTTATAAAACTATCAGTTAACTATGGGCCAGAAAGTAAACATAAAGGAAACTGTTTGTCATCTCTTTTTCTTAAGTAAACAAGAGCTTTAGTATAAAGGGAGAGGGAAGAATGCGAGTCTAATGTTATGTGTCAGGTTTGTGTTCAAATGCATTTGCTAACATTTGCCACTGTTAGTAAACGCAGGGATCTATAGATGTATACGCTCTCACTTTATCTTTACTATACACGCTTGGTTTCTCTGTTTGGTAGGTGTAGATGTGAGGCCACGTAAGTGGAGGTAATCCTTTCAGTTTGTCTCTGGATCCATTTAGTGAACGTGTACAGGTCGGCCAGGTTCCGGGCATTAAAGTTTATTTAAAACAATCGCAGAGCTTGACAGTTTGTGACCTTAAATGTAATAATTTGGTTTAGTCATTGTCAAAAAGCAAACAAACATAACATGCTACCTTGCATTAGTAATGCCGTCAGGGGAATCTTTCTACCTCCACCTAAGCTCCGCCCACAAAATACCTGTCACAATGTTTACTGACAGTAAGGGCTTATGTTTAATAATCATGTACTTATTGAACATAGGTACAGAGTAGGTACAGAGTTTGTTAAACAGCCATTACCATTGAGAGACAAACTGTGAGCTAAATGGCGATTTCCAAGATAAAAAAAAAACATTGATTTTGATAGATTCAATATTCCAAAATGCATACTGTTTACAACCAACTCAGTGGGTTGAGCTCATGAAACATCACAAACATATGAGCTAAACTGTTTTCAGAAAATGTCCCAAGAACATATTAAACCTAGAACATACTATTATTGTTCTTGCTATCTTCAAGCCTATAAAATATGTTATATGTTCACATCTTGTTTATTTTAGTTGGAAACTGTAAAGAAGCAGTGGAAACGACAACCACAACATACTGCAACTAAAAAAGTATGCAGAGAGGTAAAGATTGCACACATCTTTGCAGTTATTAATGAATATGGAAAATGTGACTTGATCCTCAGACCAAGAGTGCCCAAACTTGGTCCTGGAGGAACGGTGTTCTGTAGAGTTCAGTTTTAATCTTTAACTTTAAAGAAAAGGACACAGGCCCACCAGAGTCAAATTTGGGTCACCCCTGCCCTATAAACTTTGAATTGATATTCTATAAGCTTTATTTGAAAAGTTTTATGAAGTGTTCTTTTTTTTCAGATGGGGCAGGTGTCATTAGACAGCGCTGACTGTGATGATCTTACGGTGGTTTATGACAAGGTAAACAAGAGATATGCATCATATAGAATTAAGTCAAATGTGTGACAACTGAACTGTTGATGTAGGCATTTAGTCCCGTGTTTTTTTTTTTCATTCATCAGTTGCAAATGTCTAAATGTTTATCTTGTAGACTTCTAGTGAAGTTCCAAACACCACTCGGGATGAATTGAACACTTTATCCCAGTCAGAAGTCAGAGATAAAATGGATGAATCAATGTCAATGGATTTGAGTGTCTGTACACCTGCTAAAGAACTGGAAAAGGTATTTCAGTGGTGGTGCTTTATTGAATTAAATTTCAAAGCCTTTGCCTGTAGGTGAACAGTTGTCTTGGTCCTGAATTTCAGGTTACACTTGAGAAGAGTCAGTTGTCATTAGAGAAGCAGGATTGTATTGATAAGAGAGGTGGTGAGAAGGTAATATTGTGTTAAAGATTATTGCATGATTAAGAAAGGGGAACGCTGTAGGATGTGTTGTGCTATCAGTTCATGTTTCTCTTTGCTTTCTGTTCCTAATATGTCCAGACGTCCCCTGTCAAAGAGCAGTTGGTAAATAAGGAGCAGAGCTTTTGTACACCAACAGAAATACTCAAGCAGGTTACTCTGGAGAAGACACAGTTGTCATCAGAGAAAGAGGATTGTGTTAAGAAGAAGGGTGGTGAGAAGGTAATGTTGTTGCATGATTCAAGAAAAGGAGTTCCTGTAGTATCTGCATCTGCTGACCTATCAGTCCATTTTTCTCTTTGTTTTCTATTTCTAGTATTCACAGCTGTCCCCTGTCAAAGAGCAGTTGTTAAATGAGGACCTAAGCTTTTGTGCACCAACGGAAAGACTCAAGCAGGTTTAAAAATTCTATCATTATTTACTCATCCTCTTTTAGTTTTAAACCTGTATGACTTCCTGTCTCCTGCAGAACACAAAACATATTTTGAAGAACGTTGGTAACTGAATAGCAACATCACCTAATCACGTTTTATTGTATTATCACAAAACCAATGCCAGTTGATGGCTGCCACTGTTGTTCGGTTACCAACATTCTTTTAATGGGCCCATTTGATAAAAATCCAACGTTTTTCTGCATTTAAGTGCTGTAATCACATCACCGGAGGATTTACCAACTCAGAAAATTTGAAAAAGAAGAACCCAGATACTTTGTTTTTGTGAGCCGTTCTCTTCAAGCATGTGAGAAATTAAGCTTATTAGATTTCACTCCTTTTCTGACATAGGAAGGGGTTCTTATTATAATATTACTGTCAAATAATCTGCACTTTTACACCCACGGCACGGCCATGGCATGCACTACACTTGCATTTTGTGAAACACCCCAAACGATAGGGGGTGGAGTGCACAGTAACTCATTAGTTACTCATTAGGCATAGGTATCTATAAGGTTGTCATTCTCACAGCCATTGTGTTTTTTTAGAGCACAAAATGTTACAGACATTTCATGGAGAGCCAAATAAAGCATGCCAACTTGTGGAAAATGTTAATCTGAGCCCTTTAAAATATATCTTCTTTTGTGTTCTGCAGAAGTAAACTCATACAGGCTGCATTGAAAATGTCCTTTGTCAGCATCTAAACATTACATTAAATTCATTTCGTGTTTGACTTTCAAAAAATGTCCAAAGAAGTCTTGAATTGAGACATTTCTTGAGTCTATTTCTAAATAAAACTTTTATTTAATGATTGTTAAAGGTTTGAATGATCTGAGCTTATAATATAGTTTTACATTTATGTACTGAAATATGCTTCTCTACGTGCTTTGAAAATATTTAATTTATTTATTTAAAGATCTGCAGACATGACGTGATCTCTTCAGCAATATCAAGCTTGGACAAGTGTGTCACATGTGTGGGACCTGTTGTGGCATTTAAGTGGATTGGACTGAGATGTAAATGTTAGTATGACGTATTTTTTGCAGCTTGACACATGTTTGTAGATTTTGTATAGAACAGTTGAACATGTCTTTCTTTCATAGTGTGCTCCAGCTTTTGGCACAAGTCCTGCTACTTCAAACGTTATGGAAAACAGTCATCAATGGTAAGATATAATTTCAATTAATGCTTGCCCAGTAAATTGCTTTAAAAGTAATACGTGCGTGCGTGCGTGCGTGTGTGTTTGCACTTGTAAGTTTGCCGCAATTGCAAAAAGTTAAAAGAAGCCTGAAAAACCTCAATCTTGCAGTGATTGACTCAGTATTTTTTTTAGTAATTTCGTATCGACACCATGGCCGCACTGGAATCATATGCTGATTTCATTAAAGACTTAATTGAAACTGTCAAGACACATAAAGAGATTTCCACTCCGCTGCAGAAGATGGGTATCCAGCGATGTTCTGAAATGAGATTCTGTGTTCAGCACAACCTTAAGCGAAAAAGACATGTATCGGACACAGAACTGGAGAGGGCTGTGGTTGGATCAATATATGAAGTAAGATTTTTATTTAGGTTTTCACATTTTATATCCTGCCCGTCTTTCAAATGTTAGGGCTGGGCGATATATCGCATGACATGCGCATCTCGTCAGTAAAGCCGGTTCCTTGATTAGTAGTAAATCGCCATCACCTGCTTTCAAATGGAGCGGCATTTACTACACAGAGCCGTAGTTCACTGACAAGCTGAGCCATATCGCATTAATTATCACGGACGTATCGCCTGTATTATAAAGCTGTATTTTTCTTAACAGACAGGCCCGTCTTATGGCCGCAAGTTCATGACTGGCTATCTGTCTTCAATGCGAGTCTGTGCAGGAGAATGTCGAGTTGGGAAAATCCTCAGAGAGATTCATCAGCCATACCACAAATTCCGACGCCAGGTAGGCTAAGTCATATGCTAAGAATCAAGTAGGCCTACAGGATATTGTTATGTGTTCTAATAATAATATTAAAGGGGTGGTTGATTATGATTTCACTTTTCTAACTTTAGTTAGTGTGTAATGTTGCTGTTTGAGCATAAACAACATCTGCAAAGTTACAACACTCAAAGTTCAAAGCAAAGGGAGATATTTGCTTTTAGAGAAATCACTTTTTAAGGACTACAACAAACGCCTGGTAGGGACTACACGACATTCCTCACGGGTTAGTGACATCACCAACCCTAATTTACATAACCCCCACCCCCAGAACACGATTTATAGATTATTATGAAAGAATATGCTAATCAATGACTAGAAGATAGTTAACTCCACATTAGCTACATAAATTTAAATATAAACAAAACCGTTTTTGATTTTTTTTAGGACACAAGCTGTTGTAGCTCCGCCCCCTATCCTGGGAGCAGCAGCTCATTTGCATGTAAGGGGCCAGACACAAAAACGGTGCATTTTTGGTCACCCTCAAAAAGTGACAACTTTAACATGCTATATAAAAATATATGTGGGGTATTTTGAGCTAAAACTTCACGTACACACTCTGGGGACATCAGAGACTTATTTTACATCTTGTGAAAAGGGCATTATACCACCCCTTTAATAACACTGATTAACCATGACATAATGACCACCTGCCAGTGTTGGGACTGGGAGTAAAGCATTTATACTTCTGGGTCGAAGAAACGGAAACGGGAAGAAACCTGGAAACGGGGATGGATTCACCTACACTGCCAAGCCCTCTACATGCACCAAATATGGATCTAATCCCGAGGGCTACTGGAAACAGATCGCCAGATCACTTAAAAAGCAGAAGAAACTTTGCGCGGATTTTCGTAACGCAATTACAGTTGGCCTAATTTATTGCTTTTTGCTGTAACGCAGTTATATAACGCATTACAAAATCAAAATCTGTGATATTATAGCCTACCCCCATTACAATATCAAGTCACTGCTTTTACAATACAGATTGTTTCAACGCAGCTTTACAGATAACAGGAAAATAATGTTGTAATAATATTTATAAATATAAAATGAAATGTCCCCAACTAAGCAAGCCAAAAGTTAAAGGCCACAAAGGCGAAGAAAGACGAAAAAAACTCAATCAGTGACAGAATGGAGAAAAAACCTTGGGAGAACCAGGCTCAGTCATAGTTCTTTTGGCCAACGAACGAACTACAATGCATTTTAACACGAAATTAAGTGCTGTTTTTTTTTTTAATATAGGTTAGGTATAACTCTCAAACACCGAGAAACATTTCGGTACCCATTTTTCCGGCTTCTAACACATCAGCTATGAGGACATGTTTACTTGCTGCCTAATATATCCCGGTCACTGACAGGTGCCATGGTAACAAGATAATCCGTGTTATTCACTTTACCTGTCAGTGGTCATAATGTTAATATGGCTGATTGGTGTAGATCATCTTTAGAAAAGCTTAAATATATTTAAGAGTTGAACTTAAAACAACTAGAATAATATAACCACCCCATGCATATAATAATTTATTTGTTGTAAAAATGTTTAGTGAATATTTTGGCCTCATGTGACAAAGAGCTGCATTAATCAAATATACAAAATTTCTTCAGGGTGCTCGTAATCTAAATCCCATCCCGTATAATGCTGAATATATGGGCCATAAAATTCACCTGGACCAAAACGAGAAGCTTGTGATGTTTGGAGTGACACATGTCGTGGCAGTTGATGGCTACAGTGGCAAAATTGTTGCCAATGCCACCATGCCAGTGAAAAACAACCTTGTGATTTATGAGGAAGTTTACAGGTGAATGCATTAAGAACCAATGTTATTGTCATAATAGTTTCTGTTCGATGTATATTCTCTTTTCATTGAATGTAATTTTCATTATTGGATAAGTTAAGTTCAGTGCAGCCCTTTGCACATGTACACATTATTTTATCCCAGATCTGCAGTGGTTAACCTTGGGATGTGGGACCAAGTCAGGGTTGACCATGGCAAGGAGTTTTACATGTGCTTGTTCATGCAAGAGATGCTGTCAAGACATAGATACAACCCTAGCAGGCCACCATACCTTCAAACAACATCAAAAAGGGTGAGGTTTTTGTAATACTGACAAACAGTACAACTAATATAATGAAACATAGTAAAGAAAGAGAGACTCTGGCCATTTATTCTTCTAACAAATAAGGAGTGAAAGCATTTTAAATGGGAATTAATTTCCCAAACTAATCTTTAACCTATTACATTTTCATACCATCTAAAATCATGTTTGTGTTCCAACAGAATCTTCGAGTGGAAAGGATTTGGCCCGAGGTGAACAATCGCGTGAACTACCCACTGAAACCTGCCCTGGTACACCTGCTGGACCAAGAAGTCCTCAACATGGAGGACAATTTGACTAAATTCTGCATTTCAAACCTGACATGTCAATTAAGTCAAATTGGACTAGGCAGAGTGGTGCAATCGTGGAATGCACACAAGATCCCAGGTGTGCTGTACTGAGTATGTACAGCTCTTTGATGCAGTTATTTTTTTCAAACTCCAACCACATACAGCATAAATGGCATTGCTTTGTTAGTTATGTTCCCTTGTTTTAGGCCGTGGGATACCCAATGAACTCGCAGCAGGTGGCTGTCCAGCTAAAATCTCTCAAGAGCTGTTGCCCAATGCCTCTGTTGTGGCAAACATGTATGAGCAAGATTTTGGATCCTCGCTGACTTGGGAGTCAGTTTTTGGAACTGACCCATTTTCATCTGAGGAGGATAGATGTCATGCAGAACAAGACTTTGCAGACACCTACCCTGACCAGTATGTTTTGTTCTTTACTTCATCAAACTGTATTAAGTCTGCATACAGCTTCTATTGATACCCTCTTAATTGTTGCACTTTTTACTGTATGTTTTATGAGAGCACCCTGGATAACCCTGCTCTTAAAAAAACCTAGGCATACAGATTGTTATAAAAATCGTATGTAGCTGCCACTGTGCGCCCAACTTGTCAGTTGAATAATTTGACACATAAACCTTTGCTTTAAACTCTGTTGTATTGAACCCTTTTAGATGAAATAAAATCTTGCATACAATGACAAAGTATTGCACTAGTATTTATATGCTACTTTATACTGTTAACTTTAAAATACAGAAAAATATACAACATAAAATAGTGCAAATTTGAGATTGTAACTTGGTATAAAAACTTAAATGACCTAATAAAACTACACATATGAAATAGTGCTTAACTGTAAACTCGACCTGTTGTTCAAGAAGAAATAGAACACAGCGGCAAAACTACGCTATTATGAATAGCCTACTTAGTGTACAATATAATTCATAGAGTATGTTTCCAAATGCAAACAATTTAAGAAAATATACAACATAAAGTAGTGCAAATCCGGGATTGTAACTTAGCTTTCACAGCATTAAAACATGAGCAAAAAAAGAGTTTGCTTAAACTGTAGACTTGACATGTTACCCAATAACAAATTGAACACTAAGAACAGTAAAACAATGCAATTACACATGATTACATTCTGTACACAGTGTTACTCCCAGAGTATGCTTCCCAATGCAGTCAATGCATCAGAGAGTCCAGTAAGTCTTTGAATGTTGCCACCAAAATCATCAATTCGACATTTTGGGCAAAAGGCAGAATTTTTCTGCCACTCTTCAATGCAGCTCCTACAGCCAACAAGGCTTTGGCAGCACGATGAAACCATGGGCTCAACCACTTGACCTGCCAATTTAAATCAGAAAACAGTTTAAAAAACTACAGTATTTGATTGAATTGAATTGCTATATTTGGTCTATGTTCTTCATGGAAAGAGTTAATTAGTTGCACATATATATATGTGTGTTAAGTAGACTAAACTTTGGTACTATGGCATGGTATGGTACCATCTGTTTATTTACTGTATCCACATCTGTGGTTGTCAGAACACCTGACCTGGGATTTTCCATATTTATCTAAATATCAACAATTGTCATTCGTATGTAAATAAGACATTGAAAAGTGTATGTTTTTTTTTTAACAACTTCTGAACTATAGGTAATACGGGGTTTTAAAGAAACAAATTTTTTTTAAATTACTTTTGCAGACAATACAGGCAAAGGCATCTCTAACAGCAGCTGCTTGGGCCTCAGTCAGGGACAGTGTTGTTCTGCGGTTGGAATTTGCAAACTCCATCAGCTCCTTCATTGTAGTGGGCACTTCTTGCAGTCCCTGGGATGCCAGGACCACCTCTTCAATTCTATCAAAAACCAGATCGAGGCCTGTATCTTCTCGTCGACTGAAAAACAAGCACAATATACAACAAGCAAATTATATCCAATAAATGCAACAATTCTACCCTGTCAATAGCTACTATGCACTGTAGACATAGTATTGAATAGCCAGATGGTTTTATGCTATAGTAAGACTGGAAAAACTGAAAGAACTAGTTCAGCCAACTAGGAATGACCACTCCTCGAGTAGACAAAGGACCTTGCTGCAAATTAACATTTGAACTCATTCTAAACTACATTTCATCCCTCACCCTCTCTCTCATGCCAAGATCAACTGAAACTCACACAAGGATCTATATGGTTTAATGTGAATAATTATCATTGAATATTATACATATTTAGACATTATACATATTAAACATCTTACAGTTACGCCTCACCTACGAATTTATGAAAACAAACAAATATGCGACCATAATAATGTGCATTTTCCAAATTAAGTACCTCAGTCTCCTCTTTTTACTAGCTTGTAACTGCAAGAAGTGTTCTTCCTTCACAGCAAATATTTTCCTTGCATTTTGCTTCCAAAATGCTGATCCTGCGTAGAAAATAGTCCATTAATTATGCAAATGGAATGACATGTCTCAGGAGATGGGCAATAACCCCTAATACAAATAAGTTAATTCGAAGCATACATTTACATTTACATTTGGCAGACGCTTTTATCCAAAGCGACTTACAGTGCACTTATTACAGGGACAATCCCCCTGGAGCAACGTGGAGTAAAGTGTCTTGCTCAAGGACACACTGGTGGTGGCTGCTGGGATCGAACCAGCAACCTTTTAATTTACCAGTTCAGTGGTTTAACCCACTAGACCACCATCTCCTGAATACAGTAATACAGTTAAGGTATCCTGGATTTATATATACTATTTCATATAAACAATACAAAGTGTTCAGTTATACCTCTGGTTCCTTCAGAGTCCAAGATTTTGTTCCCCTGGCCATCAGTGAGGATCATAGTTGCCAACTCTCGCGAGACAAATAAGCTACCTCAGCTTTAAAAACAAGCCCAAAACAAGCCCAATATAATTTTATTATGTATTTACAATCGTTCTAATTTATAATTAACTATTTTTGTACAATAAATGAGCTGCAACATTTAAACTGGAAATTCTCTTTTATTTTAAATCAGCAGACTGCAACAAAACGTGAGGGCACACTCTAACCACTCTCGATGACCTGTGAGCAGAATAGGGTTGGAGAGATGGAAAAGAAGAAAAAGATAAGAGCATTAAAGGGAGCAACACAGCCACATATTTATAGCTTAATAAAATCAATTAGAACCAAATGTATCTGCTATTACTAGTATTCTATATGACTACTTGTTTTTTTATTTATAGCCTGTGATAATTAATTAATTACAAAATCTTTGAAAATTTTACCTATTAAAAAAAGTCATCCCTCTCCTCCCCTGCACCATCCATATCCTCCCCTGTCTCCTCTCCATCTCTGTACATCCCAACACTGAAGCGCTGCAACATCTCCTGGCTTGGAACAAAGTCCTTGCAGCAAATCCCGAGTCTTCTAAGGCCATAGCGAATGCACAATATGCTACTGAGAGTCTCTGGCCCATTCTGTTCCTCAGTTTAGATTTTACATGGTTCATTTGTGAAAACACCCTTTCAACGTCGGCGTTGCTCAAAGGCATTGCAAGAAGGGAGAGTGGCAAACAGGGCCATATGTTTAAAACACTGCTCTCCACTGCTGTCCTTGTAGTTCAGAACTTCAACCCAGAACTGTTCTGCTTGACAGTCATCTTTTGTTTTCCACTCCTGGAAGTTGATTGCCTGATACTGTGTATCCAGGGCCCCAAGATCACCAGCGTACATTTTCAGCATGGATACTGCGGCTAACTGTGGTTTGCTCTGTGACAGGATCACGGATGGGCTGAATGATTCCATGGATTTCCAGGTATTGATATTTGCTGGCAGCCTATTCTGCACCTGCTTTGCAGCTTCCAGAAGAAAATCACGGCATCTGATCTTCATATTTGTTTCAGCAGTGCTGTCGAGCTTCGCTTCTCCAAGAACAATAGTAAACTGCACCCCGAAATTAACCGCACACACGGGCAGATGATGGGCTGTGTCATTCAAATTGACATCAAGGAGTTTGGAATCAGAAGGAGGAATGGCGCTAGGTGTAATTACTTTTGAGATAAGTGTACGAAAAAATGACTGTAGGCAGTCAAGCATTTTAAATGCATTCCCATTTTCGAGTTGGAACAATTTGTTGACTCATGTAAAATAGGCATAAGAAACTCCAGGTACAGTTTGTTCAAGGGATCGCAGTACATCTGGTAGAGCACTTCTGCATCATAGCACCGTTTTGCATCTTTGCACAGCTGGAAATGCAATTTCAGCTCGTCCCACTGCTTTAATACACGAAACACAGCAATCATATATGGAGAGCCATCGAGTGCCTGAAAGCTGCACGAGCATCAGTGGCGTTTCACCAGGGTTGATTAATTGGTAATTTTTGCATATTCTCTGCGCCTCAGAGCATTGTGAGAAAACCAGTTGTGCGAATGTGAAATTAAAAACTTGAGATTGCGAGGCAGTGTTTCAACGGCTTTGCTGACACACGCACTTAAGCAGTTGTAGTTTCTCATTCTTTTTGAGAAGGTGAGTGTAAACAGTTTTTTCCGTCCAACCATGACACTACAGCCATCAGTTCCGATGCCTAGGCACTTTTTGAAATCAAGACCGACACTGTCGAGAAACTGAGTCAGTGTTGTCGCGATGGCTTCTGCCGTCTCTCCCTGCAAATCCACTAAGCCCAAAAATGTTGAAACTATTTTGTTCAATGAGACACTGAAGTAACGCACTACCACACACAGCTGCTTTACGGAAGAGACATCTGTGCTCTCATCAATAACCAGTGAATACTGAGTCTCTCCGATATCTTTCAGCAGGTCATTGAACATGCAGGGGGCTATTACATTGTTTATAAGTGCTGTACATTTTGTACGATGGATGCTCAAATCCTTTTCAAAGGCCGAATTTACTAATTCACCCAAGTGATCAATTGAACGGACTGCTGTGTGGCAAGCAATATAGGTTGCTAGCTGAAGCTCAGCCTTTTGATTTGTAGAAGAAGGTTTTGACACTGTAAACCCGATATCTGTTAAACGTGTCGATGAAAATGGTTTGGCATTCCTCTTGTGTTTGTCTGTGTTAGCATGTTGTAAGAGGTCTCCATGGTGAGCACGAATCTCAGTTTTACAGTACCTGCACATCGCTTTGCTTTGATCACCGAACACTTGACATATCCAGTCTTTAAGTTTTGTATCCTTTTCCCAGTCTGTGTTGTATTTTTTTCCATACTTGGACCACTTTGTTGGTGCCATTGTTTGCTCTAATTTACATGTTTTATTTATGTCCATCTAAATGTCATCGCTTGGACAACGTCACGCGCCTGCACTTTGAATTCGATTTTTCACCAATGAGGGGAGAGGGGGAGGAGGACTCCCGGAGGAGGGGGCTGAATGTTTTGACGAAATACGTTACAGAATTTATATTACTTCATTGATTGGCAATTAGTTGTAATCTGAAAGTGTCAATCAATGCATGCGAGTAAAACGGTGACCATAAATTAAAGTAACAAAGTTGCTTGTCAAATTTTCCTAACAAGCAACAATTATCTTTTAAATAAGCCCAAAAAAACGCAACACGCGACTTATGATTTTTACCGCGACTTGATAAAAAAACAAGCCCAAAGTCGCGGATTATAAGCGGACTTGGCAACTATGGTGAGGATGCGTGAATCCTCTTGTTCAAGGGCATCATTGACTTTGTAGAGGATGCCCATAACAGAAGCTTCAAATTCTGAAAAACGCACAGTCAGCGTTGTGCTAGTCTCCAACTTGCCCTCCACAAGTTCAGCAATGAAGATGTTCCTGAATATTGATAATAGAAAACGTTTATTTAACTCAGTTTATATTGTTTAGGCTTTATTCCTATGATACAGCCATATTCATAATACAGCCTATCAAATGCATCCAGGTGAATTATGCAGATATAGTAGTGACTTGATAACCCAATGAAGCCATTTCATTGAAAGCGCATTCTTCTGCAGATGTATTATCAGTGTCAAATATGCTAAAGTCACACTTGTGAATAAATGTTATATCTGTACGGCTACCATAACAAGCATATCATTGCCTTGAACACGACTGAAATCGTATTAACATACTCTTAACATTGGTGTGATTTTGAAAGTTTTATTTGGTCACCTTTGGAATGTTTTTGTCAGATTAGCTCTTGGATTTGCTGAAACCCTTGGAGCAGAACCTGCAGCGCTGGTTGGGCGGTGGAAAGAAAAGCGGGTAGGGTGTGTTGCTGGCACACTGCCGGTAGATGAGTCTTCCACGCTGCTTTCGCCGTGCACCTCGTAATGTCCTCCTGCAATGAGGTCTAAAGTGCTAAAACGGCCATCAGGCCCAGGAAATATGGCTGTGTTGCTGTCATCGGTGATGTAGAGACTGGGGCCATGTACCTTGGCAAATGTAAACAGTGAAGGAAGGGTACTACGTTAGTTAGGGTATTCTTTTTCCAGGACATGTCCGGCCGGGATTTCGAGATCGCCCAAAATATCCGGGATTCGGCTTTTGCTTTCTATCGTCGCCATTCATTTTGTTTACATGCACACCTTTTGATTAAATAGGACTGAATTAATTCCGATTGGTGAATCTGAATGTAGTGTTTTACATGAACGCTAAAAAATCGGTTGATGTGCGTTTTAGCATTGCTAAGAAAGTCAAGGTCGGGATCCATGTGAATCAGAATGCATGACCTGCAAGCTGGCACGTACGTGTCAGTGTCAAAAAATGCAATAATGTAAACATAATGCATGGTGACTGTAGAAAGCAAAAGCCGAATCCCAGACATTTTGGGCGATCTCAAATTCCTGGCCAGACATGTCCTGGTTAAAGAGGACGCATGGTCACCCTAAGTAGTTATAAAATAAAGTAACGTTAGCTAACAATGATGTCAGTGCAATTTACAGAATAAATAAGACTTATTTTTAGATGAAACTACAGTAAGTTAACTTACCTGGAAGATCCTGCCGATTTTTTCGGTCGTCATGTCGTCTTCTTTGACAGTCACCCGTTTAGTTCCTCTGAACAAGATGAAACTGAAACTCTCCATGATTGATCTCACATTGAAGGCTAACCCTAACTGAAGAAGTGAATCAAGCAAACTGCAAGATTGAGGTTTTTCAGGCTTCTTTTAACTCTTTGCAAAATTGCTGCAAACTTCCAAGTGCAACACACACACACACACAACTTCCGGTTCACGCAAATCGAACAAATTAAATATCAAAATCGGTCGTGCCCCCTTTATTTCATTTCCTATTTTTGATCTGAGCATTAAATCAAAAGTACGAAAAATGACCCGTTATTTGTTTTTTGGTATCACATTTATAAACGAATAACTAAATAACAAACCGTTTTTAATTTTCCGATTTTGGAATCTCATTTGAATATGAAAAGAACGAATGATACACGGATTCGGATGGGACCGTGAACCCTGGGAATTCGTTTTGATAGGATTTTATTTGAGGATTTATGAGTCTTTGAGGACCAGGACTGCACAACAGAAACGAACAGCAGGTGGCGTTATGCACAGAGGGTGTAATGCGCCATAAAACAAGGAAGAAGAAGAAGAATCCGGAGGAGTTAATTTCCACCAGAAGATGGCAGTAGTGCAGCATATGAGTTCAGGATCCATTAAAAACCAAAGAGCTCGAGCACACAACACACTTGTGTGACTCAATGCGAGTTTTAAAGCGTCACTGTCACGCCGCTAGTTTGGCACGTAACGTTTACAAAGGTTTCCTAGTCGACCCTGAATTCAGCGCGTGCGTGCGTGCGTGCGTTTGAAAGATGCCCGGCGTCAAGAACGTCAACGTCATAAAGAGAGTCGACCCAGTAAACAGATGTTATCAGCGCGCGCAGTTGAAGAATCTCCTCAGTGCTGTTTGAGCGAAAGCGACGACGGATTACACGATCTCTTGATCTCGAGTGTTTGCAGACGGTCAGTTAGCGACGATACAAAACTCGACAAGTCCACACGGACAGACAGACGATCGTGAAATAGACCGAGTTAAAGCGCTTCACATCACGTCTTCATCTGTGCGAGTGACAGCAAACGACATGGAGAGAAAGCCCGGTCAGTGAACCCTTACACGATAACACCGTGCACGACATCCCAAAATAAAGCATCTACTTAAAATATAGATTCAGATAATATGATAAACGCTTGTTTACTGACTCGAGTCCAGCGCGACATCAGGCTTGTTTTGTTTAGCGCGTGTTCATCTCAAGATTTATTATGTTTGAATGCGTTTGAAATGAAAAACATTTCTGTTTGTGTTCAGGTTTAGTTCATTTGTGCTCAGTTTCTTAGACAAGTTTTAAAGATACTCACAGTCTAAAATGAATTTGTGACCTGTCTTTATCCCAGATAGCACAATCCATCTGGCTTACGTCTATTTGACGTCTGCATTTACATCTGCAAGACATCTATAATACATAGTTCATCTGCAATACTTGGAGACGTCTGAACGTCTGTAATTCTGCTAAGGATCTGAAGATCTGCTGCGTAAATAAATCTGCTAAACATCTTAGTAAGAGCAGCTTTACATCCATTCTTAATCATAAATACCTTACAGACGTCTTCTAGATGTCTATATGTAGTCTGATAGCAGACGTCTCCCAGACGTATTGCAGATGAGGAAACTATGCATTGCAGATGTAAATGCAGACGTCAAATAGACGTAAGCCAGATGTATGTGTGCTACTAGGGTAATGAATATAACTTGCCCAGTGATATATCAGTGCCATTGTTTTGTTTTAACATGAACACCAGTAATGTTTTCTTATGAGGCATTTTTTAAAAGCAACATAAATATCTCAATTCAACTAAGAAGGGATGAAACGATTCACGATGCAATTCACGATTCTGATTTCACGCGATTTATTCACGATTTAGTTTTACAAAATGGGTTGAAACAAATAAGAAATGAACTATAACTTCCCTTGCATTATTTCTTAAATGCTTCACGTTTCTTTGTATAAATAAAATTATGTTTAAATAATTTTTAAATAAACTGTTAAATAGAAAAACTTAACTGCAATTTTAAAACAAATCAATAATAGAAAAAGTATCTTTAATAAAAACAAACTAATAATGTCTGTGTTTTTTTGGATTTGTTTTCTAGACCCAGCTGATCCGGTCCGTGGTTATTGTGACGGGAAGCAAACGCCTCTCACAGATCCATCTGGAGTTCAGCCATCAGCTCCTGAAGAACCATCGGATTCCCAGCGGTCTAGTGAGGATACTGCCCTGATGTTCTGCCTAATTCTCGTCTTATTTCGTGTATTCTTTATCTATTGTAAGTGTTGTTACTCCGATGTCTTTTGAGTTTTTTCTTGTGCCTGATTTCCGTCTGAAAGAATTATATTTAGTGTTTTTAAACGATTGTCCTGCTGTTTTACTTTGACTGACTTTAACACATTTCCTTCTGTTGAATGGCATTGGATGTACTGAACCCCTCTCCATTATATAAAATACCTTTCGTTAAATTACAAACATCACTGCTATCGAAGGTCATGTGAGACAAAGAAATAAGAATCTCAAGTGTTCCTTTTGCATTTTCTCTTTATAGGACAATTTTCATTGCTTTATAAAGAGGGCGAGATTATAGGAGAGGGAGCCTTTGGCAAAGTGTGTAAGGGAACCCGCAGATCCGATGGCCTAGAGGTAGAAACACCTTTGCTTTATTCATCAAACATTTTAATGTGGTTGAACATTCTTAACATGTGTAATGCTGTACGTGTTGTGTTTTGATCCAGATGTTGATAACTGCTGTAAAGCTGACATGTGATGATTTCTCTTTGCAGTTCGCCATCAAACATATTTACAGACAGCCAACTTCACTCGACAGATTTATGAAAATTGTGAGTTGACATGATTTCATATGTACAGTGGGGTCCAAAAATCTTTGACAAATTGAGAAGAAATCTTAAAGATTCTGCACTAAATTATTTCTAGGTTTCAAATTTGACATGTAACACCTTTTGGCAAAATATTTCTATTGTGAAATGTGTTTGAAACATTTTAATAGCTCGCTGAACAGGAAACATCAGGTTTTGTGCCCATCGGGCATGTTTCATTAAAAGAGGGACATTCATAAGCTAGAATAACTAGAACAATGCGTTTGTGTGTATCAACACAAATGATTAATGAAAATAGAAACGCCGCCCACCGTCTGCTAACCTTTTCTAACCTTTTTTTCCAGCCTGGACATGACAAGCCTCTGTTGAGAGAAGTGGCTATAAATCTGCTGCTACTCAAACCAGAGAAATGCCCCAACATTGTAGAAATGTTTGAGTGGTTTGTAAAAGATGGTACGCTCATCCTCATTCTGGAATTTCCACATCCCTGCGAGACCTTGTCTAAATTCGTGACAAGTCATAAAGGACGTCTGAAGGAAGAAATGGCCCGTCATCTCATGCGTCAAGCCGTGAGCGGAGCCAAACACTGCATTGACCACCATATCTCCCATGGTGACTTACACGACCAAAACATCCTGATCAACACAAAGACGATGGAGCTCAAACTAATCGACTTTGGATTCAGCCATCTAATCCCTGACACTAGATGTGAAGGTGAGATGAAATAGACTCAAGATTGTCCAAATGTACAGTAATGAATTGATCCCATTATACTGTGACTTGAAGGACGTTTCTAATGAAATGTTTGCTCACTTTGGCTTGCGTTACAGAGAGAACTGAAGCGGTTGCGCTGACGGTCGATTTTTTGGGTAATCTGCTCCTCATGATGACGGTTGGAGATGTGGGGAACAGTCTCTGTGGTCCGGATCCACTAGACAACCCGGCCATCAAGGCCCTTGGTTTATCTAAAGGTAAGAGACCCGCACATACAAAACATCCTTGTTAAACACAAACCAAGCTTCTTCTGTCATCAGTTCCTCTCACCAAATGCAACTTTCTTACTAAAAGTTGAAAGAAAACAGGATATTGTTTCCTGAACAATAAATGAACCTACATATTTCAGTAGCTATTGTTATGTTTGACAGTGTGTTACAAAGAACATACGTGACTAATCGTTCCTCTCGTAAACACTTCTCCTCACAGAATGCCTTGACGTGATCAGTCAGTGCAGGTTCACTCCACCTCCCAACAGGCCAACCTTAGAAGAGCTCCTAGACCATGAGTGGTTTAAGCAGGGTTAAAGGTCAAGAGTATCTTGTTTTTCTCTGCTTCAGTCAGTGATATTAGCATATCTGGTGGTCTTTTCAGGTTAGTTTCTGTCCTTCAGTTAGTGGTCCTTCAGTTTAATATGGTTTTATCTAGATGGTGTTTTAGAGACTCTTGTTTGATTTAGACTGATGAGTCAACATTCTCTGACGCTCCTGCTTTAACCGGTGGATTTTTTCACAAAATACGTTTTCTTAAAGTTAAAATTTGTTTACTATTCAGTAATACAGTAAACTTTTTGCCCATATAAAACTACTTTAGTTTATGAGAAAATACTCACCTGCATCCCACATGTTTAAAGAAGACTGGTGTCTGACTCTTGTGTGCGCATCACACGTTGTATAAAGAAGACGGGCGCCTGACTCGTGTGTGCGCATCACACGTTGTATAAAGAAGACGTGTCTGACTCGTGTCTGCGCATCACACGTTGTATAAAGAAGACGGGGTCTGACTCGTGTCTGCGCATCACACGTTGTATAAAGAAGACGGGTCTGACTCGTGTCTGCGCATCACACGTTGTATAAAGAAGACGGGTGTCTGACTCGTGTCTGCGCATCACACGTTGTATAAAGAAGACTGGTGTCTGACTCGTGTCTGCGCATCACACGTTGTATAAAGAAGACGGGTGTCTGACTAGTGTCTGCGCATCACACGTTGTATAAAGAAGACGTGTGTCTGACTGTTGTCTGCGCATCACACGTTGTATAAAGAAGACTGGTGTCTGACTCGTGTCTGCGCATCACACGTTGTATAAAGAAGACGGTTGTCTGACTCGTGTCTGCGCATCACACGTTGTATAAAGAAGACGGGTGTCTGACTTGTCTGCGCATCACACGTTGTATAAAGAAGACGGGTGTCTGACTCGTGTCTGCGCATCACCACATCACATGTTGTCCGTGTGTCTGACTCGTGTCTGCGCATCACACGTTGTATAAAGAAGACGGGTGTCTGACTGTCTGTCACATCGTGTCTGACTCGTGTCTGCGCATCACACGTTGTATAATGAAGACGGGTGTCTGACTCGTGTCTGCGCATCACATGTTGTATAATGAAGACGTGTGTCTGACTCCTGTCTGCGCATCACACGTTGTATAAAGAAGACGGGTGTCTGACTCGTGTCTGATCACACGTTGTATAAAGAAGACGGGTGTCTGACTCGTGTCTGCGCATCACATGTTGTATACAGAAGACGTGTGTCTGACTCTTGTCTGCGCATCACATGTTGTATAAAGAAGACGGGTGTCTGACTGTTGTCTGCGCATCACAGGTTGCATAAAGAAGACGGGTGTCTGACTCGTGTCTGCTTATCCTGCGCTGTATAAAGAAGACAGGTATCCGACTCGTGTCTGCTCTGATGGCACCTTCACATCGTTCCTAGTGGGCAGGTACTGTACTGTGAACTGTGGACCTAAGCCCCGCCCCCCAATGTCATCGTCCATCACAATGTTTTAATGTAGCCATTGTCCAATGCCAATTTGGTTGACATCTCCCAACACTAATGGTGAACCATATCCGAAATGTGACCTCTGTATTTAACCCATCCAGAGAGTAGTGAACATCCGCACACCCAGAGCAGTGGGCAGCGATCACTGCAGCACCAGAAGAGCAAGTATGAGTAAAGTGCCTTGCTCAAGAGCACCTCAGTCGTCACCCTCTGGCCCTGAGAATCCGACCGGCAACCTTCTAGTCCGAGTCTCTAACTATTAAGCAAAGTTTATAGTCGTGTGTTGACCTACACCGTAGCCTACGTGTCGGTTTTCATTTAGACATCCAGGCAGTTGTCCGCATCGACAGGTAATGACCACTAGGCGTCAGTGTCCACACGTGTGTTGCTTGTGTTACCAAGACAAGAGCCGAAGAACAATGAGCAGCAGTGATAGCGGCAAGTAAACAGTCACTTTTGCTGAAGATTTGAGATGTTTAATACAGAACCTCAAATATTTTACTTGAATAATTCATTCAGAAATGTGTTTGAGGAAACATGACTCTATCGCAGAGTTTTTCGACCTGGGGGAGGGGTTCAAACAGACCAATCACAGCGCTTGCGGTCCGCGTTGAGTTGAAGCGTTGTAACATTTTTAGAGAGGTGTGTAGAAAAGAATAAGAAAGACGGAACATTCCGTTTTTGTACTGACTACCGAAAATGAATTGCTGTTACTAAACCGGATTCTTTTCCTATCCCGCGTGTAGAGGTCTGTGTGGATAAAGTAGGTGCTGCAAAATATCTTAATAAGTTTGATTTACTCAAGGGGTATTGTCAGGTTCCTTTAACGGAACGCGCACGAGAGATCGCTGCTTTAACTACGCCTGATGGCTTGTACTCCTATAACGTTATGAGTTTTGGTTTGCGAAATGCTCCAGCCACGTTCCAACAGTTAATGAATTATGTGATAGCTGATCTTAAAGGATGCGCTGTTTATTTAGATGATCTCGTGGTTTACAGTGATTCGTGGGACGAACATCTCGTCCGAATTCGTTCTTTATTCGACAAATTGTGAACTTGGTGAAATGTGAGTTCGCCCAAGCTATAGTGACATATTTAGGTAAGGTTGTCGGTCGTGGTGTGGTTAGATGGATACAGCAATTGATGCGATGGTCGTTGTTTCTTCAATCGTACAATTTGGATGTTCGTTATATTAAAGGATCCGACAATGTCAGGATTGGGAATGGTCTGGTGTGGTTTAAAGCCCTTTGAAGCTGCACTGACATTAATCGCACATAACATGAATGTTTTAAAATATACTTTTACATTTGAATAATTTCACATTTAATAATCAAATTAATGTAGAAACAACAGATTTCTTTAACAGCGTCATTTTATGAATTAAAGCAAACATTCTGATATTAGTACTGTTAGTGATGTCTCTATTAAATTGATTACTTTTTTATTTATTCTAACATTAATTATAGCCATTCAACAGATTAATTGAGAGCTATCATGTAGGAAATATACAGAAATTGAATAGAGGATCTCAAACTTAAATACAGTCTTTAATGCTAAATTAAATAGACAAGAATTCTCATTAAAGCTACAAAACACATTGAATTCCTCTTTTCTTTTTGTTCTTTGATGAGCATTAGTGACAGCAGCAGGTTTAAGAGCGCGGCCCCTTTAAGAGCGGTCTCTTTACGCAGATGACGCCGCTCCCATCTTCACAACTCTCTGCGTTCATTCAAGATTTGATTTAACACTCTGAAGTCTGTGCTTGACAAAACGGGCTTTCTGTCATAATCTTGTGTGGTTTTATTCACACAAAAGAGAATTTAATACTGGTGCTGTGCTGTCTGACAGAGATTGACTGACTGTATACATCAGACTGGACCTCGCGTTGCCTTTTGCCGCGTCCCACAGACAGAAGCTGTCTATCTTCACTGAACAAAGCAACTGTTTCAAAACCAGCTTAAGTGGTTTAAAAGCCTTTAAACGAATAACAGCCATATTATTTATGTCAGGATCTCGAGGAGAGATCTCAGGGGAGAACCCAAGTGCAGGCAGACACGGGGATGAAGGGGTTAACAAAGGATTTATTATATAAATAAACATAAAAAAAAACCAACAAGGGGGAAAACAAGACAAGATAAATAATATAGATAACAAGGACACGGACTAACTAGACTGGGGAAAATAACACTTAGGACAAAACTACACTATACTCACAAAACACAGGTAAAAAGAATTTGACAGGCAGGGCATGGGAAGGCAAGGCAAGACACGATACAAGGTAATCCACAAAACAAGGTAATCCACAAGGTAAAGTAATCCACAAGGTAAAGTAAGGTAAAGTAATCCACAAGGTAAAGTACATAATATGACATAATTATGACATAATAAAACACTATTATGTCATAACAACAGGCAGTTATTCTTACCTTACTTCTTGACTGACTGTCAAATGATTCGTTCCGCGTTTCATCCGATTAATCCCCTCCTATCCGCTAGCCTAGTGTCATCATGGGCGTAAATCTCATTTAACTGGAGGGGGGACAATACACATAAAATATTGACACAAATAATACAATCAGAATTGTACTTACTACTACGACACAAAGCGACAATATGCATTAGGTTCATAGGTTTCTCATGCAGACTTGCAGTCATATTATAGCTGAACTTAACTGTCACATACTCTAATTCAAGTGAACAATAAAGCTTTTTCCATTTATATATTTTTTGTCTCATTAATGACCTTCTCCAACCGAATGAAACCTGTGCACCGTTTGTGGACGCTAAATGTAGTGCCAACGTCACAGAATTGTAACCGGTGTGTTCGCGGCTGTGTGTGAAACAGGACCTGAATGGCAGGATCGGTTAATGTTCACATCATGCCAGGTTGCAAAAATAAAACAATGCATGAGAAACGGCTTCGGCGTGTTAGTTGCAGTGTGTGACGTCCTATGTAACAAGCTAACATTAACTAGCTAACGTTTACTAGCTAAGTAAGGTTTTAATCGCTGACATAGCAAATTCATGGAAACGTACATCGGTAATCAGCATTTTTTGCAACAACTAATTTATTAATGAAATCACATCAACTTCATCAAAGAGAATCACTTCATTTAAAGTGAATAAAATAGCCTTCTTACTGGAGTTCAACAACCACTGATGAACTGAGCCGCATAACGGATTTGAATGTGTTGCGCAATGCGCAGGTGAGATGAACGGGGAGAGAGGCAGTGGGCCAAACCACTGTGAGGGCAGGGGAGGGGGAACTCAACAGTTTCTAAACTTAAAACACTTAATTAAACAATGAGTTTTGGTAAACATATATTTATGACAATAGAGAATGCGAGTTTAATTGATTTAGGGGGGACAACCCTCGGATGGAGGGGGACGTGTCGCCCGGGATTTACACCCATGAGTGTCATGTGATTGGTCAGATGGTGTAGTCTGATGTGATTGGCCAAGCGCGTTTGTAACAAGCAAGGCGGGACGAGAGCTGTGAGCGAAGACGCGAGTGATGATAATGAGTGTCAGTGATAATATGTGTCAACTGTGCATAGCACGGGTATCGGATCTCTGCTAAGGAGATCAGAAGCAAAAAAGGACACAGGAGTGTACGATGAGAGAGGCCCAGGGCTGGATTTGATGTTATGTTTTATTATGTTTTGTGTGGCCGGCAGTCGACCGTGCGGGAGCTGCCGGCATTTTGCTTTCGTTTTGTGGTTTGTTTATTTTTTATTAAAAGTTTTGAACGTTCAACGGTGACCACCCCATTCCTTGAACTTGTTAAAGCGTTCATCATGTGACGCAAATGGAAGGCCTACCATCATTGAAGAATTACGGTTTACAGGTGATATACACTCACCTAAAGGATTATTAGGAACACCATACTAATACTGTGTTTGACCCCCTTTCGCCTTCAGAACCGCCTCAATTCTACGTGGCATTGATTCAACAAGGTGCTGAAAGCATTCTTTAGAAATGTTGGCCCATATTGATAGGACAGCATCTTGCAGTTGATGAAGATTTGTGGGATGCACGAAGCTCCCGTTCCACCACATCCCAAAGATGCTCTATTGGGTTGAGATCTGGTGACTGTGGGGGCCATTTTAGTACAGTGAACTCAAGAAACCAATTTGAAATGATTCGAGCTTTCTGACATGGTGCATTATCCTGCTGGAAGTAGCCATCAGAGGATGGGTACATGGTGGTCATAAAGGGATGACATGGTCAGAAACAATGCTCAGGTAGGCCGTGGCATTTAAACGATGCCCAATTGGCACTAAGGGGCCTAAAGTGTGCAAAGAAAACATCCCCCACACCATTATACCACCACCATAATTGCATTAATGAGAATTGAACAGGCGTTCCTTATAATCCTTTAGGTGAGTTTATTATATACAGTGTATAGATAGAGATGGCGGGGATTTGACCTTACCAGTTTGACCCCGAGTCTGACGAAAACATTTGAAGACGATAGTAGATAATAGACAGACGATAATAGATTAAACATTTAAATTAGCCGAGTTCATAGATAGATGACACAGTGCATGAAATGTAATTTTCATGATCTAATGCTACTTACTCTTTAAATAAAATAATGTCAGCTGATATTGTTTAACTTTATATTAAATATTGTATAAACTTTGAATTAAGTTTATTAAAACATCTCCAAATGTCACTGGATAAATATACACACCTTACAATTTCCAACAGTTAATGAATGTTAATGGTCGTCACTTCCTGTTTGCCGAGAGTGCGTGGTTTGAGACGGAGCTCTGTCAAACGTTTCTTAATATATCTTTTATTCCTGTAATTATCTTAAGATTTATGTTCTCAATTGATAATTCACCGTGGGTAAAAGTTATCCTTAAGTGTACCCCATACCAAAATCGTAAAAAACGCACAGATAAATTAGTTTCATACGATCACTCGCTATTAGCCCTAAAGCTGTTAGCATTACCAGCCTTTACTTAACAAATATTTGCCCTTACTGCTTAACTCACTGTAACATCACAAAAGGCTAATGTTTCAGACGTGTGTTTACCTCTGAGTGCAGATGATGAATCTTTCTTCGCACTTCAGTCGGAGCTGGAGGTTGTGGAGAAGCAGATCCAGGATCTGGAAACATCCCGGGCTGACGCTCGCAAAGCAGCGGTAAGTTTTCGATGTGATTGTAACTCCTACCACTTCTACTCCGCGTGTTTCTCTGCACAGAGCCCAGGCTTCGAGAACACGACGGGCCCAATTGAACTTAACTCCTGCACCGGCACACCCACGGCGTAAGGCGCAATCCAGGACCGGAGTGATGACCTCTCCCACCGCCGCCACCGGTCTTTGAGATCCCGACCATGAACCGCTTTGCCGCCCTCTGCGAGACGGAATGCAACGCTGTGGTCGTCGGAGACTCAATCGTCCGGAACGTACGCGCTTCCTTCAATCAAGGTAAGGCTCGCACTCACTGTTTCCCTGGCGCCCGTGTTCTCGATGTCTCTGCGCAGGTAACTGCGATCCTGAAGGACGACGCTAGTGTCGGAGCTGTCGTACTGCACGCAGGGGTGAACGATGTCAGGATGCGGCAGTCGGAGGTCCTGAAGCGCGATTTCAGGAGTCTGGTCGATACTGTACGCAACGCATCGCCCACGGCAAGGATCATCATGTCAGGGCCGCTTCCTACTTACCGACGAGGGAATGAAAAGTTCAGTAGACTATTCACTCTCAATCAATGGTTAATGTCATGGTGTACTGAACAGAAGCTGCTCTTTTTGTAAATAATTTTGATCTGTTCTGGGAGCGACCTAGGCTTTTCCGCCCCGACGGCCTGCACCCCAGCAGCATTGGAGCGGAACTCCTGTCTGACAACATCTCCAAGATGACTAGTAAGAATTGACTAGTAAGTACAAGCGTTAACCATAGTCTGTGTTGCTCTCACTCAACTGTTAAAAATGTTACATCATCCAAATACATAGAGACTGTGTCTGTCCCCCGAATAAAACAACAAAATAATAATGTATGTAAAATGTCAGAGAAAAAACATTATCGTGATTAAACCTAAAGACAATATATTTGTTGAGCAAAACCAACTCCTAAAGCTCAGGCTACTTAATATCCATCCATCCATTTTCTTCCGCTTATTAGGGGCCGGGTCGCGGGGGCAGCAGTCTAAGCATGGATGCCCAGACTTCCCTCTCCCTAGACACTTCCTCCAGCTCTTCCGGGGGGACACCGAGGCGTTCCCAGGCCAGCCGGGAGACATAGTCCCTCCAACGTGTCCTAGGTCTTCCCCGGGGTCTCCTCCCGGTGGGACATGCCCGGAACACCTTCCCGGGAAGGCGTCCAGGGGGCATCCGGAAAAGATGCCCGAGCCACCTCAGCTGGCCCCTCTCGATGTCGAGGAGCAGCGGATCTACTCTGAGCTCCTCCCGAGTGACCGAGCTTCTCACCCTATCTCTAAGGGATCACCCTGCGGAGTAAGCTCATTTCGGCCGCCTGTATCCGGGATCTTGTCCTTTCGGTCATGACCCACAGCTCATGACCATAGGTGAGAGTAGGAACGTAGATTGACCGGTAAATCGAGAGCTACGCCTTGCGGCTCAGCTCCTTCTTTACCACGACAGACCGGTACAGTCACCGCATTACTGCAGAAGCTGCACCGATCCGTCTGTCAATCTCCCGTTCCATCCTTCCCTCACTCGTGAACAAGACCCCAAGATACTTGAACTCCTCCACTTGAGGCAGGAACTCTCCACCAACCTGAAGTGGGCAAGCAACCCTTTTCCGACTGAGAACCATGGCCTCGGATTTGGAGGTGCTGATTCTCATCCTAGTCGCTTCACACTCGGCTGCTAACCGTCCCAGTGCATGCTGAAGGTCCTGGTCTGATGGGGCCAGCAACAACATCATCCGCAAAGAGCAGAGATGAAATCGTGTGGTCCCCAAAACCGATACCCTCCGGCCCCTGGCTGCGCCTAGAAATTCTGTCCATAAAAATTATGGACAGAACCGGCGACAAAGGGCAGCCCTGCTGGAGTCCAATATGCACCGGGAACAAGTCTGACTTACTGCCGGCAATGCGAACCAAGCTCCTGCTCCGGTCGTACAGGGACCGGATAGCCCTTAGCAAAGGGTCCCGAATCCCATACTCCCAGAGCACCCTCCACATGGTGCCGCGAGGGACACAGTCGAATGCCTTCTCCAAATCCACAAAACACATGTGGATTGGTTGGGCAAACTCCCATGAACCCTCCAGCACCCTGGAGAGGGTATAGAGCTGGTCCAGTGTTCCACGACCGGGACGAAAACCACACTGTTCCTCCTGAATCCGAGGTTCTACCATCGGCCGGATTCTCCTCTCCAGTACCCTGGCATAGACTTTCCCGGGGAGGCTGAGAAGTGTGATCCCCGATAGTTGGAGCACACCCTCCGGCCCCCCTTCTTAAAAAGTTATTTTTACCCTATCCCTTTAAACTATATGGAGAGACTGCAGATCTGAAGCAGCAGTTTTACGGCCCTGTTGTTCCTTATGTGTCCAATAGCAGGAGTGAACCACAAAATACTATATTTATAACCCAATCAAACTGTTACTGTAAATATGTCAAATTAAAATGAAATAAATTAACTAAACTGAAACCTCAAGTGCTTCTGGACCAGTGTTTATCCCTTGATAAAGTTAACCATGGTAAAAGTTTGGTAACCATGTTTGTTTGGGAAGGGTACATCTCACACAGTGAAATAACATCGCTAGAAACATACATATTATTACCTGCCCCATCCATAGACATTGACGTTTTGTTTTTTGTGTATCAATTTATATATAAACATTACATTAAGATATCAGATATACAATGTAATGAGGTGCACAACAGGTTAAAATCTGCAGATATCTACAGATGTCCTATATATATATATATATGCTCTGATATATAATCTACTGTAGCCTAGTTATCTTCACATATACAGGAGACTTGAGTGTATGTTGTGAATCTATAGGTCTTTATAAAGTTACATTCAAATATGAACCAGATTTAGACATTATCAGACATTAAGTGCGATCATATGTAATCATCAATGAAATATCTGCTGTGTATTTAGAGCAGATTCATGAAGATAAACATGATTCATCACTTTATGACATTTCTAGGGTCATTTATCTTCTAAGAGAAAAGTGACAAGTTTCTTGTGAACAACATTATTTATTAAGACCATTTATAAAAAACGGGACCGCTCCTATGGGCTGCCACTCTTCTTCACATTTATTCTTAATCCTCCTGTCAAATTGCTCTTCCCTCTGATTAAAGGAAGTTTACAAATTGTTATTGGAAACAATGGCAGTATGTCATGATGGACCATTTTTCCTTTCTAGCATCCTTACAGATCATGTCAATGGCAGACCCTTGTAGAAATGTCTCCTCAGCCTCCAAAGCAGTGAGGGCACAGATGATGGACTACCAAAGAAACCCTGAAGTGAATGTGGATTCTTTTCCTGATCTTTCATGTAAACGGGCAGAAGGATTGCACAACATGTCAAGACACTTTGACTTCTCTTGGCCGCTGATGATGGATTGTGCAGAGAAGATTGAGAATGCCATTAAAACATTGGCACACGTGTCTCTGGAAGTCTTTATGTGTTGATGAGGGAAGCTATTGGTTTAAAGTGCAGTAAAAAATACAAATGTCAATTGCATTGATGTATCTAAATGTGGTTATCAGTGAAGTCCCTTCGGTCAGGCACATTACCTCTTCGGTCCAGTGGACAAACCTTTTCCAATGCCTTTCAAAAGAAAGAAGAAATCAAAATTATCCTCCAATAGGAAAACTCATGACAATACACAGGCTGCATTCATATTTCAATGTTTAAATGAAGGCTATTGAGAATAGAAATGTGTGTGTTGTCGTGAGGTCATTTAATTGAGGTTGTATGATGTAGTGAACACACTCAACAAGGCATTCAGGGTCTCAGCGTTATGGCCGGCCCGTCTCCAGCGGTCCTGATGGAGACATTGAGCTGGATTTTGGTGAGCTGACATAAACAAATGCCCAATATGCCATCAGATAAGACAACTGTCAGACTCCCTCACAGGAACAGACGGGGAAGAAGAGGACATTTCCATTCATCCTATAGGATTGAGCTCCTCAGGACCTCCAGATGTGGCTGTCATTGATTGGTCATGTGGTGCATTGGTGAAAACAAAGGACAAATCTTTGCATTCTTTTCCACACAGTGGACACAAAACTATCACACATTGACTTGTAAAGAGAAATAACTGCTGTGTTATGCAACTCTACACACCACCTCACTTATGAACATATAAATGAGTGCAGACATAATACTTGAGTATTTTGATGTGGTGTCAATACTCTACATACATAATAATGCTAAAGGCTTTTTAAAAGTGATTTGGGAAGTGAAATGTGCATCAGTTAAACTTCAAACGCACCGCTTTAATTCTGGATGCAAATGCGTTTCAAACAGAGAAGGAAGGTGAGTGAGCCTCTGATCCACAGCCAATCACAGCCTTGGAATGGAGAAGCACCAAATGTCAACTCCTCGGTTCCTGTAAGGCACCCTGACAACAGACACCAACACCAAAGTTGTGAGTCTCCTCAGAGACTGTTACAGTAACGCTGAAGTTCTGACCAATGGAAGACGTGTCACCGCTGGACTGACACACGACCGCACACAATGCAAATGATCACTGACCAGAGACCTTGGCATCAGTGTATTCCATCAGTTTATCTGTGTAACCGTTCATCTTGCTATTTATACTTTATCAAATAACAGAGAACATTCTGCTATACAGCTATTTAGTCACTTGCATTTTATATCTTTTGATATAATTCATTTCTTCAGTGGTACAGAGTCACTAGACCATAAAGGGCTCTTACATATGGGGTTCCACACACATAACTCTTTTGCACAACTTCATGGTCAAAACTGCTCTGCTCATTATCCACACATCTGTTTTCTTCTAGATTGTTATTGGCAGTTTGTAAACGTTGTACATATATTACCGCCATCTACAGGGTTGAGGTGTAAACTCAATGGGATTAACAGCACCTCTGCCCCCTCATCCCCAGATTGAGAGCCTTTGTTTCAGACAGCGCTGGTGTTCAGCTCCTCTGTCCACCGCTCAGGACTCTCAAGAGAACAACAGAGACAACGATTAAATAACCTTCTTTCTATTTTTAGGGCATCTTTTGCTAGTTTATCCCCTTTTTCATAGCCCTCAACACCCACATGTGCTGGAACCCAAACAAACTGTTTATACATATTTTGCTGATTTATTATAAAAACATAATTGATTAATTTCATCAACAAATCCTGTCTACATGTGGATTTCCCACTCTGAATACTTGTCAAAGACGGCAAAGAGTCTGAACAGAAGACCGTTCTATATGCTTTCATTATTTGTCCACCCATTGTGATGCTACAATAATGATCATCATTTCTGTTGAAAACACTGAAAGTTGATCTGATGTTATTTTTGGAATATTAATATTGTGTTTTGGAATGAATACAGCTGCTCCTGTTTTGCCAGTGACTGGATCCTTCGATGCATCTGTATATATCTGAATTGAATCCTCGTACCTCGATTGTATATATTATTGAATACTTTGATATATGTCAATTATTTTTATCAACTTCTTTTATCTCCATACTTACTGCTGGGAAAATAAACCACCACGGTGGGATATCGGTCACATGTGTTGTTTTACAGCATGCAATAGTATGTATTCCCATTGTTGATCTTCCTTCTCTCCACTCCATCCAAGGCTTCAGCTATCAGTACGGCTTTACTCCCAACTCTCTTCCAGTACTTTTTTGTAGGATGTATTATGTTGTGCCCTTTTAACTTTGTCCAATATGCTCATTTTAGTTTGAGCCCTCTCATCTTAATGGCATTTCTCCCACTTCTACTTGTAGTGATTGTTACAGGTGATGTCTTAAAAGCTCCGCAACACAGACGTATTGCCTTAGTTTGGACTCTATCCAGACCTCACAGAGTAGTTTTTCCTGCAGTATCATACAGTAATCATTACATCCATAATCCAAGGTGGATCTGACTAAGGCAGTGTATATTCTTTTCATGGATGTACCCAACTATGTCCTGCTAAACATTTTAATACATGTTTAACATTTATCTATCATGTTTTGTATATGACACGGCTTAAAGGAATATTATGGTCTGTTTTAGATGTAATGTAATGTGTAAAGAGGATTTAAGGTTAAAAACGCTGTACTTCACACACCGTGCATGTTTGTATCTCCTCTTTGCTCCGCCTCTCTGAAACATGATTTTTTATAAATGCTCATGGGTCTGAAAAGCGAGGTGTGCTCTGATTGGCCAGTTCACCAGTCCGTAGTGATTGGTCGACTACTGCAAGAGTGTGAGGGAAATGTTACGCCTCTTACTATATTCGGAACGTCAGGTTCCAAAGCAGTTGTACTAACAGGTGATAAAATGTCATCGGTACTTCTTTATATCAAGTAGAGCCCGAATCTGATCCAGAAAATTAAGATGATCAAGCCGATACATCAACTATGCCAGCGCGACTTGAGCAGGATGTAAAGGGTTATAGCTAACTGTTTTACCTTTTATATACACCATTATAAGAATTTGCCGG